>JAUIRJ010000025.1:45224-169462 GCA_030555515.1 Acutogordius australiensis | reverse complement strand
ATGAGAATTAACCTTTATTAAATTTATTTACCAATATATTAAGCAAATAAAATAGATTTGACCATGCTATATATTTAAAAACGAATAAATTTCTCACTTTATCAAAATTGAAAAGGTATTTAAGATTTACATTTTCATATAAAACACACAGGTCGACAAAATTTAAAAAAAATTTAGAATGATATGCAAAAAGGCAAAACTGATGATGCTTTTTGTACATTTCCGATCTTTTTTTCGTTTTTTACGTCTTTAGCCAGTACTTACAAGCCGTAAAATAAAGAAACCGTCTTTTACAATTTGGGCCAAAAGAAAAATAAATATAAATTTAAAACTTTAACTCTTAAATCACAATAAGATGATATAAGATTTTAAAATAATAAAGTTCTCCTTTAATTCTGAACGTTTGTATCCATAAAATGGTTTTTGTCAAAAATTTCAAAATAAAAATTATAAATTTAATGAAAATAAATCAATTTAATTAAAAGAATTAATTTTTTCAATATTTTTTAGATTTTGAGTTTAATTTAAGTTCATTTCAAAATTATGTATTTTAGCAGGCTTACAAATAAAATTGAAAAAAAAACGTAATACGTGAAAATTTAATGGTCTTTAAATTTCAAAATTTTTAAAAGTTTTTCGACCTGTTTTATAACTATCAAAAAATAAATTAGGGGTATAAAAAATGAATTATATAACAATTATTGTAAACTGTTGCATAAAATATCCTTGAAAATGGAAGTTATATTTTATACTTGTTTGCCCCGTGTAACTTCTTTCAACCTCGCAACAATATAATTGGCGTCTATCAAGCTACTATCATAATGGATTATTGTGCAATCTCCTTCGTTAAAATAAATGCTCATTCTGAATTAGGTAAAAAAAAGATATGAATTTGCCTAAATTTCTTAGCAAATCAAAAAATTCTATCATAAAGATTAATTTAATGAAAATTTTTCAAATTCATATGCAGACTTTACTAAATATTAATCTAACAGGTCAATAAAAATTAATTCAAAAACCTAAATCTTAAATTAAATAGATAAAATGAAGAATCAAACCAATGCAATATAATTAGAAATGATACGATCACAATATAACGACACCTTTTAAGTTCGGTTTCAAGGTTCCATCCAATGATAGAGCATACGGGTATGGCGAACACAGTGCGAGGATATTCAATTTCAAGTTGGCTGAGTTCGGCTCTAATAGTTGTAAAATTAGGTGAGTGATTTAATTTTTCGTTAGAATTCGCCCTTGGTTTTTCATATAGATTATTACGCTCGTGCACAATATTATTTATCGGGGTATGGAGCTGAATCAGGCACAAGAGGTCGGCTGATATAGCCAAGAGGGTAGGGCAACAATGAATACCACTTAGATCATTTTTTGCAATATTTAAATTAGTAGCATCATCATCATTAAAATGAGATGATGACGAAGTTTGGTTTGAAAGTAATGGTTTAGCAGACGAATTTGCAGAAGTTGTAGAACAAGAAGGACCGTAATCGGTGGTTAAAAGTGTGAGTGGCCAATATAAAGCCCCGGTCGGTGTATGGTAAGGGCGCGTAGATTTAGACCTTTTATTAGATGAGGGGTTATTGTTGCAGTAGGACGAATGTGTGGGGTCATATTTATTATTAGAAGTATCGAGGGCATATATATGATGGAATTGGTTATTACAACTTTGTGGATTCCGGTGAGATTCGGAGGCGGCAACGCGTCTACGCGTACTCATAATAACGGATGAACCGATTTGGGATATTTTATCTAACAAAAAGTATATATAAAATGTTGTCTCTACAATAGTTTCAATTTAAAAAAAACATAATTTCCAAAAAAATTATTAGTTTTAATAAAGTAAAACAATTTAGTAATATTACATCAACCTGCTAAATAAAACATTTGAAAATTTTAAAATATATAAGAAAATTTATTGAATCAAAACTACTATGTTGAATATCTTCATATGCGTGCACCGTTTTTTCTGTTTTGTAAACCAGCTATTATATGAGAATGTTACAAAAAAACAGATAAAATTCAAAAACAACATATTTATATTTCTAACGGGTAAAATTTATGTCATTATAGAGAAGGGAACCAAACATTCTGTCTCTAAATGTGGATGTTGAAGCGTGACATAATTACAAATTATCATTATTTTAAATGAGAGATTAACAATTGATTTTTATATAGAATTCTTTCAATAAGGATTATCAAGGTCGCAAAATCAATCAGTTTCGCAAATACTCAATAATTCAGTTTTGTTCCTTTCTTTATAAAATAATTATTTATCAAATAAAAAAATTATATCGATAAATAAAATAGTAAAAGAGTAACGCGAGGCTAGATGTATTAGTTTGCATTTTATATATACAATTCAATTTGTTCAAATATCTGGCAATAGGACAAATAAAAAAAATGCCAAAAAATATTGTAAACTGATTAGATTGTATGAGCTTGATGGCGTAGAAGTTGAGTTAACAGTCGATATGTCAATGCCCTTTTTAGTCAGATTATTATTGTCATCATTGCGACTCTTAATGGAATATATCGTAACATCGGTAATAGATATGGCTGAGCTATGATTCAAAACTAAATCCTTAAGGCACTCGTGCCTTGCTCGGGTGGCCATACGCGCAAATTTTTCCGATTTTTGAGCTGAGTTTTCGGCGTTAATGCCTAAGGATAAAACACGTTAAATTTAGCAATATAATTTTATACTTGAATTTGGACATAAAAATAAATGGTAGTACTTAAGAATTTATAAAAAATCCATTGCTTAATTTAATTAAATTTTGTAGGATATAGTAAAAATAATATATTACATTTAATGAGCAAGAATATTCGTAAATCGTCAAGATTTTGAAATATTCCATCGGGAGGTAGAAATGGCCCAAAAGGTTCGACATCTTTCGACCGTGAAACGGCGACCCTATAAAATAAAAATAATTTTAAAAATATCCACAACAATGCAACTTAATATTAAAAAAATTTTAAACAAATATTGAAGTCAAAACAGTTTTTCAAAAACAATAATCAAATTTAGCCTTTAATATTTCATTACTTATAATAAATGGCATTCAAATCGGGTGATATGATGGGCCTAACAATGATAAACACGTGTTGGAAATGAGATCGTATCCGTTTGGCTGAAAATGGGAGCGGTTTGATTGGCTGATCTTAAGTTTATAAGTGATGAGAGCAATTTCAACAACATATTATTATTTTATTATAGAAATATATAATCATATTTAATAATTCAAGAAATTTAAAAAATCAATTCCGTTATATTACATTTTTACAAACAATTTTTACAAAAGACCTCATTAGTTTCAAAATTTTTGTTGTAAATTCAAATATCATATCTGTGGAAAAAAATCTGCATATTTCGTTTAAAAAATTTTTTTTTAAAAAATTATCAAAAGAATATATCTTATTAAAATATAGGCTAAAAAAAATTTTTAGGTTCAAAAATAGGATAATTCTTTTAATTAGTATTCATATTTTTTTTTATTTTTTTTTTCAATTAAATTAAGTTTATTTATATAAAAATTTTACATTTATACCTCTGTAATATCTTTCTTGATAAAGACCGAAAGGTCAAAATATATTTGTTATATTTTAGCATTAATTATCTTTATTATATATTTCTATGGAATAATAAATAAATTAATATCACTATCTTTTATCAAGATTCTAACATTAAAATATATTGTATCTAAACTTAAATATTTGTATATTTATTCTATTGCTTAATTCAGTATGTGGTATAGCGAAACACTAAAAAATTTAAATAAAAAACAAAATAAATTCAATGCAGCAAATTGAAGAAAAAAAAAATACTTTGCTCAACTATATCATTCGTATTATTATTGTAATTGGTAGAATTGCATTGATTCGAATTAATATTGTTAGGTACAAGTGGATCTTGAAATATGATGGTCACTACATCGTTTCCTATGTGTCTCTTACGCGGGACTTGTTGCTTATTGTTGGGCGTAAAGGGGAGCATGGTTGACACGTGGAACATAATTTGGATGAGATTGTCGGATTTAGTGGATTTGGTCGAGGTTGCGTTGGAATCTTAACAATTTTTACAATCAATATTAAAATATATATACATGCAAATTTAAGGCAAAGTAAATAACCTAAAACATTTTCAAATAAACTACACATTTCAGCGGAGTTGTAAATACCTTAAAGACAATTTGCTAGTGCCTTGGATTGACAGAAATACTTCACGACGTAGTATAAATATGGATACGAATACAAAAAATATGCATCAGGGCCTTCTAATATACACGATATGGGCTTTGGGTATTATAAAACTTAAGGGAAATAGTTTCAAAAACCTCTATCCTAAACAGCTATGAATCCCAATACCTTCTATTTTTCTGACAACTTAAGCAAGAGCCGGCTTAAATCTATTACCACCCGATAGATAAAAGAGGCAAAACTTTGAAGGGTAAGGCATCCCAAACACAAAAAAACGTTTATAGGGAAACAAAACAAAGGGTTAAGGTCACGTAAAGTGAGTTTTTATTTTTGTAAAATTTTAAAAATTTTATTTTGTAAATGAACGTAATTTTTTGGAAAGATGCCAAATTTGGTTTATGACATAAATTAATTTTTCTGATATTTAAAATGTTTAAAATTATACATAAATAAAAACTCACTTTGCACGTAGCCTAAGTAGCACAAGAGATATTTGTCTTTCTTTCTAAAATAAAATTCTCGTCATTCCGTGCCTAAAAACCTCAAGACATATCATAAAGAAAAAATCATGTTGCAAATGTTTGATATTCATTTAAATCAATCAAATATATCTAGTTGTACTTGAAGTTGACAGGGATGTCTTATCCACAGCTCCGCTTACTGAGGTTAGATTCGGAGGAACAGAAAGGTAAGGAGGACTTGTTGAACAGGACGACGATAAAGACGTTGTTATTACGGGCGGAAAATGCGATGAATCATTACTACTTTTAGGTATGTTAATGCATGAAGGTTCTGCGTTCGTGTCACAGTTTATGGTAGCGTAAAGGGAGTAAACGCCAGACGAGTCCGCTAAAGGTGTGGTAGAGATGGTAGATTAAAAAAATATTTATATAGCTACATTAAAAATATTTATACAATTAATTTAAAATAACCCAGGTCAACAAATATCAATGGCACAACCGTGAAAAAACATAAAAGAATATATTTGCATGATGGCCCTATCTCATATATATCGTTTTTCTTAGTTTCTTCCGGCCTTGGCTTCTAACATACGTCCATATTGAAAAAATGGCCTTTTATGACTAAATTGACACAGATCGAGAATGTCCAAAAAAGAAAAAATTTGAGAATTTTTTTATTATATAAAAATCCCTTGTAACTTATATTTATCATATTAAATAATGAGAAATAAAATTTTTTAGTATGTCAAGCTCTTACATCAGCATTTATATAATAAAAAATATTTGGCGTCTAAAATTAAATACGACACGAGATATTTTCGGTTTTTAATAAAAGTTTTAATTGAAGTTAGAATTTAACAGTTTAGCTGTTGTAGATATGCAAAAAAATTCAATTGATTTTTGTTTTTGAATCTTTTGTTTTTTTTGGCATTTTTTCTAAAATTTACAATGTTTATAGCTGACTAACTAAGTTTGATTAGAAAAAACGGTAAATGGATTTGAAAATCACTAATTTGTTGACCTGTGTAATTCAAGGGATTCATGACATAATATCTAATATATTGGGGATTAGAATTCTCATATTCTTTAAATATAGCTCTATATAACTTTGTAATTAAATTTATGAATCAAATAAACTCATTGCCCTTCTTTCATGGCAACAAAACGAGCGTAACATTTAAATAAAACCGAAAATAGGACTATTAATAAAGAAATTAAGATAAAAATTTAAAATATATTATATGTAGTATTACAAACTATTTTAAAAATTAATTGATAAAAGACATTAATAAAATATGTTTAAAAATACTAACTTTTCGTATCCAAATCGCCTTTGTATTTGTCGAACCCTTTGAGCAAAACTTTGTCCCCTAACACAGACAAAAATTGGTCGAAATACGAGCTTGTAGCTTCTATTTATACAAATTTTAAAAAATTATATTTAAATAGCATCAGTGTAATAAAAAACCATTTTTTAATTAAAAAAATTTTCATAAAAAAGATCACATGTGTTATTCGAAGCCATACCATTATTGTACATTTCCTCTTCCGTTATTTGACCCGGTTTGCAATAAAGGATGCCAAACTTGTAGTTTCGTTTAATCTAAAATATTAATTAAAAACAAAATTATACATAAGTTACAAAATTTATAGTTCAAGAAATTAATTGCTGAATTAAAATTTATAGAATTTCGATAAAAATTTGTTTAACGATTAAACGTGAAAAATACACATTGCTGGTTGTAATTGATAAATTCGTGGGTATTCATTTAAATTGCAACCTTAATGTTGTTGCAGAATTGTATAAAAAATTAGGAAAAATTTAATTTACAAAAAGTTAGTGGCTTAAGCATAAGTTAGCAAATTAGAGATTCAAAAATTGTTACAATAATAAGGTCAATTACATTTTTATTAAGCACAAAACTTTAATTTTGACCAACGCATTTTTGTAAACCTTTTAAAATTGTATTTCACAATTGAAAATTAAATTTTTTAATGCAAACTCCAAATAAATAATATATTACTAATTGTTCGTCAAAACGTATCAACTTCTCTTCAATTTTATTGAGGCAATTAGCGGAATTATCGGACAATTTAAGGCAATGTATATCGATGAATGGGCAAGCGTATGCAATAATATCGGCATGGCTCACAAGGACGTTCGAAGAGGTTTTGTGTGAGGCTGGCAGGCATGGGATTACTTCTTCAGCCACACTCCCTTTGATTGAGCAAAACTGTTTATAAATAGCAATTATTCATATTTAATGTATATTTTTATTTAAATACTCTTTTTAGAAGAACTCCAGAATATATATATATACTCTTTTTTATTTAAATGTAACAACTAGAGTCTATCGAAAAGGGGAACTAAAATTAAATTGAATACAAATAAAGCTAAAAATTAAAAATATACAACACAATAAAATTAAATTAATGTTAAAACTAAATATTAGAGTAATGCCAAAACCATGGCATGACAAAATTTTGAGAATAATGAGCTAATATATGAGACACGTACTATCATATAGATTCATCCATTAACAGTTTTTTCTGGTCAAACCTAGTAAACCAGCTATAAAAATTGAAAAGTTATGAAAAAATGTTTAAACAAATAAGATACAAAAACTTAAAAAAAAAATAGAAAAATTATTTATATATATGATTAAAACAGCTAAACTCTTAAATTCAAACTTCAAATAATATTTTTATTTGATGGTATATAATCGTATCCTTATATTCTGTTAACAAAATGTTAATGATAAAGAATATTATTAAAGTCGGAATCCCGCCCGGTGCCGACCTACCCAAAAAAACGTGCCAGGCCAAAAATCTTAACGCGCCGAGTCGAAATTTAAAAAAAAAGAATTATGGACCGGGCTGATTTTTAGCACATTTTGCCTAATGTTTTTCAAAGAATTATAAATGATAAAATTGTTATCACATGATAAAAGGTATTAATTTTATAATTTGTAATTTTTTAATAATTATAAAGCTAACAATTTCAGCTTGTAATGTAAAATTATCGAACAGTATTTGTAAATTCGGGCTGAGTCGGGCTTAAAATGAAAAACCATTCTGGGCCCGGCCAAAATATTTGTCGGGCGGGCGGCGCTGGAAATCATGGCCCGGTTTTAGATAAAAAATTTATTGATTTCTCTAGCAAAATCAGTCATATTTGCCCTTTATTAATGGTACAGGATCTGGTGGGCCATGTCTAAGGGCTAATTAGATAAACGGAAAAAACACGATAATGCCATAACTCATATCAAATTCATAAACTAACAACACTCAATGAATTTTGTAGACCTGTATTTTAATAAAGGGCAATAATTTAAAGAAAACAAAAGAGCATCATCATGCGATTACGATTCAAAGTTTGATAATTCTGCCAATGCTGCAAATTTTTTTAATATTGAAGTTACGAAATAAATACATAAAAATTTTTAAAATACACAACTTCCACAAATGAATTGAGCAAAAAAATGGTCTGGAAAAATTATATTAAAAACTAACATTAGTTCGTTTAAAAATTATACTGGATCTATTAAATTTTATGGCAAAAACTAACTAAAGTTTACAAAAAATTAAAATATAAAAAATTTTAATGTGTCTAAAGTTATTTAGTGTGTAGTTAGTTTTGTGTTTTTATATTTTTATACTAATTTTAAGTTTGCGCAAGATATACTAAAAATATCTCATTTTTCACAATAAAAATCTAAGGCATTGAGGAAAATTCTAATTTTATATTCGCAATCCACTAACCTGACCAAGGCAGCCATAAGTGCTAATGTAAATTTTGTTGTCCGGTGTTATGATTGCAAAATCATGTGCAGACATATAATATGTTATTCAATATAAATGTTGCGTTTCATAGTTTAGAATTTGTAAAAGACCTGTTTAAATTGTAAAACAGGATGGATACATAGTGGTTGGAACTGTATTTACCAAAACACTTCTTTAATTAGCACCGAGAATCATACCTAAATTTTATGAGTCAATTTAACGCCTTAACTATTAATGGATGTGACAATTAAAAGGAGGAGTGAGAGTGACAAGATAAAACAACTTAAAATGTTTTTAAATGGTATAAGCAACAAGTGATACCTTACAAATATAAACATGTGCATAATTAAAGGTTATTATGAGTACGAATGATAACAATATGCCATATAATAAAATGTAAATAGCGAAAAAAATTCAAAAAGTAATAAAAATAGCTCTTATTCAGTGAGAGAAAATTTAAAAAACCTTTGGTAAAGGAGTTTCCTCCAAACCTTTTACCCTATTAGGGAACAGCATCCGCGTTAGCGCTTTGCCTCTTTTGACTCTACAGCAGGCCCAGCGGAATTAACTGAGATTTAACAAGCACCGGTGACTTAGGTTTTTAGGCCCAGGCTCTCAGAAAAATGAATGGCTTTGGGATTCGTTGGCGGTCACCTATTCAACTACTAACCAGGCCCAATGTCGCTTAACTTGAGTGTAAAACACAAACAAGACATGCACTCAAGTTCGTGAAATGTTGATTCCAAATACCAAAACGAAAAAAATGTTAAAATAACTTGATTGGTCCTTATTATGATGTCGTAATAAAACGATTTTGGCTCAAAGAACTGGTACATGGCATCTTGAGCATTCTCTTGAGTTGATTTCTCACTTTTCCATGCCCGACGGTTTAGGCTCACGGCTATGGGTCCAAAAATTGGATCGTCACCGAAATAATTCCAATGTTCTATATATAATGAAAATGTCAAAAATAATCAAGAAGGCATTCTTCTAACCAATAACACTAAGAGCAAAATTTTTAACTTTCAAAATACCCCCCCCCCAAACAATGTTAATGGTAAATTTGATCTAAACCATATGCAAGTAAAATCAAGATCTAGAGTGGTAACAAAACAAAAGGTAAGGAGTTTTTATTTTAATTAATATCGCAAAACATTACCCCGCCCTAAAAAGTAAATGCGGTAAAAGTAGGCCCCGTTGTCCCAGTTCTCAATAACGTAATCTTGATGTTGAGGTACGTTGACAGAATTAGGAGGAGAAAGGACTTTGGTAAGCAAAGTGCTATTGGAGCTATTATTACAGTCACTATTGCGGCGTGTTTCACTGTGTATGTCGATGACAATTTTATTGCAAAGTTGCGGTTTATGGCGACTAAAGTCGAGGATGGACACACCATTGCCAACATTTGAAGAAGCTAGATTGGGACTGCTTAGAATTCGTGTTTGTTCCGTGTTACTAAGCAGATTATTCGGGGAAACTAACGTACTATCTTCAGTAAGTCTTTTTGTTGTTGTTGTTGTTAAATTACCTAGTGAATCAATAGCGATCATATGATCTTTAACGACTAATTCGGCCGTATGAGTGATGACTGGTGCGTTGGGAGAAGAGCCAACCGAAATCTTGTTTGTTGTAACACGTGATCCGCCGAGAGGATTTACCGTACCCGAAATTTTATAACTGGGCAAGCTTTCGCCTCCTATTTCGTTGCGAAAGTAGGCACAACTTTCAACTAGATCGTTTTGACGTCCATCCCCTGGATCGAGGATGCTACTGGGTAAACTCTTATTGGGTAAAAAGACGGAAGTTATTTGTTGGCGTTCAGATCCCTCAACAACACTCGCAGAATCTTGATGAGAGTTTGGTGTCATCGAAGATCCTTTCGAAGGGGCTGCTAAATTTTGCGATAAATTTGATGATTCTGTATGAGCTATAAAAGGAGGTTCATTCATTATAACGGAATTATTATTATTAATGTTTGGAGATGGATTACTATTATTCATATTAACATTACTATTACTAGTATTATTATCATTATTATGAAGGGTGTCATCGTTGTTAGTATTATTTAGCATAAGTGTTGCCGCGGCAAAGGCGGCAGAGGCTCCGGTAAACACGGTCCTACAAGGCGGTGAAAATTTGTCGCCGTGCGCGTCTGTGCCGTGATAATGATGCTGATGATGTAAATTGTGTTGGAGACTTTTAGCCGCGATCCGACCTCTAAGCGGCGGGTGATGTAGGTGGGGGCCGTGCTGAGATAGTTCTAGGTTGTGGGAATGATGGTAACCGCTAATAGATTGACTCGGTGATCGGAGGCCAAGTTGTTGCCCGGGCAAAAAAGTTTGATTTCGCTGCTGTAGGTTGGAGGAGGTAGACAAGGGTGGATCATTAGGATTGAATGATAATTCACCGACAGGTGAGTTAGTTTGGTTAAGCGAATTTTTATTACGCTGCGTCAACTTTTGGTAGTAATTACTAGTTGTTGCTTTAAAAGAAAAATTGGATGGGTTTGAACGCGTAACCGGTGTTAACCATTTATTATTACTACCTAGTAGTGGACCGGATGATTTTTTTATGGTGTGCTCGCTGTGGGGAGTTTTAGAGGAATGTTGAAGAAGGTCATCAGTTTGATATATTATGAGCTGCTTCAAAAACATGACATAAATGGCAACTACGCTTTGAGTATCGAGGTGTTCGAAATAGTGATGCCTCCGGAAGTAGGATATTGTTATGGAGCTATGAAAGTTATCCGCCTCGTGAAAAACAGAGCTAGTTGCACCGACTGGAATTTCGTAAAAATTAGCGGAACTTTCATCATATTTCTTAGACGACATTTTTTCAGTGGTCTTCATGCCAATATCCTTTTGATGGGTAAAACTACCTCCCCAAAGGGGTTCAAAAGCCCCCTTAAGGTATGCCGATGTCAATTTTGGCAATGCCTTACGGTGATGTTTGACGGCTGAGGCAATCGAGGACGTTTTAACAATTTTAGAAGGTGCAGTCCGGTAGGCTGTTATAGTTGGGGGAACCATATCTACCCTATCCTTTAAATCTTCTTGGTACGGGACATGGGTGCAGCTGATTCTGTGTTGCAAGTTAACGTCGTCAGCCGAGTTCGATCGATGTCGATTAATGACCGAGCCTAACCCAGGGTGGGCGACAAAATTATGAGGGTGGTGGTCATTACTGAAAGCAATTTTCGCGGCCGATTTGTTACGCCGAGAGTTTGAGCGGAAAGGGAAAAAGAGTTTGGCGTAGTAGGGGGACAAGGTGTGGTGAGTAAGGCCGGAATTGCAACTCTTGGCAACGGCGAGTGAAGTGGTTGACGAAGTGGTGGAGGAATGAGCAATTGAATCGAAGGAAGGCGATACGGTTAGGGGAGTGGGAGGAGGATAACCTCGTTCAATTATATGCTTAGACCGTGAAGTGGTGTTTGTTGTAAGCTCACCAACGGTTTCTTTCGTTCTTGTCATGCAGATGTCGACATTATTCGAAGTAGGACCCGACATTTTGTCCTTTAGTGAACGTCGAGAAAGCTTGTTGCGCGCCATGAAGGAGGAAAGCTTGGGACTAATGGTTTGGGCCGCAAAATTTACGAGTGGCGCCGCGGAGAGCCCACAGCTAAGGAGTTTGGTATGATTGTAACCCTGATCAGATTGTTCTTCGCGTAAAGCCCTTCTTCTGCCTTCGTCAACCGTATTGTAACTGTAATTGGACTTTTGAGACGGGGCATAGTCCAAGGCTGGTTTAATAAGCGTGTGCCGGGTAGTATCAGGCCTCGTTGTTGGGAGGGGCGGGCCATAAAATGAGGAGGAAGAGGAGGGTTCATCATATATGTTAATCGACCTAGACGTTGTTCTCCCCACTACGTCTGAGAGATATGAGAACTGATGAGAGGTTGTCTGGCCATTTTGCTCGTTATTATCGGTATTTATTACGTCCAAAGTAGAATTCGTACTGGTAGGTAGTCTAAAATTTTTTAGATTATTGGGAGGGGTAGGGTTATTTATGTTGTTAGACCTGTCACCACCACCTATTGAAGTTGTGGAAAATCGTCGAGTTAGTGATTGTTGATGCTTATCTTGCCTTGTCTGTGAGCCTGAGACCCATTTACCAGGAGTGGTGTCCAAAATTGAGTGCTCGCAAGTAGTTGACATGTGCCGACTGTTACGGTTTGCGAGGACTTTACCATCAAAAGGGACGGACATGCTGGACTTGTGATGAAAATTCGAATCAGTATATGGTAGGGTTTGGTTAGGCGTTGGTTCGTTAGCTGTAATGAAATAAGATGAAGAAGAAGGCACTTTTAAATTATTATTGTTTTGTTCATTATGGATACTGTGTCTCAATGAATTGAGGTTATGGCAAGAGCTAATCTTGTTATTATTGTTGTTGATGTTGTTGCTTGCTACGGAGCTTGTAGGACTGATTCCGGTAGGGAAATAAGGAGGCTCAATTCCTTTTTCATACACTTGAAAGATCGGGGGATATGGCAAGGATCTTTTAGCAGGGCTACCTGGCACATTATTATTACTATTATTACTATCATCATAAGGCTGCAGTTGTTGTTGTGAAGTAGTTTTATCGAAAGTGTTAGAATTGGTAGTTTTATCGTTCCAACTGATATCATCCTTGTTTGTTGGCACACCAGCATCCCTAGCAACGTCTAAATAATGCGGGGTGGTACAGGAGAGAGAACAAGTATTATTTTGGTGAGCAGAACCAGAAGATGCACCACCAAAAATAGATTTATATAACTTTTGAGGTAGGGATGACACCAATGTATGATTTAATGACAACGATGTGTTTCGATGATTTATAAGCGGGGGAGGAATATATGAAGCATTCAAGCGAGGAGAACACAATTTTTCACAAGATTTTTCGGAGCCTGGCTGTAGTTGTTTTTGTGGGTTTTGGTTAATATCCTTTTTGGTATTATCATTATTGCTGTAATATGGTGTGTAATCGATGTAATAATCGGTATTTGAAGGAGGGACAGAACGCATGTTAACGCCGCTGCATAACGATGGGGTAGGAATCTCTAAATCATTATGGTTGGCACGGGGGCATTTTAGGTTACTAACAGCAGCTACTTTACTGTTACACTCGCCTTGGTTACTGTTATTTATAGTGCCAAGTCCCCTGTGGGAATTGAGGGGTTGTTGGGACGACGCAGAAGATTCCATATACAAGAGTAATAAAAAAATGGATTTTTTTGTTACTCAGTCTTTTCCATTATTATATTGTCACTGAACCATAGGATCTAAGTAAAAAAATAAGACTGATTAGGGTGAGGAAAAAGAGTTAGTTTTTATTTGTTAATCAATATTTGGGTGGTAAAAAGTATGATATTTTATTAGCATGTCGTTCGTTTATGAGTAAAATTACACAGCCTTTAAATAAAAAATAAGTATAATTGGCCTCAAAGACCCGTTTTTAGCTAAAGTTTTAATGTTGGAATATTTTAGTTTACAGCAAAACCTTTTTTAGGCAACGTTTAAGATAAACTTTTATGTAAAAGTTATCGAAAAAGTTGTCAAATCTGATCAATACCAAAAAAATACTTTTTTTTTAATTTTCAAAAATAGTTAAAAATTTACACAATATATAAAAAGAGTTTAAAAATAACAGTTCATATTGAATGTTGCCTTAGCAAACATAAAATCAAAACTAGAATAAGAAATTAAGAGTTCAAAGTGAGTTTTTTAATTTAAAGGCTACAATGAGTTTAAGATTTCATAAGGGTGCATTGAACAAATTAAACTAAGTGTTTTTGTCAAAATAAATATATGTTCAAGTGACCCATGCATAGCAAATAATATTGTTTCCAAATTGCACAATTAAATAGAATATATAATAGCATTTTGCAAAATAAATATCTGGCACAAAATACTTGATTACAAAAATTATACTTGACCCTGTAAACCAGGCATATTATAATAAAATTTTTTAAAATAATTTTGGTTAGATTGTTTTAAATAAATTTTAAAGAGGTAAGATTATATTCAAAATCTACACAAAACTAAAAATCATTTTTCCGATTTTTTATTTTAAAAACCCGAAATTACACTAAGACATAGCCTACACAATTTTTTTATTAAAATTAAAAAGTTAAATAAAATAATTTTTCTATATATAATACACTAATTAATTAATGATGTAAAATAATTCAAAACTAATTTTCCAAACAAAATTCTGAAAATGGGGTTTTTTTGTTAAAATTATAATTTGTTTGACCTACTTAAAAACCCTTAATAATCACAAGTTATATAAATTAAAAATAATCATTTATACATGTTTATCAGATAAAATATATAACAAGTAGATTTATTATTTTTCATAAATTTGTCTTACAAAATACAAGCTATTTTATAGATCTGTCAATATATTTTTTTCCATCCCTGCATCCGTTAAAATATAGGGACATAACTTTCTTATCAATTTTAAAACTTAAAAAAAATCTTTAATTAAAAAATTTGATGTGTCAAATATATATTAAAATCAATAAAAAAAATATCTTAGATAAAATAGTTATATGCAAATTTATTTAAAAAAATAAAAACATACCTTTTTTAAAAAAATATATACATTTGAAGTTTAAGAAAAATAGGATTAAAAACATAAATAATAAGGTTTACTTGAAATTGGATTTTTACCTTGGTGCGATTGAAAAATTTTTGCAGATGATAATATTGTACCAAAAATTGAGTGTGTCTTATTATGATATATTTTTAATTAAAATTAAATAAACACTAACTTAAAACAACTAACTTAAAACAACTAAATATATTGTTTTAAATAAAATAACATTTAGGAAGTGGTAACCTTAAAGTTATAATAGCTAAACTTTGATAACAAAAACTTTAAAATCGTTGAATATTGCCTCCATATGAATGCAAATATATGTCAGCAAAATTTTTGTGCTAATAAAATAATTTATTAATATAAAAAAACTTTAAGCTTAATGTTGTTTAATATTGGGCAATGTACTGAGAAAAGGCTAAACCTAATGCGTATCCATTTTTTTCAAAATAAACAATCAAATTGTTTTTAAATGCAAAAAAATTAACATATATTACAATATATCTCTCTACATGTCTTGTTACTTACCCTTACTCAAATTTAATTTTTTGAACGCCTTTAGGATTAAAATGTATAATTATATATACTATTGGCATCAATTTATATGTAATGTCATACAGTGTCTCCGACTCTAAGGGGGGGGGGTGGGGTTTGGAACAAGGGGTGTGAACTTTATTTGTTTTCCAAAATTAAAAATTCGCCGAGGGGGTAGGTATTTGAGGGGGTTAGGTATAGTTATGGGGGGTTATTTTAAAAAAGAGGTAAACTATAGCAGTCAAAGTGGGTAATTTTATTAAACAAGAATATAATATTTTTCTCAATTTTTTACACGCCTACAAAAAAACATATTGGTAAGACAAAAAATGAATTCATATTTTTTAGACCAAAAACTTTGAACATTTTTCTGGCGCCGTTTTTTCTGCTAAACATCATGGTGCTTTCCTTTCCTACCCTGATCTAAATTTTCATTTTATTTAAACATCATGGTGCTTTCCGTATTTTTTTACTTGATCTAGTTTTCATTTTATTTGCTGTGAAAGTTTTGAGAAAAGTACCTTTTTTGGCATATACCTAAATTTACTATATCAAAAAAAATATTTAAAATTAATATGTTAATGTAGGTTAAGAAGTGATTTTAAATAATACTTATTTTTTTTATTTATAACTTTTTTATTTTATATATATTTAAGATTGGAAAAAAAATTTTAAACGCACCAATAAAATTTTTTTTAATAATTATTAACAATTTTTTTATAGTATTCTAAAATATTAAAATTATAATAAATTATGTTACTAGATCAAAAAATGTTAAATAAATAAAAGAAAGTGTAACAATATATTCTTAAGCTATATTTTTATTTGTATAATAAAAAATAAAATATTAAATATATGTAAAATGTTACAATTAATTATCAAAATAAAATTTTTGTTAATCAAATCCGCTCAATTTTTTTTCTTCAAAACTTTTTTTACTAGCCGCAGTCTAACCTACGCAGTTCTAATTGACGATGCAATTCTATATGCTAAAATATGCACAACGGCCATATGTTAAAAAACTAATAACAAAAAGATAATTTTTTTCCCTGCCTCAACAAATGATTTAAATGTTGTTAGTTTAATAGGTAATATTAGATTAAATCTTTCACGTGACCTGTATTATAATTAAAATAAAGTACACCTAACGTCCTACAGGAATAATATTAACTTTTGTCCCATTAGTAAAGCCCCCTGCATATTGAAAAACGACATTCACTGTTTGACCATAAACCACTAATAGGTTTATTAAAAAAAGATATCGTGATCTACTAATATCACCATGTTTAGAGCTTAACAACTAATTATAGATATTTTACCTAGAGTTAGTAAACATACCTGATAAATGAAATAACTTGCCGTATGCCTTATCTTGCCTGTGCTATTACGTACCTAATTCAACTCCATCTTAGAAGGTTGTGCCTTTATGCAATCCGTAATGCGATTGAAGGAGGCAAAGATATAAGTGCTTTTAAGGAATATTTGTAGGGTGAAATAGCTCATGTTAGGCCGAAAAACGTGTATTGTAAAGTGATGACAGAATATCTTTTGGAAGACGGACTAGTTAAAGACAAGAGCATAGTAATCCTAAGAGATTTGACAAATGAGATTAGCCAAGAATTACCTGCCGAACATCAGGGACGAATTAAGTTAGTGCAACAGAAGGTGAAAAATACTGGTGGCCAAAAATGAATAGTGATGTCAACGAAGTCTGTCATAAATGTACCGTATGTTCATTAATAGCATCACGTCCAAAACTTGACAAAGTGATGATGTAAACATCCATGGCAGCGTATACAAATGGATTTTTTAACTTTGATAAAAAAGATTATATAGTCTTTGTCGAGGTGTAGTTTGGCAGTTTGTAAAAGAGTTAACGACGTCACAAGCGGTAACCGATTATGTTAAAGAACTTATAAATCCAGATTCCCGAAACCATTCTGACTGACAACGGTACTGCTTTCATATCCCAAGAGTTAAACATTCTGTGATAAATGGAATAATGTTAATCTTTACTCCACCATATCATCCTATTTTTACTGGACTAATCGATAGATCGGTTAAAAAACATGAGAAATCGCAATGAGGCAATTTATCACGACCGAACATCTATATCGAGAAAAATTTAAAGGTTTTAAGATCAGACCTCCTGATACAATAATGTATAATAATGAAACGGCAGATGGCATGTTTTTCCTTAGATTTAACATTAGCCCTTTGGAAATGTTGAAATTGTGTATTTTTTTTGTCCAAACTTTTTTTTAAAAAAATTAAGTTGTAAGTAAATGCAAAAGCAGCTGATTATGCAAATATCTCACATTAATGTTATTAATTTTGTTTTTTAAAGTTTTTTTTGTGAGACTTGTTATAAATTAACTAAATAATTAAATTCATGTCTACATAAAATTTTAGTCCATAATTTTTGTATTTTATGGTGAATTTTTAATTGACGATTTGTACAACTATTTATAATACTATGGTAATTTTTATCAAATTTGTGTCTGCTAACGGTGTCACTAAATTGTCGCAAAGGCGATTTATGCATTATAAAACTAATTTTTTCGATTTTTTTTCTTGCTGTAAGGTAAAATTTTAATCTTGTGATAATGTCACCAAATTGTCGCAAATGCGATTTTTGCGTTATAAAGCTAATTTATCGATTTTTGTTTCATGCGGTAAAATATAATTTGTTTTTTTGGAAAAATTTATTTATATTGTTATTGTGATAATGTCACCAAATTGTTGCAAATGCAATTTATGCATTAAAAAGCTAATTTCCGATTTTTTTCCGTGCAGTAAATATAATTAGTTTTTTTGGTAAAATTATTCTATTTTTTAATCTTGTGATAATGTCACCAAATTGTCGAAGATGCATTTAAGTATTATAAATCTAATTTTATATTGATTTTTTTTCTTGTGGTAAATTATAAGTAGTTTTTTTTGGTAAAATTAATAATTTTTATTTCTTGTGATATTGTCGCCAAATTTGTCGCAAATACGAATAATTCAATATTAAACGTATTTTTTTGATTTTTCTAGCTCGCCTGATTACATAATAATATACTTGCTCGCCCCCCCCCCCTGCTATCCGGTCCGGCCGGAGTTTTTTTTTTAAATATTTGTCCGGCCGGCCCACCCGAAAATTTTTTATTACAAGCTAATTTTGATTTTATTAATCAATATAATACAGAATGTATAAGTAATACCCTTATTCGTGTATATAAATCTAGTGCGTAATCAAAATTCCATACAGATTATAACCTAGAGATCTGACCCAAATTTTTATGCTTGGTCTGTTTAATAACGATAATAAAAGGAACACAAGTATATAACATTCACTCACTATCGCCATAATTCTACCCGTGATTTTGTTTTTATTAATGGCACAGCCTGGGTTACAAATACGGCGTGAAATTTTAAATGTCAAGCTATAAAAATATCCATACAACGTGTCAGAAATTTATCAGGATTTACAATTTTCATTATTCATGATTTACAAGAGCTAAAAGCAATAAATTGAAAAAATTAATTAAATATTAAGAAAAAATTGACAAAATTTTATTAATAAATAGTTAAAAACAAAAAAACTCGAAAAAGTTTTTCCAACATTTAAATAATGGCATTTACGACAATTCGGTGACAATGTCACTAGTTGCATATAATTAAAATTATTTTTACAAAAATTACTCATATATGGTAGCCCGAACAAAATAAAATCTAAAAAATTTATTCAATATTAATTTATAGACATTTGCGACAGTCAGGTGACATCGACTACGCAGGCTTCATATTAACAAAATTTGCCAACATTTATTAATAAATTAGGTTAAAAACAAAAAAAACGAAAAAGTTTTTCAATATTTAAATAATGGCATTTGCGACAATTCGGTGACAATGTCACTAGTTGCATATAATTAAAATTATTTTACAAATATTGCTTATATATGGTAGCCCGAACAAAATAAAATATAAAAAATTTATTCAATATTAATTTATAGACATTTGCGACAGTCAGGTGACATCGACTCAGCAGGCTTCATATTAACAAAATTTGCCAAAATTTATTAATAAATAAGGTTAAAAAAAATCGAAAAAGTTTTTTTAATATTTAAATAATGGCATTTGCGACAATTTGGTGACAATGTCACTAGTTGCCTATAATAATTATTTTTACAAAAATTACTCATATATGGTAGCCCGAACAAAATAAAATCTAAAAAATTTATTTAATATTAAATTATAGACATTTGCGCCAGTCAGGTGACATCAACTCCGCAGGCTTCGTATTAACAAAATTTGCCAAAATTTATTTATAAATAAGGTTAAAAACAAAAAAAAATCAAAAAAGTTTTATCAATATTTAAATAATGGCATCTGCGACAATTTGGTGACAATGTCACTAGTTGCCTACTATTAAAATTATTTTTACAAAAATTACTCATATATGGTAGCCCGAACAAAATAACATCTAAAAAATTTATTCAATATTAATTTATAGACATTTGCGACAGTCAGGTGACATTGACTCAGCAGGCTTCATATTAACAATATACCAAAATTTATTAATAAATAAAGTTAAAAACAAAAAAAACTTGAAAAAATTTATTTAATTTAAATTATAGACATTTGCGACAGTTAAGTGACATCGATTCAGCAGGCTTAATAATGACAAAATTAAAATTTATCAATAAACCCCAATTGAGAAACTTTATATAAAGATTACAAACACACGACCGCCCGAACCAAAAAATAAAATATTATTAATTCAATATTAAATTATTTGCATTTAGGAAAGTTTATTGACATTATTCCAGCAGACTTGATTAATAAATTTATTTATAAATAGTTACAAACAAACATTTTCCAGGCCAAAAAATGACAAAGTTTAAATATATTTGATATTTAACAAAAAACAAAATACTATTTTTCTCCCACAATTTTCTTTTAAAACTAAAAAAACTATCGTTTCATTTTTTCAAATTGAATAAAAACATCTGGTGGCTAAATCCCCCTATTTATATAAAAACTCCAATTTTGAAAAAATCCAACACCCGGTTTAAACTCCAGGAGTTCAAACCGGAAAACTCCGGAGCATAGGGTTCCCGCCCCACTACTACTCTAACTGGAGCTTTAGCAAGCCCTAGTTACCTCCTCCAAAGGGTCGTGGGTACTTGAAATCTTATCACAAGGTAAGATAATAAGTCATACTACACTTTTATTTAGTAATATATCGCATGTCTTATCTATTTTGATCAAAATTTATAGACGTATAATTTTTATTCTTCTTTGATTAGACTAGATGCTATTATTGGATTCAAATGAGTTGTTGCCAGGCACGATTCTAGACCCCCCAAAGTATTTGATTGCCCCCCCCCCCCCCCCCCCCCCCCAAAATACAAAAAAATTAAATTTGCCCTCCCAAAAATACTAAAGTTTATTTTTTCTTTCACATAATATAATTAAATTTGCTCCGCCAAAAATATCTAAAAAATATTATTTTTAAAAATATTTACTTTTTTTTCATTCATCAACACTTCTCATCCGCTAGAGAGATTAAACTAACAAAATTATTTCTGTTGTTATTAGATATATAAAAAATTTGATTTTACAAAAAGCTTTATATTTGTGAAAGCAATTCATAAATCTGATGCCTAAGAAATTTCTTCACTTGTCAACTTTTGTTAGAATATAATCTAGAACCAAAGAACCTGATCGCACAATGCTACGATGGAGCGAACATAATGTTTGGGGAAAAAAGGTGATGTTCAAGTGTATCTAAGCAAAATAGCTGGACAACATGTCCCGTATATTCACTGCTTTAACGACCGATTGCATCTTGTTGAAGATTGTCTTGAAATTTTAATTGCAGGGAAAGATTTTTTTGACATATTTTCTTCCCTTCACAAATTTTTTCAACATGATGCAATTAAGGATGTTAGTTAATGCGGGACCATAACCCGGCTGTTTCCCCACCGGTAGTGTGGTCACTACGACGCCATTTTTTTTTTAAATTACGTAAAAATATTAAATACTCTTTTTTGAAAATTAAAAATAAAATAATTTTTATATCTTCAGGTCACAGGGCAGAAGCGTCGAGGTTTTTTGACCATATTTATAATCATCAATTTATTTTTTTGTATTTATTATTTGAAAAATTATTTTATTTATTAAAAATAATTAATGATAATGCAAAACGATTTATGTTTCTAAAACTTTTGATGTTATACACCATTGTTTGTTTAATTTAACAATTAAGATATACAAATACATTCGAAGATTTATACAAAAACTGTTTTAATATATATAATACTTTTTTAAATGACAATAATTTATTTATAGATAAAAAAAACTAAATCTAAAAATTTTTCTGATTTTTATTTATTTTATACTCATAAGTTTGAGAATAATTTAAATATTAATAATGAATTAAAAAGTATTTATTTTAATATTATTGATTCTTTTGATAATAGATTTTTTACCGATAATATTTATTTAGAATTTAGATTCCCTTTATAAATTTGATTATCCTTTTTTAAAATATAAATAAATAAGAAAACTTAATAATTACAAAGAATGTGTTACTAATAATTTTGTTAAATTTTTATATAATTACAAAGATGCGGTTCCTAATCTATTTAAAATTTTTTCTATAAGTTTGCTATTTGGCTCTTCAACGTCGAGTTGTGAGGCCACATTTTTTTCTATAAAAAGGAAAATAACTTTTAATAGGCTGGCAAGTAGTGACCTACTTAAAGGTGATTTGGTTCTTCGAGGACACGAAAAATCATTAACTGGGGCGTTGAATTTTGATGAATTTTATAATTTAATCAAAACAACCTCTAGCATAAAATTGTATTAATATTCGCTCATAATCAGCTAGTAATTGCTTACTATTTTAAAACATGGCTGCAAATTTTTTTTATACGCATTTAACGTTTATGTTCATGTTTTATTTAATTTTTTACCCTAATATTAATTACTAGTTATATATAACCAGTGTTTTTTCATATATATTCTTCCAAATTAGCATACTTATAAAATTTGTTTTCATGAATATCAATCTTCATATTTTTCATGCGCATTGATACCAAATGATAAAATTATACTTACAATTAATTTCCAAATCTCATATCTTTTTAAGCAATTGATTTTAATAAAAACAATTAATTTTAATTCACATATCCAATTTGTAAACGCAATCATTTTTTTTATTTTAAGAATATAATAAATTACTATTAATTTGTTGAAAATAAAAATTTTGAACATGGATTCAATTGTTGTACATGTATATTTTTGCCGCCGAAAGCGGCAAAAAAATTTTCCCCCCCCCCCCCCCCCCCAGGCGTCCAAACTTAAACATACGATATATTATCGGTTTTTAATAAAAAAAATTATTTGAAGTTTGAATTTAACAGTTTAAATGTTGTGAATATGCAAAAATATAAAATAATTTTTAATTTAAAATAAAATTAATAATAAACACAAAAAACAAATTTCAATTTATTTTTGTTTTTAAATCTTATTTGGCTTTTTAGCCTTTATTTCTAAAATTTTCAATGTTTATAATTAACTAAGTTTAAATAGGAAAAACGGTAAAAGGATTCGATATTCCCTTAGATGGCAGGTTTGATCTCTTTAGTTAACTCATTCCTCTCAAAAAATTGTTGACCTGTGTTATTTGAGGTCATAAATATAGAGCCTACAAGGGAAGCCTTTTTACACGGAACCCCAGTGTCAGGAATTTATTCCTTTTAGAGTATTGGGCGAGGTCCCAATATTTGGTCAACAAAGCCATTTTTCGATATGGACGGATCTAGAAGAGGCGGAAGAAGCTACGAAAAATTAAACTGTCTATATTATCAGAGGGAGAAATGCTTTTATGTTTTTATAAACCTCTTTTTCTGACATCGATATTTGTTGATGCCGATGCCAATTTATATTTTGTAAAGCTAACCAAACCCGCAAACACCATCAATGGAACAATAGAAGTTAAAGTTAATAAATAATTTAAAATGCTTGATACACTTTTACTTTTTTGAGAATGTAGATTTAATACAAACAAACTTCCCATGTTAAGTATTTTTTTTTTTCGCCACGACGCTCGCTAATTATTGGGCTGCGTCCCATTTATATTATTCAGGTCAATAAATCATCAATTTTAGAAAAAATGTTACAAAAAACATACCCCCATAATGGCCTTAAAACAAATATAATTCCATTTTTTTTTAGTATCTTCCAACAGCTAAACTCCTTAAATCCAACCCTCCAATAATATTTAAAAACCGATTTATATCGTGACGAATTTGATGATTTAGGCGAAATATTGTGTATGATCTATGCTAATGTAAGAGCTTGATATACTATATTTTATTTCTTATTACACAGGTCAACAATATCAATGTCAGAAACGTGAATTTTATGAAAACATAAAAGAATGCATCCCCATATTGACTAGTCTCATATATATTTTGCGTTCTAAGTTTCTTCCGTCTCGATACCTTAGATCCGTCTATAAAGAAAAATGGCCCCTTTTGACCAAATTGACAGTTCTAAATATACCCTAAGAAGACGGAAAATGCCATTTTGGGCAAAATCTTTTTTGCATATAAAAATTCCTTTTAAATTATAAAGGGTTTTTATCACAATAATGAAAAAAACATTTTATTAAAATATCAAGCTCTTACATCGGCAATTAGATAATACAAAATATATCGCGTCCAAACTTAAACATGACACGATATATTATCGGTTTTTAATGAAAATATTATTGAAGTTTGAATTCAACAGTTTAAATAATATGCAAAAATAAAATTCCAATTTATTTTTGTTTTTGAATCTAATTTGGTTTTTTGACCTTTTTTTTCTACAATTTTTAATGTTAATTAACTAAGTTTGATTAGGAAAAACGGTAAACGGAGAAAAATTGATAAATGAATTCGAAAATCTAAGATGTCAGAGTTGATCTCTGTAGTTAGCTCAAAACTCCTAAAAATATATTAACCTGTGTTATTGGATGTATCAAAAATTAAACCCAAACTACAACAATTTTACTAGAATAAGACAACACTAACACGTACATACTATGTTAAATTTTTAAAATGACGTAATGGCATGAAGAAAAGCCTCATCCGATTCAAATACTGCCTAATTATTTAACCTAATATGGTCAAATTAATTTTTTGCAGCAAACAGGGAAGTACAAACGAAACAAAAAGAATCTTCATGGAATAATTATTGAAGGTTGCCAACTGTAGAATTACGCTTAAATATTTTTTTAATTTTTATTAATTATCAAGCGCAAAAAACCCTGACATTTTGTCCGAAGCTGGCAGAAAAAAGGTCCTTAGCGTTGAGCGTATTTTTAAAATTAGAGATATACGTTTGGGGGCATAAAATAACAATATTTTAATCGGTTTAACTGAAAGCAAAGCAAACCCACTTTGTGATTAGTATTAGAAATGTTTATGAACTGGTTGGCTGGTAAGTAGATCCTCCAGCAAAATTTCAACCACGAATCAATACCCTACGCCAATGGGAACCTTAGATTTTAGCAAAAGACAAAGGCTCGTTTTTAATGGTATTGTTAAGATAAAATGACGGCGCACATACACATTATTAACTATCTATTTATGATTGTATTACTAGATATCTTAAGCCATTCATTTTTTAACGTAGGCAATAAAAATATTTTATATACTTAATATTTAAAACTATTTATAAAAATAACTAAAAAATAAGGTTGTAACGATTTACGTTTATATTTACAATGAGACAATATCATGGTTTTCAACATTAAAATTTACCATATGGGGTATACGGACCCCAATAACTTATATTGTCAAACAAATTATGTTATTAGACTTAAACCCAATTTTAATTCTTAGTTTTTTTATTATATATTTATAAAAAAGTCATAAACGGCCTATAAATAATATATAATTATTTTGAAGATAAATATTAAGTAAAAATTTAAGAAGTGCTGGGGTTCATATGGATCCCACATTGCTAATCGCGAGTTGTATATTCTAAACATTAACATAACAAAAAACGCATAAATTATGTCTCTGAATGTGGTTAAACATTTTTGTAAAACTTTATATAAAAAAATTTATAGTAATTAAAATTATTTAATGCCATTGCTTTGC
Source organism: Acutogordius australiensis (assembly GCA_030555515.1). Taxonomy (NCBI): domain Eukaryota; kingdom Metazoa; phylum Nematomorpha; class Gordioida; order Gordea; family Gordiidae; genus Acutogordius; species Acutogordius australiensis. The sequence goes on along the minus strand of JAUIRJ010000025.1, from coordinate 143,745 downwards.
ATGAGTGAAATTAGACATAAAAAAATGTAAAAAAAAAATTTTGAAAATTAAATTTCCCTAAGGGCACGTGCAAAGTGAATTTTTATTTTCGTTAAATTTTGGAAATTCTAAAAATTTTAAAATTTATTTTTTTTTTCAAAATTTTTTTAAAAATTTTTTATTTCAGAAAAAGCACATTAAGTGCATATATTAAATTTGGCAACATTTTTAAATTTTGCGTTATATTACAAAAATTTTTTTTTCAAAATTTTCAAAATTTCACGAAAATAAAAACTCACTTGGCACGTGCCCTAAAGCCAAGTGCAAAGTAAATTTAGAAAACAATTTTACAATTTTATTGGATTACATACATAATAAGTGCAGGCATAACATTAGAGTCGGCCCATTATCGGGATGATTTGCGTCCTAAATCAGTTAAAATATTCCAGACAGGCCGAAAATTTATAAAAAAGGTTTAGACCGGGCCTGGCTTATGTATAAAAATATTTGGGCCGGGCCATAAAGGAAGGGTTTAAGTTTTGCTCCATTTTAAAATATAACCGGGCCTAAGGATTTGGCGTATAGGCCTTTTGAAAAATTTATTCCTGGCTGGGCCGAAAATAATATAGATCTGGGCTAGATCTGACCGATCCACTAAAGGCGGACAAGTGTCCGGCAGGGCCAAGTCTTAGTTAAAAAAGTTAGCCGGGCCATAACCTCCAGGTTGATGGTTATTTAAAAAAAATTACTCAACGGGGCGGTGGATTATGCTTAAATTATAGTCCAACCGATAATAAATTAAATATTTGCTCCCCGTAAGCCAATACGCATTACGCACGGTTTAAATAAATATGGTGAGCCGAACCTTTAATGAATTCTAAATCTTGTGATAAAGAGGATATTGGGTCAAAGCTATATTTTTAAAATCCTAACTATGCCGCTAGGGTCCAGCCATATTTAAACAAACGCCCAGCCAGGCCTAAAGTTTTTTTTCTTCAGTGGGTTTAAAATATTTTTTTAGACCCATTTAAGCGGCCAACCCGAAATTTGAATGGACCGTTATAACCTTGAGAGTGTAAATTAAAACAGACATAGCATTGGCGCAAATTTATCTCATTTTACGAGAAATGTTCAGCAAAGCTCGGCCCACAAGACATATTTTTCAACCAGACCCGTCCGTTCATGCTTGTCGGCCTACTTATCGAATAGCAAAATTTATTTTTTATTACTAATTTGGCCCGCGATAACTAAAATTTAATTATATATATTGTGCCTACGCACCGCCCTTTTTGCCCCCAAGATTTTTGTTAATATGATCCACAGTTTAAACCTGACAGTACAAACATATTTAAAATAGGCCCTGCCCGTACAGCTATTTGCCCTAAATAGTGGGTCGCTCAAGGTAGGCCCACATTTGTTTATTTTTTTGCCAGCCCAAGACATCAACCTCATTTTAGTCACAGGTCAACAAATTTTTGAAAGTTATGAGCTAACTGCGGAGATCAAACCTATTATGATTTTAAAAAATTCACGGTTGTGCCATTGAAATTTATTGAACTGTGTTATCAGACGGTTCGATTTTTATCTATATAATGCACGCAGTTCGATGCCTAGATAAGCCTGATACTCGACCGGACAATTGTAATCTTTTTCGGGCAACCGTTGAATTTACAAACGTGTCCTGATATCTTACAAAAGCCCGATTTTAAAACGCGAATCCAATAAATTTTGTATTTATTTATGAACAAATAAAAAATATCTTAAAATCACGTATAAACTATGTTGAAAAAAATAATAATGTGAAAGGATATAATGTATGACTAACTACACATAAGAAGGCAAAACACGAACCCCTGTTCGCACAATATTACTGTTAATGTGCATCACTCACGAGTCACAATATTTAAAATGGGAAATACCAAAAAAATGAATTAATTAGGACAAAAAATTATTGACCAATGGCAGTCCAAATAATAAGTTCCTTGCATTTACAAATATATGGTATACGACAGCGTATTTAAAGGTAAAATTCGTATTTGCAAGCAATATTATACTTTATTCCTAAAATTTTGAAAAAAAAATTATCTCACATTTTTCAATAATTTCAACGTTTAATTGTCAAATAATATATAACAAATTAAAGACCAAAAATTGAGCTAAATATTGAGCCTATAGCAACTAAGTGTGCACATATAGCGATTAATATTGCAAAGAGCAATTAATATGTACACAGAGCAATGAATTGTGCACATAGAGTAATTATTTTGTGGGTCTAGAGCGATATTTGTTAGTATAGTGCCGTCCGCATAGATTAAATAATAGTTGCATGTGCGACAATTAATCAATACGTGTAGAGCAATTGTTTATGCGAGTAAAGCAATTTATTCGATCGTTGATTAATCAATGGTTGTTATTACCCTGAAAATTAGTACTGTTGCGATAATAGTAATAAAATAGAACCTGAAATAATTAAAGATATAAATTTAGTTATAAAAATAAATCTTTTCTGGGCCACCCAGCACCAAGATATGAGATATTATAAAAGTGTAAGCAAATATTGAAAAAAAAAGAAAGGATAAAAAAGGTAGTGAAATATTTTGTTTAGGCAAATTTCTGGAATCTTTATAAAGAATAAGGCAGAGATTACAATTTACAAACAGGCCTGGTAAAAAAAGGGCCAGCCCTTTAAGGGGATTTAAAACACACACAAAAGGCCCAAAGAAAAAACATGCGATTTCTAACAAATAGGCAATAATAGGCTGAACTCGTTTTTATATTTTAAAAATTAAAAAAAAATATAAAAGGTTGTGGCATTAATATAAAATATTTATAAAATATAAAATTTTTTGTTTAAATATTTTATTAAATTATGATATATTTTGACACCTAAATGTATATTATTTTTTAGGACGCGATCAGACTCATTTCAAATTTTTGAAAAATTTTAAAAATTTCAAATTTTTTAAAATTTTATTTTATTTTTTTCAAAATTTTTCAAAAACTTTTCTTTCAGAAAAACTATTTAAATGCTAATAACAAAAATTGGCGACTTTTTGTAAAAAAGCGTTTAATGTCAAAAGGTAAAAATTTTTAAAATTTAAAAAAAAACGAACGGAGTCTGAACGCGCCCTTAAATAGGCAACTTTTGATAATTATTTATTTTTTTTTAAACTGGGATGTAGGTGCAGAAAATTAACGGCTTAAGATAATAGAAAGTTAACACGTATTCTATTTGTTATTTTGTGTACAATTAATCAATATATTAACAGAGTCTGTAATTTTGCAATTTAAATAAATTTTACGTGGCTCTCAGCTGTCTACCTTTTGAAGTATGGCTTGGTTGGGTTCAAACTTAGCATCTATAAAGTCTCAAATAACTAATTTTACAAAAGAGGTGCTTATTGAAAGCAGTGGGGATGAACCAAAAAGCATATAAATGAGTTGTCTAATTTTTAGAAAATGATAGTGATGAATTTAATACAAATGAAAAATTAAAAATTCTAGAGACTATTTGTGAATCTGAAAAATCAGAAGTTACCTTAATAATTAAATTTTAAATTGTTTGTTTCTAAAATTAATATTTTTGTGTTTGCTTGTTTTTTAGTTAATAAAAGCTTTGTATTTTGTTAATTATTGAAGCATATACTAGCATATGAATTTATAAATTTTTACATTATGACCTTGTTAATTACTGAAAACATGATATGCTATAATTATCTTTTTAGTTTTTAGCTAGATTGTATAAGTTTTATAGATAGCAATCTCTTAAATGGTTCCTTACTTTATGCCTTATATAATATTCTCTTTTCCATATTTTATATCCACTCATATATAAATTATATTAGAAGTAAATTTAAATTGGTTTATTTAGACATTGTTTAACACTATTTGATATACTGAAATTTTTTTAATTGTTTTCAAATTTGTTTTAAACTATTCTTTTCCTTTTTTCAGCCTAACAATTTCAGTAAAATCTATATTAGCACCATAGGTTTATTTTAATAATCAATTTTAAGCAATTATGCACAGTTGTAGCATTTTATGATAATTTTTGCATAATTATCCATGTAATATAGCATCATAATCTCAAAGTAGAAAAATAATTACTGCAGCAATGCATTATTTCCTTTTGGTTAAATTGTGCAAGCCTTTTTCAATTTTTGTTAAAAATAATTTTTTAAAATTCATTCAACTCTTGTGTTGTTTGCGAATATGTGTTGTTTGCCTATTTAAAGCTCTCCTTCAAGCTTTATAAAAATTTTCGTTCTATGCCTTACCTCGCGCCTCGTTTTTTATATGTGTTGTTGGCTTTTGCCTAAATTTTTGGAAGCTAAAATGAAAAAATGAATTTTAAATATATTTTTTAGCAAAAATAACATAAAAATTATAATTCATCCTTACTTCTTATGCGTATTAGGATAAAAAATATGTTATAATTATTATCATAATCTTGCAGCTCTGGCCTCATTTTGCTACCGCATAAGCAATTGTAATCTGCTTTTTTAATTATCGTTTGGTTTTTTATGCGCGCCATTAATTTTGAAACTTTTGTTACGTGGACATTTTTTGGATTTTAAATTAACCCATTGTAGTCGACAATTGATAAATTTGATCGCTATAATTCCGATTCTCTTGACAATTGTTTATAGTACAGGTAAAAATTTAACCATATAACAAATTACTTTGATTTAATTTGATTGTCTCTCTATTCATCCACATAAAATAGCTTACCACATCAGAAATTGTTCATATTCGTTGGTTGAGGATAATAGTGAATTAATTTGGTTACCAACCGGCAATTTTGTTCATCTATTTTACCTTGATAACGTTAGTTGTTATTCTCGTTTTGCTTATGTTTTTGCCTGGCCGTATATAGCTTTTAGGTATAGGGTTTTATATAACGAAAGATTTTCATTTTGATGCAAACTAACGTTATTTGGTTATTCGTTGAATCCCGGTTTATTCTTCTATATATTACACCTATCTCACTTACCTTGGAATATATATAACAAAATTTTACGAAATCCCCAATTCTTTTCTCACTTTTCCATTTTTCAAACTTTTTTTTTACCTAAATTTTATTTCAAATCAACACTTCGACCTTTCTAACTGTATATTTGTTATTTAAATTCAGTGCGAAAGGCTTAAAAATGAGCTTAGCGCGATCGCAGAAAAGGCGGAAAATAGCGAATATCAAACAAAAAAAATCACTTCTCAATACCGCGCCTTATTGGAGACAAAAGAGGTATGTTTTTAGCTAAAACGCCTAAAATTATAACCATAAGCTAGTTTGGACTTTAGACCTCTGTTAACCCCTGTATGTTTGTTGGTGCCTTTATAAAGCATCATTAGAAAAGTACATGGTTCATTAGGAAAAAACAAACTATATACTTTGGCCCCTAACCCTTCCTATTTTTAAACATTTTTTTTTGCGTTTGCATCATTAAAAGAAAACGTTAAAACCACAAAATATGTACCGTAAACTTTGCACCCTTTCTAGCTAAACGTATTAATATTTTTGACATAAACCTAGCGCGCCCTCCCCCTCAACATTGTTGGTTATATTATTAATTTTTCTATTCTGGGAATAGTTTGCCCCTTCGTAAAAATTTTTGTATATTTGAAAAGCAAATGGCGTATATCTTTTTGTTTCAAGAACAGCATATTTTCGAAATTTTTTTCTCCCAATATTTACTTACATACTTTATCAAAAAAAAACAGCAAATGGTATAATGAATTATTAGGTCGTTGTACCCTCTCTTCTCCCGTTGACGTATACCTAAATTGTATATTTGCAAAAAACCTAGCTAGGTCCGGAATATCGCGAGATATTTTGTCATTTGCTATATATGTATACACACATAGGACGAAATTCAAGAGCTTAAACGCCGCATCGAAGAACAGGCCGCACAATTATCCGCGCAACGACAAAAGGATGTTACCGATAGAGTATTGACGCCGACCAAAAAAGGTTCTAGTACTACCAATAACACAAAGAACAAAGAACCGAGTTCCTCTTCCATTTCTGACGTTGGCGACTGGTCTGATTGGGATGCCGGAGACGATAACGCCAATGCCAAACTATCGGCTAAGAAGCAGCGACCCAACAAATTGGAGCTGGCTGCCCAAATGGAACAAAAGGAACGGGAAATAAACGCTTTTAAGGATCAATTGCAACACAGTAAAGCTCAATTAGTTGAGCTTGAAGGGAACTTACGAGGCCTGAATGAAGAGAATGACAGTCTGAGAGAAAAGTTGTATAATGGTAATCAATTTATTTCAATCTACGTTTTTTGCTCCCCCCCCCCACTTACACACATCGCGTTCAATATATTTTTACACCTATATATTTAGCCATCAAAGCCGAAGGACTTCACATAGCTGAGCTTAAGGACCTTAAAACCGTGATGGATGCCAATCAGGAGCGGTTAGATGGCCTGGCGGCCGAAAATGAAACGTTTAAAACTATGTTGGCCGAGAAGAATAGCGACATCATGGACTTGCTTAAAAAGATGCCTTCCATTAGTACTCCCTCGATTGAAAATCAATTTCTGACCGCCCTGCCCACATCTCCCCAAAATTTTATTGTTGAGGCTGAGCTAAGGGCTGAAATTGATATATTGAATGAACGCGTGCAACGACTGGGCCAGGAAAAGTTAGCGCTTGAAACTTCCGCGGCAAAGGAGGCTACGAATGTTAAAAGTAATAAAACGAGCTCCATTTTGGTGGGATCTCGTAAATCGCTATTTTTTAGGACGTTTATTTTTATGTGTTCATTTAAAATGTAACATTTTTTTTCGAGGTGCATGGTGTCAAACCAACCAAGAAGATGAGGAAGCACTTGATGCCCGTCATGACCACGAGGTACAGACAGCTGTTGAAAGGGCCTTGGAGGAATTGAAACACCAAAAGGAACGGGAATTGGAGGCGCTCCGGAACGAACTGGATATGTTGGCCGATGAGCGGGACGAATATTTGCATGAATCGACGCGCGTCAAGGAGAAACTCCTCGAAGCCGAAGATGAAATCTCTTGCCTCGAGGATGAAAATAACGCCCTACGTGATCAACTTGACGAGAAAAACGTTGAACATCGCGAGATGCTAGAGAAGTTTGTTTTTCTGCCTCCCCTTTTAATGCTTCTCGAGGAAATATGATAGGTTTTTTTAATTGCTTATTGTGTCTAATTTTTTTGTATTTACACCGTTCTAACTATACACAGCATAGACCATTTGGAGCACCGCTTGTCTACGTCGACTCCTGCTCCTTCTGTCGTCAATGAAGAAAGAGCTATCCAAACTGAATTTATCGAGTCTGTTGATGATGCCAACGCTAATGAAATCGTAGCTGCTAACGCCCTTTTGACGAGTCAAATAACATCGTTAAATCTTGCCCTTGAAAAATCGAATCAAGAAACGGACGAACTTCAAACATCTAACAAAATATTAGAAGCACGTAATACCGAGTTGCAAGTGCAATTGCGAGAGGCTGAAGCTAGGCATGGAAAACTTAGCGATTCATTAGGTCACGAAATAACCGATAAGCAGGAACAAATAGACCTGCTGACGCAAAGCCTTGAAACTTTAAAAAGTGATTTGGATCAGGCCAAATTTATGAATGCCAACCTTGTTCATCAACATGCCACTCTAGAGGCCACCAACACTGATGTGAAGGTTCAGCTTGACAATAAGGAAGAAGAGATGAGAAAGTTGACTGGGCAATTGGATGATGCCCTCGCGACCATAGAGTCGTATAAGAAAATGTTGGATGATGGTGAGCAACAACGTCTCTTGCTTGAGACGAAAGTCAAGACATTGGAAAAAGAATTATCCGATGCTCAATCGAACCATGAAACCTTTGTAGAACAAAAGGGCGCTACGATTGCTGAATTCTCTACGCAAATGACCTCGCTCAAGGAAATGTTGCACGCGCGCGAAAATGAAATTCAGGAGGCGCGAACAGACTTGGCCCAACAACGAGAGCTTTATGAAAGCCAAATTGCCGAAATGCAACAAAATTTTCAAGAACTAGAAGCTACACTCAAAAAGATGTCTTTAACGAATGATGACGAAGCACAGCGACAAACTGTAATGGCTCAAATGCAATCACAATTTGAAGCCCAGTTAAAGGCAACGTCCGATAAATATGAGCACGATATAGGAGCCCTTAATGAGGTACACTGTTGTAACAAATTTTTTCTCAGCTTTTTGATAATTTTGAAATGGGTGTTTATTTTTTTTATATAATAGAAAATATCCCAAGTGCAAGCTCAATACGATATCGCATTGAAACGACAGGAGGAAGCTAAGGCCGAAGTTATCATTGCGCACGAAACAGCCAATCAATACAAAGAACGGGTTGAGGAAATACAAGCACGTGACGTTGACCAACAAAAACTTATTCAGGATTTACAAACTAGCATTGCCCAATTGACTGAACAAACGCACTCTTATGCAGCGCAATTAAACGAAGCCAATAATAAAATAGCATTACTCCAGAAAGACATTGAAAATGTCAGTCAGGAATCCCAGGTTTCTTATCTGACTCTTAATAAATAATTTAAATCATCTTAGAATGTATTGATTGATAATTTCATTTTAGAATCAATTGGACTTTGATCGACACAAAGAAATCTTGACCCAAAGTAAGTTGGAGGTGGAACAGGCGTTGACTGAACAGAAACAGAGGAACGAAAAATTGGCCAATGAAAATGCCAGGCTCAAAACGCATTTGCTCGAAATGGAAGAAAATTCGAGCGCCGATGCCATGACCACGCAAGACAGGGAGCGTGAGTTGCGGGAAAAATTGACGGATTTTGAAACCATATCTAAACGCTTGCAGACGCAACTAAACGAAAATAAGTATGATGGGGCGAGCGATTGACTAAAATTTAACATTTTTTAAATTACACTAGATTTAGTATATTTCAAATTAAAACTATATATTCTACATACCTTTTTAGCCTTAAATATGATACCGAGGTTAGTGAATTACGACAAACCTTAAGCCAAGTTAGCGGAGAACGTGATAGATATCACGAAACGGTTCAGGAGTTGCAAGATGAAATATCTAGCCTACAAAATCAAATTACAAATGTGCAATCTGTGTTGGAAAGGGTTCAGCAAGGTACGTATATTTTCATTTACAAAAATATTGTTATGTATCGTAAATCTTCTTACAATACATTTTCACCTTGCTACATATTAGAAAAAGATGAAGCGACTTCGTTTCAGCTATCAGCCTCTCAAAACAAAATTAGGAAACTGGAGACGGAAATTGCCGACATGAATGAAACCATTAAAAGCAATGAAGTTGGTTATTTTTTTAAAGTTACATATACTATTAGAATGACATCAAAAAATTTCAAGCCCTTTCCAAATCTTATTCATTCCTTAATCAAAAACTTGCCGATCGCGAAAATGGCTTGAACGAGGCCAAAAGAACAAGTTTTATTTTTGGATTATTCATTTTTCTTTGTTTATATATATGTTGAAAATATTCGTTGCTGCAAATATGTCTCTTTTTCAACTTTTACCTTTCTCCTTTCACCGTGTCCTATTTATGAATTTCAAATAATCTGTATTGTACACCTGTCTGTCTTTCTGTATTTGGCGGCATGAGTATTACATCAGGTACTGAGTGAAATATTGCATTAAAAAAAAAACCTCGGTACTTGATGATGTGCTCTTGTCGACAAATATGTGCATGTTTCTCTTCACTATCGTCACTCTTAACTCTGTAACACTGTTGGTATATGCCTATTTATACTATTTTTCTCTTACCTTTATCAAATTAAAAAAAACTTCATACGTTTTTGCTTATTTGGATTTTGATATTTTTTTAAACTTATTAACTAGATCTTGACAAGGAGAAAATGATTGAACATTTGAAAAGTCGTATTGAACATTTGGAAAAGATTCAGGGCTCCGCTATTGAAAGGTTTATTATTCACACGTTTAAAATTTTAGGGAAGTAATCAAGAATTTGTTTATGAGTTACCTTAATGCCCCGAACGAAAGGCAACGAATTGAGATTGGTTTTCTCATGGGAAAAATTCTTCAATTTACGAGCGTTGAAATTGAGAAATTGGTAATGGATCGTTTTGCCATATATTTTTTACATAAATTGTTGTTAAACATCATATTTATTTTTTTATTAGAATTACCAAACAGAAAACGCCAAGGGGTGGGGCCTTTCAAGCTTATGGCGATCTTCAACAACTCCACAAGGTGACTTAGCCCCTACTGATAAGGGACTGGGCGAACTCTTCATACAATTCCTCGAGAAGGAAAGCATTGAAAGACCCGTTCCGAAATTTAACCTTAAACTTTCACCACCTCCTTCTTATACCTCGGCCAATCCTGATATACCTTCTACCGAAAACTTTCCAGAATCGCCTATTTCTTCCACTTTATACAATAAACCGACGACTGATTAATTTTTATTTAGTAAATAATTATATAGCAAATATATTTATTTGTTGCAAAAATGTATATTTAACATATGCTCATCAAAAGTGATTGTCTTTTTGAATTTTTATAATTATTTAAATATTTATTAGACCTAAATAAATTTATGTCAAACGTGTATTTTTGATTTGATGCGATTCTCGGAGAGTAATGAGTTGACCTGTGTAATAAGAAATAAATATGGGCTATTGTGTGTAAGTAAACTAGGTAGAACAATTGATGCAAATCATGCCTGAAATAGTATACAAAAATTTCGTGCTGTGATCTTGATAATGCCATAAAGCGAAAAAATAAATTGTTCTTGACGAATTAAATACATTAACAATCATATAATTAAAAAAAAATACGAATAATACTGAAATGCAGAAAATTAAAAAAAAACCAAGTAGCATGCATTTCAGCATTTTTGGCAGTAAATAAAAGTATTTTAAAGTTTAATCAAATCTCATCTTTGATATTGGTTAAAATAATTTTTTTTATGTTTTAACTTAGCTGTTTGGAAATCATTCTACTTTTTTAGTGAATGGTATTAAATCTAAACTTTTGATAATAAATGACCAAATTACGGAATATTTATTTACAGCATATTATATGTAATTAGAATCCAGACAAAAAATTATATACTAGCACATCAAACATTTGACAAATCTACAATCCTTACATGTGGTAAATTAAAAAATTTGTCTGTATTAGGTCTGATCTTTGTGTTCATGAACATTGAGTGTGTCAGATATATAACCTAAAAAATAGTTAAATTTATTAAAAACTATTTATGATCAAAAATTATAATTAAAAGGCTATATAAAGGTCGTCAAATATAAATGGCAGAAAGTTTTTGACATTAAAATGGAGTAATTCCCATGATGCCGTTTTCCAAAGTTTCTTTGTCCTTTGGCTATTTTGCTAGGCCCATGTCGAAAAAAATGGCCATTGTTGACAGAATTTGACCTGTAGAATACTCCAAGGAGAAATAATCAAGAATGTTATTTTGTATTAAAGTCACTTGTAATATTTTTTATGTCAAATAATGAGAAAATTTTTAAGTAAATTAAGTTCTTACATCATTTAGATAATACAGAATATTTGGCATCCCAACCTAATTAGGACACAATTTATCGGTTTTTAATGAAAATATTTTTTAAAGTTTGAAATTAACAATTTAGTTGTTGTGGATACATATAAAAATTAAATATATTTTTGTTTGGACGAATTCAAAATTTCCAAAATTTTTACCTTTTGACATTGAACGCATTTTAACAAAAAGTCGCCAATATTTGTTATTAGCATTTAAATAGGTAAAGAAAAGTTTTCAAAAAATATTGAATAAAAAATAAGATTTTGAAAAAAAAAATAATAAAATTCAAAATTTTTGAAAATATGGAATAAGTCTGAATCTGCCCTTTTTAAATCTTTTGTTTTTTTTATCTATTTTTCAACTATTTTCAATGTTTGGATGACTTAAAAAGTTAGATTAGAAAAAATGGTAAATGAATTTGAAAATCCCTAAGATGGCAGGTTTGTCTCTGTAATTAGCTCATAACTCTCAAAAATTTGTTGACCAGTTTAGTAAGGTAAAAACAAGGGAATATAATATTATGGATGGAAAAAGGTTTACCTCTTTCCCTGCAGGTTTCAGTACTTGGCATCCCAATAGACCAGAAATGCTCTGGTGTTGAAGGAAGGGGTTTCATTTTGTTTATATGCTTACACCCATATCTTTGTAAAAAATTTTGGTCTTGTTTGCCATTGTTATTTGAGATAGAATTAAGATATTCATAATACTGCATTAAATTAAATATAAAACAAAATTTAAATATGCCCTGTACATATAACGCAGGTCAACAATTTTTTGAGAGATCAAACCTGCCATCTTAGAGAATATCAAATCCGTTTACCATTTTTCCTAATCAAACTTAGTTAGTCAGTTATAAACATTGAAAATTTTAGTAAAAAAGATTAAAAAACCAAAAAAGATTCAAAAACAAAAATAAATTGAAATTTTATTTTTGCATATTCACAATAGTTAAATTGTTAAATTCAAACATCAAATACTATTTTTATTAAAATCTAATAATATGTCTAGTCGTATTTTGGACGCAAATTATTTTGTATTATCTAAATGCCGATGTAAGAGCTAGATATATTAATAAAATTTTTTTTTCCATTCTTTGTGATTAAAAATATATGTCAATTTGGTCAAAAAAGGCCATTTTTCGTTATAGACGGGTCTAAGGAGCCAAAGATGGAAGAAAATCAGAATAACAAAAAACATATTTGAGATTAGGCCATTATGGGGATGCATTCTTTTATGTTTTAATAAAATTCACGTGTTTGACATAAATATTTGTTGACCTGTGTAATTTAACATCAATATTTTAATTATTGCCACAACATCAAAGGTTTTTTTTGAACAAAATCAATTTATACTTGAATACATTGTTGACATGAGTTTATGGTTATATTAGATCCAAGTTCCTTTTTTTCCTCATTGTGCTCTGATGGAATTCTATTTATATTACATTTATAAATTTTTACATATCAAAACTATCTAACACACTCATATTAGGCACATGGTCAATATTCTTTTTAATATCTTTTGATTTAACTTAATATTAATAAAAATACTTATTAAAAGGTTGTCTGATATTTTGAGACTTGAATCAGTTACATTTTCTTTATAATTCTCTGAAATTAATTTCACATTATTTTGGTCTATATTATATAATAAATTAAAATTACTTTGATGACCTTTAGTCTGAAAATTTTTTAAAAGAGGCAGTGAATTTCTTTGTTTAGAAAAATCTTTTTTTTTGAAGGCCAAGCCAAACTGTATTAACTTGGGTTGCCTAAATGTAATTGAAGATTTTGTGAAATCTTCTTTATGAGCTTTAAGAGATAATGATTTTTTTAAACCACCCCTTTTTTTAGTAATTTGACTCTTTGATAAATAGCCATTATCAGAATTGCATCCATCAAAGCATGACAAAAATTTATTGTCATTTAGAGTTGTTAGTATTGGGCTGCAAGGAGAAGAACAGTTGTTTTGATTATTGCATACAAGGTCAAATTGTTTTTCAAAACATTCCACACTGTGGCGTTCTTTTACATCTAAACCTTCACCAAATTTTTGAAAATTTTTATTTCTTTCTTCATCTACTGCATTCCTAAAATAAATCCATTCGCTCAAATAATTTACTTCAACTTTTCTTCAAGTAAAACGTTTTGGTTCTGCAAATCTGTTATCTCATGTTTTAAATCTAGAATCAACAATTATATAATTTACGTCGTATTTCGTTCGTATATAATTTATAAACGCGTTTAAGTAAATTCGCGATTTTCATTTTTAAATTCGGCGGCGGCACCTGAAGGCTAGAAAAGGCACAGTTGCATAAATAAGTATAATTAGCTGCGACTAGAGAAAAAAAAACAGTTTTAAAAAAATTGAGCGCATTTGACTAACATTACGATGGTTCAATTTAAGAAATCAAAAATTTTTTTTTATTTGTTAGGCATATCGTAAAACAATTAATTAAGGGGGTGGGTCTCTGCTCTAAAATGCAAGCTCATGAAATAAATTTTCAATTACTACAATTATCCTTAACAAATTACCTATTTATATATTTTAAATATAAGATGCTAATATATGATTCAAAAATAAAAGGTTGATAGTTCTTGGATCAAAAAAAATAACAGAAATGAAAATAGTAAAAAAGAGCGTCGGTTTTAAGAGTGCTGAATACTATTTAATCTTTAGAAACAAAGCTAATGATCATTACAACAAGAATTTTTAAAAAATTCTTACCCTCACATTTTTTTTTAACATTGCAATATTTTCATAAAATTTAAATAAAATCTGACCATTATTTTTTTAATTGCGCGCTATTAAGAATCCTAGCATACCATTGTGCAAATACAAAATTTTAGGCTTGGTTTATAAATCCTATTTCTAATGTGCAAAGTTTTAAAGAGCTTCTAATAAACAAGAATTAAATAAAATTTTATTGGTTTTGTTAGGGTGCGTTCAGACTCCGTTCGTTTTTTTTTAAATTTTAAAATTTTTACCTTTTGACATTAAACGCTTTTTTACAAAAAGTATTTAATTTTTGTTATTAGCATTTAAATAGTTTTTCTGAAATAAAAGTTTTTAAAAAATTTTGAAAAAAAAAATAAAATTTTAAAAAATTCAAAATTTTTAAAATTTTATAAAAATTTAAAATGAGTCTGAACGCACCCTTATATAAAAATAATTGTGTTTTATACCCACGTTTAGTTGCGGCTAAAAATTTATTAAAATTTGAACACGGTTTTTTTTAAATTATATTATGGGAAAAGAACAGCCGGCAGTTTACTCGCCGATAATTTATAATCTTATAAGTTGGCTAATTGGAGTATTTTTATCTATTATATTTTGTAGCGACCTTTTAATACCAATATGAGATATACTAAATACATTTCTCCAAGGTATTATAATAAAGATAAAAAATATATATAATTACATTAAATTAATAAATATCTTTAACTAGATCTGAAGCACCACCTAATTTACCCCCTGGGATACATGCAAAATTGGCGAATAATTATTATTTTACTCGAGATCCAAGAAGGGAAATACATCCTCCTTTAATTGCTTATAAGTCAACAGAAGCTAAGCAAATATCACAAGAATTTGTTCAAAAGTATATTATTTATTGTGTCCCAACCGCTGTAAATTTTTTGTTTATATTTTCCAATTCATATTGGTGAAAAAAATTAAAAAATAGATTGCTTAGATGGTAACACATTTTTTCTCTTTTATTTAATAATTTGGTGTACTAATTTATGCATATTGCAATTCAACACTGGTTGGAGTGAATTTCTGTTAGCTGTGTGTTTCAAATATTCAAGATTATAAAATTTTTTACAGAATTGAGTTTGGCTAATTTTACAAGATACTAAAATATTTTAAATTTCTTATAGAAGTACTTTTATACAAAAAATAAAAGAAAATAACTATAGGTAGGTATTTCTGGAAATATAAAATTAGTCATAATAATTAATAAATTATAAAATTATATTTAATTGTGTGTAAATAATCACAGAATACCCAAAATTTTGTTTTGATATATAGTGAATTACCAAAAAATTGTGCTGTTCCTGTTTTATCTAATTGTAGAATAAAATTTAAAATTAAATTTGTATAGCTCTGTTAATTTTTGTCAAAATTAATTTTGTTCAAAGTCTGTATTTGATTAACCTGCAATCAGAAAAATTTGATTTTGGGCAAACAATAATAAAATTAATTACAATTTAATTTTATCACACAGGTCAACAAATATCAATGTTACAAAAAATAAGTTTATAGAAACCTAAAGCATTCATCCCGCTGATGCTTCTTGTATATATTTCCCGTTTTTCTCAGTTTCTTACAACTTTGGCTCCTTGCATCTGTCCACATTAAAAAATGGCTTTTTTAACTGATTGAAGAATCTGTTTTGCATATAAATATTCTTTGCTTATTATCACCTCTAACAACGAGAATAAAATTTTAGTATCAAGCTCTCATAGCATTTAGAAAATACAGAATAATTCGCGTCGAAACTTAAATATGACACAGTATTTTATCGGTTTTTAATAAATATATTATTTAAATTTTGAATTTAACAGTTTAATTGATGTGAATATGCAAATAAAAATTTTCAATTTATTTTTGTTTTAAAATTTGTTTATAGCTGACTAACTAAATTTGATTAGAAAAAACGGTAAACGAATTTGAAATTCTTAAGATCGCAGGTTTGGATCAGTAATAAGCTCCCTCAAAATTTTGTTGACCTGTGTCATAAAAAAAATATATAAGATATTCTTAATTTTTTTGTTTCCATAAATTAAATTTTTTAAAATCAGAGTCACCAGCCATTCAAAACAAGAAATTGGTAACTCCAATTTTGATCTCTTTTTTCGGGTTTTAAGATTTATATTAGCCAAACTTCTTACCCTAGATACAAAAAACGCGAAAATCTACAACTAATTTATTATTAATTTCACTACGAAAACAAATTTAATGACTTATATTTTCATCCAAATTTTTAAAACTTTTTTTTGACCATAGTTTGAGATATAAAACATACTATTACGCAAAATTCCTTTGGTTTTATTTACGCGCCAATAGTAAAATTGTAATAGAAACTAGGCCATCAAATTACTTTGAGTTAAATGTAGCAGAGATTGTCAAAAATTAGACTTTAAAAAGCGCTACACTTTCATTTTATTTAGTTAACTAAAGTTAATAGGGTAGCAAATATACATGACAAAAAGTGGCTAAGGAATTTTGTGAATCGACCTTTTGACCATTTTTTTGCTTAAACAAATGTTATATAAATTATAATTACTTGTTAACGAATTTTTTTCTAGAGAACTTTTATTACCTGAACAATTTGTGACAAAACTAGAAAAAACTCTAAAATCATAAATGATATGAACCATTACACCAAAACTCAGCAAATATTTATTGTTAATGTTTGTACATTGTTTCAAGAGCAATTTGTTTGGCATTCAGCGATTTATAATATGCTTGATCATTTTTAATATATAATATAAAGATAATTGCTTGTGTTATTCGTATTCAAATCGTATAATGCCTATATTATCAAAAAAAATATATAAATTTATTTTTATAATTATATTATAGGTGGATCTTTAATGTATATGTAATACAAATATGCTTAAAAAAGGTATGAAATAGTATGCAATTCTAAATTTTTAAGTTTTCCATAAATTAATTTTTAAATTTGCAAAAATTCAGTTTCATATAAAATATTAAAAACCTGAAATTTAATACCTGATAATATGGCAAAAGCACTCATTGACGTTATAACCAACATGCTCCATATAATTTTATTTTTAAGGTCAGGCCAATTCGGGACTTTAGAGCTGTTATTTAGGTTTGATGCTTCTGCAAATTATTTTAGGGAAAGAATAAGATTTAAAAACGTCAATAATTAAAATTTGAACATCACCTTATATATATATAATTGACTCTACATTCAATATATAAATTAAGAAAAAATTTATAATTTACGTTCATGATAAAAATAACAAAATAAAATTTGGGATGTTAAAATAAACCTTAATTTATTGATTTTTTTAAAAAATAATTAATTAGTCGGTAATTAAATAATAACCTTCTGTAGAAGATTGAAAAAATGTGTCAGTGAAATTATTTACGTAAGTCACCAAATTAGGTAGTGATAACATGTAGTTTTTGAGTTCAGCATTTTTAAGTGGTGCGTAGTAAAGAGGCGCCTAATTAGCGTAAAGGTATGCGTCAACATGGCTTGGCCTGCATTTCAAAATAGTTAATAAATGTATTACACAAGTCATCAAATATAAATGTCAGAAAAGTGAATTTTATGAAAACATAAAAGAATGTATCCCCATGATGGCCTTACCTTATATGTATTTTTCGTTTTTCTTAGTTTATACCGTCTTTAGCTCCTTACATCTGTCCATATTATTGAAAAATGGCCTTTTTAACAGATTTTGCGACCTTGAGAATACCCTAAAAAGAAAAAATTTATGAATTTTTTTTTTCATATCAAATTCCCTTGTAACTTATATTTATCATCACAAATTATGAGAAACAAAATTTTGTAGTATTAGAAGCTCTTCCATCATATTTTGGATGATATAAAATATACAAACCTAAATAAGACACGATATATTACACAGGTCAACAATTTTTTGAGAGTTATGAGTTAACAGCAGAGATCAAACCTGCCATCCTAGGGAATATCAAATCCTACCGTTTTTTCTAAAATTTAATTAGTCAGTTATAAACATTGAAAATTTTAGAAATAAGGTCAAAAAACCAAAAAAGATTTAAAAGCAAAATAAATTAAAATTTTATTTTTCATATTCATAATAGTTAAACTGTTAAATTCATTCAGATTATTTTTTTTTAAACCGATAATATATCGTGTCGTATTTAAGTTTGGACGCGAAATATTTTGTATTATCTAAATGCCGAGGTAAGAGCTTGATATAAAATTTATTTTTCATTATTTGTGATTAAAAATATAAGTTCCAAGAATTTTTATATGCAAAAGAGATTTTAAAATTTTTTATTTTTAGGGTATATTTAGATCTGTCAAGTCAAAAAAGCCATTTTTCGTTATAGACGGATATAAGGAGCCAAAGACGGAAAAAACTAAGAAAGATGGAAAATATATATGAGATTAGGCCATTATGGGGATGCATTCTTTTATGTTTTCATAAAATTCACGGTTTTGACATTGGTATTGTTGACCTGTATTATCGGTGTTTTATAGAAATATTATAGTTTGAATTTAACAGAGTATCAGTTGTAAATGCAAAAAACTATGGTCTGTTTTTTTGGCATTTTTTCTAAATTTTTCAATGTTTATAGCTGACTACTTATGTTTGATTAGAAAAAACGGTAAACGGATTGAAAAATTCCTAAGATGGCAGGTTTGATATCCGATATGAGCTCATAACTCTTAAAAATTTGTTGACCTGTGTTGTAAAAGGAAAATGAATACAAGAATCACAAATTTTTTATTAATATAATTCATAATTGTCTCGTTAAAAGGTAAATAAAAATAACAAAATAATAACTGATTTATAATAGCATTCAATCTATCACGTGTATTAGTAATTAAAACGTTTGTCAAATTTTTTCTTTTCAACATTTTTGCTTTTCAATTTTGCTAATTTAATTATAACCAAACCTTCGTTTTAATCACTAGATAAGGTCAAAAGAATTTTTAACGGAACTTGTGAAATTCCGATAAAAAATATTCCAAATTTTTTTTAGTAAAACACAAGTTTGTATGCGCCTGTAAGGAGACCCTCCGAGCCACTCCAAAAATTTAATAAATAGGATTTGGATATCAATGGTTTTAATAAAATAAAAGTATACATATTGCCTCCCATAACATATTTATTGGCAGATAATTTTAGTGATATGTCGTTTAAACAGTCCTTGGCATCTTTGTAAACCTATAATTGTTTAAATAAATAAATGACTTACAAAACTTAATAATCATAAACAAAATCATAAAAAATATTAATATATTTTAAAATACAATCTTATTTAAATTAAAATAAAGCTTTTGGTAATTTAACAAAATTAAGTGCACCTTTACCAAAATTTCTACATTTCAAAAAAATTTAAATCTCTTAATTTGACAAAAAATTCTAATTTTTATATAAAACAAACCATATCTTTGAAATGTGGATCAAACAGATCAATCGATGTTCGAAGAATGTAAAGACCCCGAAGAATTTTTTTAACTTGGGTTTGAATGCGACTTAGAACAATTATACCAAAAGGGGTTTGTATGTATTTGGCAAAAGCTGGACGTGTGCACTCCTGACAATTTGCTTTATCAATCCAAAAGGTGTAGAGCTATTTAAATAAAAAGTCAAATTTACTTATAAAAGTAATGCGTAGATAATGAGGCTCCGTCCTATTTATTTTTAAACAAATTACATAAAAAATGAAGATTTTACATTTAAAGTTGTGAAAGAAAAAATAAACCTTCATAAAAATCAGATACATCTCACAAAAAACTGGCTGTTTTTTTAGTTTGTTCTTTTAAAAAATTATTGAGACAATCTCTCTTTTTTAAGTAAATTTTTCATTATGTATTTACTCTCTTAAAGATAAATTGTGCCTATGATTATCTAAATTCATTTTTAATAAAAATATAAAATTTTCCTATTCGTTAAATCTAAATTTAGCGAATTCACTATAACTTAAAATTTGGCTTTTTTTGTGTCGTGATTATATAAATATATCTTTAAAATTAATAGGGGAAACAGGAAAAATGTACATTATTGCAGGTATTAGTATCGTCATGTCAATTAATATTAAAAATTTCACCAAGAGAAATTCAAATTTAAGCACAAACAAAAGTGCTAAAGATTTAAAAAAAGTTTAAATATACAAGTATTTGAATTCAACTCAACTGTTTTTGAAATTTTGTTTCAATATTAAAAAACTGTTTGATAATTTTTCTCTTTTATTATTTTTTTGCCCTAAAGTATTTTTGTGTCAGGTATTTAGGACAATAACTTAACAATTATCTCAAATTTATATTTTCAAGAAAATTTAAAAGATTGAATAATAGGACTCCAAAATTATGGCGTTTGTTGCGTTGCTTCTCTTTCCATTCATAAAAAAAACAATTTTGATTTATAATGCCAACTTTTGAGGCATCAACAACATGCACATAAAGAACTTAGTAAAAAATGTGCAAAATATTTGAAATTTTACGTTGCAATTTTTATTTTTAATTAATCCCATGTAGTTTTCACAAATCAACAAAAAAACCTTGAATTAAGAAACCAAAAATTTTATAATTAAGCTTAACTATTTAAAAAAATTTAACAAAAATAATACAGACAGCAAATTAGGCCATCATCAAAAAAAAATTATAAATTCCCTTTTAAAGCATTGCAAATTTGGCCAACCATTATATAAGGAAAAGTTGTATATTTATAATAAAATCTGACAGTGTTTGAAAAAAAAACAATCTGAGGGAGGGCACAAGTCTTTATTGCAAAATTGTATAGGTAGTCATTATCCCAACCAAAAGTTAAAAATTCTCAACATGTGATATATAATAAAGCTAGACTATATTTGTTTAAAAATATTAAGGTAACAAAACCACTTAAGTCACCAAACCTGATTAAAAAATTGTGGAATAAAAATTATTTGCTAAAAATTAAAAAAAAATTGCATTATTGGAGCATGTCAATTCAAGCAAACATAGAGGGTAATATAAATTTTACATTTCTATTCACATTTAAATTTTAATTTTTTCAATCATCTGAAAAATTTTCTAAAGATTTAATCTTTTTGACCTAAGCATCTTATATGGAAATTAAAAAAAAGGCAATATTTATGCTAAATATTACTTAAACATTATATAAAAAATTATTAATTAAAAGTATAATATTATTTAATATTAATACCAAAGCAGGATATAAAAAATTTTCAATGTATGCCATATATGCATCAGAATCAAAATTTTTGAGATCATTTAACCCTTTATTGGACTTCATATTCTATAAAATATAATAAAGTTAAAAAAATCATAGAAACTTTTTTTTAACACTACAAGTTTGTCAAAGGTTTTACACATAATAGCTTACTAGTAAGTGTTTATAAAATTATCAACAAAATTACATAAAAATGACAGTACTTCTGAGTTTAAAACATCTATAATAGTTTCCTTATTATATACTAACTTTCTGTAGTTTATTAATATAGGAAGGGAATCTATAATATTAACATATAAATTTTACAGAAGGTTGAATAATAAGTGTTTTTGGTCTTGAAATGCACCCAATTAATATAATTTATTTTGACATATGACTAATTATTAAAATATGCATACAATATAGATATATTCAAATAAAATTTGTAAAAATAATTTTTATAAGATTTTGCATATTAAATTATATTTTACTAAATCTCTAAACCTACAAAAGAATTAAATTTTATATAAAAATTAAGTATTCGCGTAAATAAATAATTTAATTTATACAATAATATATAATGAATTAACGTCGATTGACGGGCAACCCCATTGAGGGCCCCAAATAAGGCAAGTTAAATTTTTAAATTCCATGCGCAAGGACTAACATCAAAGGTAATGTCTTGTATAAGTTCTTATTTTTAGAAAACTAATTATTTAGGCTATTGGAAACACCTTAGGGGGCGAGGCGTTTAGATTTTATTTTTTTTACATTAAATTTCAAAAATTTAAAATTTTTAGAAGTTAAGTTTCCAAATCTAGAGTTTTTATTGTTTTTACAATATTTCTCAACACTCAAAACAATGGCTCTAAGTATTTTTAAAATTATTGGTAATTTTAGCTAAATATGCATAAACAGAGTTGATAATTATCTTAACAAGGCTCTTAAAAAAATGTTGCTTATAAGGAATATTATTGTAGCCCGGTAGGGTTGGAGTTGTCCTTAACAATTAATATTAAAACTCTTAACCACTCAAACAAAACTAACATAAAATTAAAATAATATTTAACATATTAGGTTTTAAGTGATAAGGTTTCAGGGGCGTATGCAGAAACTTTTCTAAAGGGGGCAAGAAATTCTTTGGAGGTAAGCTACAGCAAATTTAATTTTAATATTGATATTTTATTTGCAAAATTATTTTAAAAGGTTGTATATTCCAAAAACAATTTTATTTATTTCAATCCCCTTTTATATGTTTGATATATAAATTCAAACGCTGGTTACATCATAAAAATCAAAAAAAAAAATTAAAGGGGGGCAATTGCCCCTTTTTGACCCCTCCCCCCCCCCCCCTTAATACGCCCCTGTAAGGGTTTATTCCAATAGCAATTCTACAACCGCTTTTTGTTTTCACATGTTTATATATTCGTCTCATATGCAAAATTTAGTATTAATCTAATACTAACGTTAAACTTAGCCAATAACAACTAACTCTAAATTAATTTTTTTAATTAAAGATTATGTCATTATTTTGAATATATTGTGTTATTAGGTCACATACAGCATTTTAAGGAAGATTAATGAAAAATAAATATAATGAAATAACAAATTATTTAGCTATTACTCATAAAATTTAGATATAGTTAAAAAATTATAACGGTTTAATACAATACAACCTTATATTCTTTTTTAAAACTATGTAATAACACCTAAGCACGGCGAAGGCGATAAAAAACCACTTCATTTTTTTTTACACTTTAAAAAAAATGTAATGCTTATAGCTGGATTACAAAGTTTGATTAGAAAAAACGGTGAACGGATTTAAAAATAGGATAGCAGGTCTGGTCTTTATAGCTTATAACTTTCAAAATTTGTTGACCTGTATTAATAAAATTGGCATGGCCAATAGTCGGTTCTTTTTGACTTCTTGAGGCATGTCTTCACTTGGTCGTTTGCCCATTATTTGACCTGTGTTAATACAATTGGCATAGCCAGTAGTCATTTCTTTTTAATTGCTTTAGACATGTCTTCATTTGGCAGTTTGCCCATTCGATTAAAGTTAAGCCGTTAAATGGTTCATATTTAAGCTTCAAATCTTTAAATTTTGAGTACTTAAAGCTTTTCACTTACAATCATAAACACCAATCAGAATACTGCACAATCCTCCTACCATAGTTAATAATCGTTTCACTTAAAAAATTCAATTTGCGATATTCATCAATTATCATGCATAAATTATTTCCGTTAGGTTCCCCAAAATCTTGTATTCTTTCAAAAGTCGGAAATTAATTTGGCATTTATATTTTTTTGAGAAATGAGGTATGTTGTCATATAAGCCTCTTTTTTGCATTTTTGAAGGATCAAAAGGATTATTTAGCAAAGGGGGAAGGCGTGTGCACCAAGTTCCCCCTCCCCCTCGGCACGCCAATGAATTTAATAAAATTGTAAATCGTTAAATGTGCACATGGCCAGTCCGTCTATTTAAGCAATCCAAGAAAAGCTTTAGGGCGCCGACTAATGTGAGAGCCGTTTGATTAACCGGGGCTTGTTATTGTAAATTTGCAGAAGGAAAAAACAAAGACATTTTAAATGTATTTAAAAATTATACAAAAAATTTTATTAGGAGCAAATTATAAAAAATTTATTTAAATAGGCCGTTTAATTTTTCAGGCCCGCTTAAAATTTGATATAAAGAAAAAAATTTAATGAATGAATCAATTAGAATTCAAAATTTGATCTTCGGAGATAAATGTTAATCAAGGAGTTTCGCTTATTATAATTGATTCTTTTTCTAGGTGTTATGACTATAGGTGGACTGGGCTTATTAAAGCGTTCACTAACGTATTTAAACCTTTCTATCGATTTTAAACTTACATTTAAATTGAAATGGTCGGGCCTTTAAGAAAAAATTGAGCAGGAATGATTTATCTTATTATTGCCTTGATCTTAGTTGTTGTTGTTTATGGCCCCATTTGTTGGAAGTTGGTAGTAAGATTGAGCTTGAGGGCAGCTAGGGATGGATTCATCCATAGAACTATAGGAGAGATAGGAGGCCCGCGGTTGGGGCATATGAACCATTGTTGTATATCGTCAGATGCTGATTTGCAGTGCCTTGATCTTAGTGGCAAATATTTCCGTATAACATCCAAGAGGTGGTTTATCTCCGTGCATATGGGTCAATAGAACACATGTGCAACCTCTTTGAAGTTTCTGAGTGTCGTAAGAAAGTAGGTTCTAAACGATGGAGGTGAGAGCCTAGGCTAACCTAGGTTTTACTATGAATCAAAGTCCTAAACTGGTATGGTGCCTCTATATGGAGATGGATATGAGGGAAACGTCGAATGCAATGTTTTTTTAAGGACATTGACAATTTATTTTCACAGAATGGTATTACTTTGACACACTGTTATGGCAAAGTATTTAAGGTCTGCAATATAAAATTTTCAGCCTTATTTTTAACTTTGAGCCGCCTGGGTTAAAATTGAATGTGTCGGGTGGCCTGACCGGAACATTACTACCCAATTTCCTCTAGTGCATATTTGAGAATATAAAGATTTAAAACCCATTTTTTTCGTTCAGTAAATTATTATGTTTAAATGTTATTCTCAGGGGCGTATTTAGGGGTTGTCAAAAGGGGGCAACCCCCTTAACGTTTTCTTAATTTTTATGATGTATTCTGCGGTTCTTTCCCTCCAAAAAAATTTCTTTCCCCCCTTTAGAAAAGTTTCTGCATACGCCCCTGGTTATTCTCGATTACTTGCATGCAAGGTAAGCGGTAATTTTGAGACAGACGTGAGAAGGAGATGCTAAGAAGCTAGAACGCATCTCGATGAAAATCATGCTTATGTGCAAGAAAAAAAAGTTTACATTGTAAATAACTATTAATAATGACAAATAAATAAAAATATAAAAATTAAAAATGAAAAACACATTAAAAAAATTAACTTTAATAAATATTCAACTGATCCTTCATATTAAAAACCTTACCGAATTATATTTTATTATTTATTGTTTATATTAATTAATTTACATTTTTTCTTAAAATTACTGCGGCTATCATTATTTTTAAAATTGTAAAAAAAATTTTAACGGCCAATATCAAAAAATGAGCAAAGAATTATTGAAAAATAAACTTTTTTAATAATTTTTTTAACACTAGCCACCTTAATGTTAATTTAATGCGCTCAATTTTTTTTTCATATTTTTTATTTAGCCGCAGCCATTAATGTATTATCTCGATCGTGAATTGTATGAATAAATATTCAAAGCACAGATATGTGTCATGGTATGCACTAGGCCTGTTAGGTTCACCCATTAAACATTTTAAAGAACTAATTTTGTAAAGATTGATTAATAAAATTCTATGTTCCATGATTCTAACATGGAACAATAATATCGAGTCAATATATGTATAATAGAACAGACAAAAATCACTTAATTTATAAAAATGAGGATGATCTGCTAATAAAATGTTAAACGATATTGTGGACAAATTTTTAATATTACAACAAATATTAATGTCAAAAACGTGAATTTTATGTAAATATAAAATAATGCATCCCCATAGGGGCCTAATCTCATATATATCTTTCGTTTTTCTTAGTTTCTTCCGTCTTTGGCTCCTTAGATCCGTCTGTAACGAAAAATGGCCTTTTATGACCAAATTGACAGATCTAAATATACCCTAAAAAGAAAAAATTAAAAATCCTTGCATATAGAAATCCCTTGTAACTTTATTTTTATTCACAAATAATGAAAAATAAATTTTATTAATATATCAAGCTCTTACATCGGCATTTAGATAATACAAAATATTTCGCGTCCAAACTTGAATACGACACGATATATTATACGTTTTTATTGAAAATATCATTTGAAGTTTGAATTAAACAGTTTAACTATTATATGCAAAAATAAAATTCCAATTTATTTTTGTTTTTTAATCTTTTTTGGTTTTTTGACCTTTTTTTCAAGTATTTTCAATGTTTATAACTGACTAACTAAGTTTGATCAGGAAAAACGGTTAAGGGATTTGATATTCCCTAAGATGGCAGGTTTGATCTCTAGTTAACTCGTAACTCTCAAAAAATTGTTGACCTGTGTTATAGAAAGCTTTGGCGTAATTTTGTGTAATTTTAAATATTCTTATAAATATATAAAAATTCAACAAATTTATTAACAAAACATACTATTAATGCGATTGACCGTGACACAATTAAAATGAAACTTTTAATAAATACAACAGCCAAACCAAAAAATTAGAAAAGCATTATAAAATCAGAGCTGGAAAATAATAAGCCGAAAACTTTGGCTCAATTTCTGCACAACTTGAGGTAAGAAAGAAAGTCATCACAATAAAGGGCTATAATAAAAATCAAAGCTCCCACTGAAAAAATGAACAAAAAAAACTAATTTCTCTCAAAAAAAAACGCCCCTAAAAGCTCTACATTTTTATATAATTTCAATATTAAATATTTTTTCTTGTAACTTTAAAAATTTTACTTCTACCGCAAAGGATTATATTAAATTTATATTCGTAGGCACAGTTTTCATAACATGGAAAAAAATTTTATTTTAAAATTTTTATGTATCTTCTTTAATACTACTACATCATATAAACTACAATGATAGGTAATCCATAATAATGGTTTAAAATGTACGTGAGCCGCTGTCAATCTTAAATAAATGCTAAGAAGGGGTAAGCCATCCAGACGAAAGAGTCGAGGCGCGCGATAGCGCGACGAAGGCGAGAAAAAACCACTTCTTTTTTTTCACTTTTAAAAAAATTTATGTTTATAGCTGGCTTAAAAAGTTTGATTAGAATAAACGGTAAATGGATTTTAAAATAGGATAGCAGGTCTGGTCTTTATTACTCAAAACTTCCAAAATTTGTTGACCTGTATTAATAAAATTGGCATAGCCAATAGTCAGTTCTTTTTGATTTGTCTTTAATTGGCCGTTTGCCCATTCGATCGTTAAATGGTTCATATTTAGGCTTCAAAATCTTTAAATTTTGAGTACTTAAAGCTTTTGCATTAGCACTTACCATCACAAACACCAATCAGAATACTGCACAATCCTCCTACCATAGTTAATAATCGTTTCACTTGAAAAATCCTATTTGCCATATGCATCAATTATCATGCAAAATTTATTTCTCTTAGGTTTCCCAAAATCTTGTATTCTTTCAAGTCATAAATTTGAATTTGGCCACCTTTTTGCATAAATACAACAAGTTATATAAGAATGTTTTCATATCATCCTTATTTATTTCTGGCCATAAACAATAATGGAATATATTACCATTTTTATTAATTCTTGATGACCTCCATGTATTACTTCTACAGCTTTTGCTTTATATTTGGGGTACAATAATAGGGTTACTTGTATAAACAATCTTCGTCAATCAATAAATTATGTAGCATAAAGTGCCTTCTTATTCTTCCCACGATTGCAAATACCTTCAATTGAAGAGGCCCTTGACCGTTTCCTTTCGAATCATCGCTAAGTGTGATATTTTGTTGATGTTTCGAACATTTACTTTTCCTTAGTTAAGCGAGTCAGTAAGACGATGTGGTTCTTGCAACTTGGACGATAAACTTAAATAGTATTGTAACTAGTTACATTTATTCTTTAATTTAGTTAAAAGCAATAACTCATATAGAGTTTTTAATATACCGCTATTACGATTTATGGTCAGTGATTAAAAAATCTTAATATATAATCGGCATTGAGACAGGCCATACGAGATTGCCAAAGCTTCCTATTAAATCTTCGAATAATTTTTCTCAGTATTCAATAATTTCTTAGAAACGAATAATGTAGATCTTTCAACCTCATAAACTATATGTAATAATGCTCCACCTAAACTTGCTTATTTGGGTAACTAAGATTGGGGCATGGGTTAATTTAATTTTGACAAAGGCCTTTTGATCTTCATCATTACAAAAAAATCTCACCTTATTTTTAGTAACAGGGTCGCTATATTTCCGAGGCCTGGTATAAAACGTCTGTATTTAAGACGCCAGTATATATCTAACTTCCTTTTTATTTTTATGTTGTTTAAACTGGCTATATTTCATTTAAAGAAATATTGTGCACTAGATAACCAATTTCTTTGACCCGTAAACCGCGTATATTTAATTTTATTCGAAATTTTAACCCAATACTAAAATATCATCTAAATAAAAAAATACGGGGGTCCTTAAAAATGCCATAAATCATAGAAAATATGCGAGGAAGATCTTAAGCCAAATGGGAGACGGTTGACATTATAGTCCACGAGGTATACTGATGGTTAAAAAAATCATAAATTTTTAAATAAAATTTGAAGATACGTTTTCTTATGTTTCAATGATGTAAAATTAGAATGTGCAAACAAGTTAAAATATACATGACAGTAGAGACTGGAATGTCAGTCATTTATTAAACAAGTGTTCAATGTTATACGATAGTCCAGGCAAAGTCTTAAAGAGCAATTAATATTCCCAATGGGGACTAACGGAGTGGCCCAATCAGAAAATTCAATTTTGGCTAATTTTTTATTTTTTCCCACTATTAATTCGGCATTAATTTAATTTAAACAGGTCAACTAATTTTTGAGATTTGTGAGCTAACCACAGAGATCAAACCTGCCATTTTAAAGATTTTCACGTTTACCATTTTTTCTAATCAAACTTAGTATGTCAGCTTAAACATTGAAAATTGTAGAAAAAATGTCACAAAAACAAAAAAAGATTGAAAAAATGTATTTTGTATTTAAAATTCAAACCTTAAATAATAGTTAAATTTAAAACAATAATAAATTGAGTCATATAGGTTATAATCTAAATGTTGATATAAAAGCTTGATATATTTAAAAAATTTATTTCTCATTAAATTAAATGTAAGTTACAAGGAATTTTTATACGAAAAAAAAAATTCTTAAATTTTTCCTTCTTAGGGTATTCGCGAGGTCAAAAAATCTATCTCAATGGTCAGAAAAGGCTTTTCTTTAAATATGGACCAATCTAGATAGCTGACAAAATAACGAAAAACGAAAATATGTATGAGATAAGACAATCATGGGGACGTATTCATTTATATTCTCATAAACTTTTTTTTGACATTAATATTTGTCGACCTGTGTTATATAAAGTTATTAATATATTAGCTGTTTAATAATTATTTTCAATATTTTTTTTTGTTTTTAACATTAAAATTTACAAGGTTTATAGCTGGCTCAATGGTGTGTAAACAGATTCAATTTCTAAGATGGCAGGTTTTGTTAAAGACTACACCTATGCAAAGTCCTAATTCAACTTTGAAGATGCCGTTATATTTGGTCAAAATAGTTTTCAAGCCGCGTCTGAAATCAAAGTCTATAATATTTTTTTGAAGAGTCTTTTAAGGACGGTAACTTATATACAGAACATTTTGCACTTTAAAAAAAATATTTGAATTTTCTCCTGTTAAATGATAATTTAAACTTTTAGTAATAAAATAAAAGCCGCTTAAAATATCTTATTCAAATTTGTTTATAAAATTTTATACCATTTTGCACTGATCATTTTTTTAGTTCTTTTTTTGTTTGATTTTTTCGGCTCTTATTATAATATCTTGGGTACAAGAAGCGGCTTTAATAAAATCGATGTCACTCTGTTAAAGTTTTTGACTTACTGGTTTTATAAGACATGAATATTTATCTAAAATTATCATACAAATAAAAGTTGAATCCACAAGTTTTATTAATTTGCTTGCTGAAGCTCGAGTTCGCAAGTTCCCTTCAAAAAACTCTAATTCTTCAATTACACAGGTCAACAAATATCAATGTCAGAAGCGTGAATTTTATGAAAACATAAAAGATCCTGATGGCCTAATCTCGCATATATTTTTCGTTTTTCTTAGTTTCTTCCGCCTTTGGCTCCTTAGATCCGTCTATAACGAAAAATGACCTTTTTTGACCAAATTCACAGATCTAAATATACCCTAAATAGAAAAAATTTAAAAATCTCTTTTGAATATAAAAATCTCTTGTAACTTAAGTTATTAATCACGGGTAATATAAAATAAATTTTATTAATATATCGAGCTCTTACATCGGCATTTAGATAATACAAAATATTTCGCGTCCAAACTTAAATACGACACAATATATAACCGGTTTTTAATGAAAAATTAAATTTTGAATTTAACAGTTCACCTAATGTGAATATGCAAAAATAAAATTTCAATTTAATTTTGTTTTTAAATCTTTTTTGGTTTTTTGACCTTTTTTTTTTAAATTTTCAATGTTCAAAACTGACTAACTGAGTTTGATTAGGAAAAACGGTAAACGGATTTGATATTCCCTAAGATGGCAGGTTTGATCGCTATAGTTAACTCACAACTCTCAAAAAATTGTTGACCTGTGTTATATTAACAAAAACTTTATAAAAACTATTAATAAGCCTAAATTTTATTTTTTGACGAATCTAGTTTTGCAGATAAGAGGTATATTTATTTTAGCCTTTCTTAACTATACCGACAAAAATACAAAACTATATTAGATAAGAATAAAGTTTTTGCCCGCCAAATTTAATTTGTGCGAGGTACAATAAAAATAAGTCGCCTTAGTATAGATCCTAAAATTGTTTCTGTACGCCATTTATATGACCGGCCATTACGCTACACCCGTCGTAAGATTGCTAGACAAGATTGGTTATATTCGGTGAGTTTTTATTTTTTGCAAATATCGAGTAAGTTTTGCTTAATGGCATACGTCTTTTGGTGGTAAACTTCTGTCATACCTTTATATATTGGACTTTTCGTGATTAACGGATTTGCTAAAAAATCTTATTTATTATTCTTAGGTAAAAAATGCTCAAAAATTGTTAATTTAAATTGCCCAAAAATTAATAGCCAATATATCAAAAGTAAACAAAGTGGAGTTTGGAGTGGGTATTTGGAGAATGAGGGGTCAAACAGAGAGAAAACAATAATGGACAAAAATGTGGAAAATAAACAACTTGTGCACTATTAAATAAGCGTGATTGGGCAAAAAGAGAATAAAATAATAAAGAATTAAAAAAAAATATATTGAAATTCGTGTTTATCAAAAATAATAAAAAGTGGATCTAGATTTAGAAAATTTTTAAATGAGTGAATTGAGTTTTAAAGCGGGTGATTTAAGGTACTCATTTTGTTTAAACCTACAACTCGGCACGGTTTATTATCTTACTTATTTTCGGCCCGATCAGGTTTTAATTCCAAATAGAGCCAGATTATAGCAATAAGTTTGTGTAGAATTTAAATAATCATGCGTTTAAATATTAACCTTTACAAAATAATAAAATCGTCTCTTTAAGTCCTTTTTATGGTAAGGCGGTGGAAAAATTTGCTCGTTTGATCCTAAAGTTAGCCTATAAATAGACTGGGATTGGGATTATTAAATACACCAGTAATTTCTAAGAAGAACAGATGGATCAGTGCGTAAATAAGGAAAAAGTATGTTGATGTGAGAAAAATTTTCCGCACAAGTGTCCGTATTTAATAAAAAAATGAGCGGTGCATGCAGGGTCAGGTATACCTGCTAAAAAACACCTCTTTACAGCCTCATCTTTTGTGAGACCGCCATACCCGTTAGGGTTTTGGCTTTTATCACGAATGATAACAGGGCAATTAAAGATCAGACGACCTTGAGAGCATGTAATTGGTTGTGTTTTAGAGACATTAGGCAGCGTTTAGCCTAGTAGTTAAATTGGTGACCGCCAACGAATCCTAAAGCCCCCATTTTTTTTAGAACTTAGGCAAACCTAGGTCGCCGGCGCGCATTAAATCTTAAACTCAGCGGAGCCTGCTGTAGCGTTAAAAGTCGCAAAAAGGAAAAAAGTCTGGAGGAAACTAAACCCCATGTTTTTTAGTCTTTATAATGGCTATAAACAATAGAATGATAAACATGGATCCCGACTTTGATTTTTATTAGTTAGGAGCAATAGATTAAGAGTTAGGAAATGAACCGGCCATCTATAAGGGCAATCCAAGCAATGATGGACGTCAAGCTAATTTTACTAAATAATAAGATTTTTACGCATAAATATTAAAAAAGTACGCATTTTCAGGGCCTAAAAATAGTTAGTTAGAGGTGCCAATGGGTCATGGATCGGCCTTGGTCAATTAATTAACTACATAAGGTTATCTTTGCACGCACATTTTTTATTTAAGGGCCCAGCCGTTTTTCGATGGACTAAGCAACTAACCTGGCAAAACCCAACTACCTTTGGGATTAGGGGGGCGCGTCAAGCCATTTTTATCGAAATTATCAGAAAAATAAAAAGTCCGCCGAAAAGGGGAGACCCGAGCCAGGTTTGACACGCCCCCCCCCCCCCCCCCCCCCCCCCCCCCACTCCCCGCCTTCCCCCTGGCTACGGCTCTAGTATTAAGACCAGGTAAAACTTTGTTTGGTAAAATTTAATTATAGAATATACCTATTTAATCCTTAAAATATATGTGTATATGTGACCGTCCAAAAGCAATATCGCTGGCAGATTATTATTTGGTGACCTCAGCGTCAATAGCCGATATACCGCCGAATATTGTTTGTTGACCTCATTAAAAACCTATATCCCGCCGGCAGAATATTCTTACATATAGTCAACGTCCAAAAAGCATTTTCGCCGGCGGAATATTGTTTAAACTTGACCTCGAAGCCCAAAGCCTATGTTCCGTAGAATGCATAATTTAACGAACCAATTTTTAAAATCGCTAGATTGTCTTAATTAGAATTTTATAAATATTTTTTAATATTTGATCACATTAATTGAAACCTTTTTATAAATATCATCATTTGCAATTTTTTTTAAAAAGCCTTTTATATAAAAAGATTTTAAAATTTTTAGAAAAATTGAGTGAAAACTGAACGCGCCTGCGCCTCTAAAAACATATTTTAAAGAAAGTTGTAAATTTCTATAAACTCGACCAGGGAAACTTTTATTCATTCCGGCCCAGCCCGAACCTGCGGTAATTTGATTTTGTAATATAGGCCCCGACCAGGCCAGAATTTACAAGTATGGCCCAAAATAATACAAGCAAAAAATTTTTTGCTTAAAATTTAAAATTTTCATAAAAAATACAGGAAGTTGAAATAATACCCTTCATCATGCAATAAAAATTTTTTTAAATTTTTATTAGGGCACGTGCAAAGTGAGTTTTTATTTTCGTAAAATTTTGAAAATTCTGAAAATTTTAAAAATTTATTTTTTTTCAAAATTTTTTTCAAAAATTTTTTATTTTAGAAAAAGCATTTTATGTGCATATAATAAATTTGGCAACTTTTTAAAAATTTGCGTTTTATTACAAAATTTTTTTTTTCAAAATTTTGAAAATTTTACGAAAAATAGAAACTCACTTTGCACGTGCCCTTAACTAAGAAAAAATGAGATTTAAATTCGCCCGGCTTTGCCTGTATTACCTAATTAAGGTCCAACCCATTCAAAATTTTGGCTTTTGGCCCACATTTCTGGCGGTCTGCAAAACGGAATTTCGGGTCTAGACTTTTATATCTAATTATTACATTTAAACTTAATTTAAAAAATATTAACTTAACACTATATAAAAATATTATATGGTTTAACTTATCTATATAGATCACCAATTCTCAGCCAAAATTACCGCTTCCCAAATTTTAAAATATGTTCGCTAAATTTTTCGGAGGAATAGCTTGCGCGGAGGTCAAGTCCAAGCTATATTCCACCGGAAAATGCGTTTTGAACGTTAACTTTACGTCCAGGAATATTTCGCCAGCGGTATATAGGCTTTGGACGCTAAGGTCAGGTCCAAACAATATTCCGCCGGCAGAGTATTGCGTGGACGGTGACAATCCCGTCATATTTTGAGTTATGTGTTCGACTTTAAAGGGCCCTTTTACCTTCCATATTAAATTTTATCTATTACAATGTTCTATATTTTTTGTTAAAATTAATTTTAATTTTACCCTTCTAGTTTACAAATAAAAATCCCAAGGGGCACGTTGAGACTTTATTAAAATTTAAAAATTTTTTTTTAAAAAAAAATATTGGTTTAATGTTAAAATTTTTTTAAGAGCTAGAAGTCTTGTTCATATGATTATCAGCTATGTTTTTATAGAATTTTATATTTATCAAGTTATAATAATACTTAGAGTAACTGCTTCAAGCGTAAAAAATACTGTGAAAACAATTATTAATAATTTTTAATGTTAAAATTTAGATTTTATATTTTCATAATTTCTGTAAAAGCAAATGAAGTTTGAAAAAGAATAAAAAAAGAATAATTATACAATTTTTCATAATTAAGTTTAGCCATCTGAAATAATCCAATTTAAAATTAGACATGTCACATCATATAGGGGCAAATCTGGAAAAATTCAACACTAAGTCTGGAACAATTAAATGACAATAAATTGGTAAATTTTGATTCTGAATGAAATTGTAAACAGATTTTGAGAAAAACAAAGTTCTATGGCAACATATAAAATAATTCATCATCACAAAAATTTGGATTTATCAACATATGTTAAAAGTAAAATAAATTTAAGGTACACTTAATTCCTAAATAATTATAAACAATTTATTTTAGGTCAATTAGATGCCATTTGGTCTTATTTAGTTATTTATATTATTTATAAATTATCATTATAAATTACAAAACATATAAAAATCCTTTTTGACTTCATGAATGTTTAAAAATACATCTTACACCAATATTAAGAAAAAAATACTTCAAAATAAAAAAAAGCTATTAGCTTTAACCCTTTATTGGGTGTAAATATTTAAAATTAATATCCGCAAACTCCAATTATTGTATACCTATGTAGCTGCAGATTTAAAAGAAAATAAAATTTTTAATTAACATATAAGTGAATTAACTAAATTTATAATTTTATAAAACAAATTAAAAACATAACTTTGTCTATTTTTAATATTTTAAATCCTGGCTTAACGTGTGGAGAAAAGAGGCTTTATCTTAAAAAAGATTTATTTCTAAGAAACATGCAAACAAATAGTCAACCCTAATCCAGATCTGGGTATAATATTTATTAATTGCCATTTAAAAGCTTGATTAAAATATTTTTATATTGCCTTAATAGCTATTATACCAGATGTTAAAATTCTCAATAATTAATTAAAGCACAAAAATTAGAATTTGAAATTCAAAATTATATACTTCATTAGAAATTTTTATGTATTATCAAAATATATCTATATATAAATTTTGAATTAAGATTTATTCAACAAATACAACAATTTGCACAGTTTTACTAAACAAAAAAAAGAGGTAAATCCATAAAATAACTTTAAGTATTTATTTGCTTTTCTATTACTAAAAATGGTGCTGGATAAAGCTGATTTATGATAACCTAAATATAAAAAAAATTAAATAAAACTTGTCGCTTTAGAATGTCCAAATTTTTAACTCCATAATCGTATAAATGTTTTATTTCATCTGATTTTAGTTTCTTATTTTCCTGAAAAGTAAAACGAACTCTTTCAACTGCATACTCCCTATAAATTTATATTAGCAGACTTAATTAATGAGTATAAAAGATAAAACATACCTACCTAAAATTATAGACAGAAAATTTATGAGATTCCTTTATAAGATCTTTATACAATTTTAAAATTTTTAGTTTCATTTCAACTCATAATTGAATGAATGTCTGCCTATTTTGTTTAAAAGCATGGATATTTTAGGTTACGATTTAGAAGAAATTATTGTATATATTCACAAGAGTGTTAAAATAGTTTTACATAACGATAAAATTTATATTGGACACGTTTACACAATTGACCCGGTTTCTAGAAGGTATATTTATTTATTTTAAAAAAATCTAATGGAATTGCTTCGTATTTTTTATACCTTTAAAGTAGTTTCTCTTGGCAATTTTTTTTGCTATATATGCATTTTTGTTTCATTGATAACAAAAAGTCAAACCTGACAATTATATGATTTATATTCTTCAAACTTTTAATTAATTTTTTATATATTTTTGAATCAGATAATTTATATATAATTTTTCTTATTTGCTCTAGCATCCTTTTAGTTTCTAAAGGTAACAATCTTTTCCACATCAACATCATACCTTATCATGCAATCAAACTTGTACAAATTTTGCGGACTTTAGAAGCTGATGAAATTTTAGCTATCTCAAATATTTTTGAGCCCACATTGATTGAGTACAGTATGCCACAGGTAGAGGAAAGAAAATGTCAGGTTGAAGAATTTTTAAAAAGCCGTTTAATTCCTGTAGCCTACACAGGCACAAGCAATACCACATTTAGCCTTTTTGATGGTATCCTATATATTGAACCCCCTTACAATACAGAAAATTGCCATAGTGCAAATTTGATTGTTTTAAAACAAATTCAAAAAATGATGAAAGAACTCAAATTAGATTGAGTAACTAATAGTCTAAATTTTATTATCATTATCATGTAAAATTATTAAAATGTTGAGATTCAAACAAATTTTTCATGTACATAGTAATAATTAATGATTCATATATGGGAATAAATTTTTATATACAAGATAAAGGTGGTTTAGTTTTAGTGGCAATTTTATTCAAATGTATCTATAACCTCGTTTTATTTATAGCCATAGGTGATACCATTGCTCTATTTAATGGTGAATTTTTATGTTTGAATGGTGAATTTTTGAAAATGTAGGATATTGGTTTCACTAAAGATTCATTCAAAATTTGCTTATGATTTTTGTGAAGGCCTTTTAAAAACGTTTTATGTTGAGCTTGATTAAAAATTGGCTTCTGCTTGGGTATTTTCCTTGCTTGAACTGTATTTTGAGTATCAGACAATTTTTTTTCACTGATAATAAGTGGAGTATTTGATATTTGGGACGATGAAGGATTTATGTTAGATGTACTCTCGTTTGAAATATTGGTCAAATTGCCGTTTTGTCTATTATTCGGTGTTTCAATTTCCTGTTCAAGGTTGGTTTTATTGACCGAATAATGGCTCAGCAATGATTTCGAACTAGTAGTGGTGGTTGTAGTATGGGTTTCGTTACTTTCGTTTGTAACGAAGTTACTTTCAGCACCCGGATTGATTGTAAATTTTGAAGCGGTGGATTTGTATGGTAAACTGTAAACAGGGTCACTTGTTATTATGATATTTTTATCAATTTGACAAGGTTCCGTTAGTGTATTATCGTGTATTGCATCGGCTACAGCACTTGTACTTGTTGAAAATTTCAATATTTCGCGAGGCACATCATTACCTTTCATATTTTTTGCCCAATGAATTCGCGATTTTTGCAAACTTTTCATTAGTGAAACGGGTACCCTAACGTCCAGGGATATGAGTTTCCTACCCATGTGACCTTTTGCCTTTATCAATTTTTCGCTGGCCACCGTAGAAGTTTTACATATATTTCCTCTTTGCTTAATCTTTGTATGTATACGATCGATTGAAATTGATCTGTGGACATAGCTTAAACGTCGTTTAACCCCTGAGATGTCAATATCAGCATTTGGCTTTTTATCCGTCGAACCTTTCCTCCTCTGCCGCCGAGGTGTCAAGTTTTTACCCAAAAAATCCTTTATTTCGTGCAAAATTTCTTTACGTTTGGCCGAGTAATAGTTTAGAGTTGGTTTGGGTTTTAGTATACCAGCTGGAAGCCCAGTGCTAAAATCTAACGTTGTTACCGGGCATGCCATTTGATTGATTGTTGTACTGTTATGCGTAACACTATCCATACGATTGAACTTCATATTGGTGGCGAAAACGAGCGAGGACATATTGAAATCCGCCTTTTTCGATTGGATTTTGGGTGGCGGAGTTTGAACTTGAATCGTAAAAATGGATTCTTGTTCGCGAATGCGACTGCTTATAATTCCGTCGTTTCCAATTACCTTTTCGTCCGTAAATTTTTTATTTCTATCAATTGATTTTACAACGCACGCATCCTTAAAACTAGATCTCCGGGAACTGTATCGATGGAAGTTAAATTGTTTGAGCATTAGATATTGCGCCTAAAATATTATGTAAATATTAAAAAATGCTCATATAATTTCAATGCCGAAAATGGCTTAAAGGGAAAGGTTGTTGTTAAAGACCTTATCTAAAATTCTGTTACATGTAGTAAAAATTATGCGTTGAATTTTTACGGTGCCAAATGGCAGTCGTAAAAATATTTTTAAAATAGAAAATTAATTTTTTTAACTTTATCCCTCTCTTCGATATTAGCCAACTTATATTTATAAATCATACATTAAATTCCGTAGTGAGCGAGTCGTTTGATGGAATTTCAGAGGATTCAGCTGCATGAGAAAGATTGTGGTGGCTGTCGTCTCTTAAATTTAAACCCAATGATCTCTTTGGATGGTAAAACCGGTAATAAAGTATCATGCAGCACCAACCTATATACGAATATACAATCAACGTTAACATCTTGTTTATTCCAAATATTCATATATATGAGGTTTCCTCCATATTCACAATTTATGTATGTTTCAATATGATCAAAACTAGAATTTAATATTAAGTGAGCTTACCTCATATCATTATAATAAAAAAGAGTAGAGTTTCTTGATAAATATCTTCAATAAAACTTAAACTAGAATAAATTAGGAAACATATATGTGCACACTTATTAAAAATGGACGGCAACATTGGCAGAATCGTATCACTTAAATGTTATTAATATTTTTTTTAAATCAAAAATTTATTAAATTTTGTAAATAAATCTGAGTTTATATATATATATTGAAATAAATAAAATTACCAGTTATAAAGGTGGCCGTTACAAACAAAACAACATAATTGTAGATATATTGTTGCAACACGTTGTAATCTATATAAAGAATATTATTGTTGGTCATTGTCAATGATACATTCGTCTCTTTTAAACTTGTATTTGAAAGAGCTATTATGGCACTCATATTATTACCATGTAATAATATATCGACCAAACCTGTATCATATAACCCATTATTATAATTTGGCTTGGTATGGAAATTAGTGTTGCTAGCATTATTATTATTTTCATTATTAATTTTATTGTAAATGCCAGAATTTTGGGTTATTATTAAATAATAGACAGCTGTTAGAATGGCTAAATTTTGTAGTGCTAACCATACATGGTGACATATAAGTTTCCAACGTGTGCGGTCACCCCGACCTTTGACTGTGAAAAAACAGAAACAATAAACCCATCCCATGATGCATCTGAAAAGCGTTTCCTCTATCACGCTCGTATTTACGGAGAATTTAGTTTGTTGGCAAATTATCCAAACTACCATACAAAGCCAATGGAGAGCTAAATGCGATACAATAATTATAAAGGTGTTGTTTAAGGCGAGTGTTTTTTATAAAGAAAATATTATAATTTGTTGAAATGGGTCACTTATTTTAAGGATAAAAATTGTTTCATTGAATTTTAGTTGAATTTCAACATAAGATAATTGTTTCAAAAAAATAATTTATGCAATTGTGTAATATTACAGGTTGACAAAAATCAATAAGTTATTATGCTTATCATAAAATTTGTCCGTTTTCCAAAATTTGCTAATGGCTAATTTGGTAGATAAAAATCGAAAATAGCCCAATTGACTGATTTTATGACCTCGACACCTAAAGAAAAAAAACTTTTATTCAAATTACCTTTAACTTCTATTTTTGATCTTAAATAATGAATAAAATTTTTAATAATATCAAGCTTTTACATCAACATTTAGATTATACAGATTATTTGCCACTTCATTTTTAAAAGAATACAATTTAATGTATGAAATAAAAATACCAATAATTTAACAGTTTAAATTTATAAAAATATAATTTTTTAATATTTTTTAGCTTTTGAATTTTTTTTTATTTTTTATCATCATTTTTTACAAATTTTTCGGCTTAAGTTTGATTAAATGGTAATTAATCCTCCTAAGATGACAGGATCTGTCTCCAAAGTTAGCTTATAGGTTAAAAATTTGTTAAGCTTTGTTATATTGGAATTACCAAGGTATACATAAGTCCAAATGCCAAATATTGAGGCAAATAATGAGATGGCAATTATTCTTGATGCTGTGATGTTCCATCTCCAAATCCATTGTAGGGCAAATCCCAAAAATTTAAATGTTATGAGCATGGGTTTGCTGGTGTGAGATTTGGGTGAAAATATAAAATTTCCCTTTTTCATTCCAAGGAGGACTATAGATTGGCGACCTTCAAGTTTAGGTTCCTCATATGAATTCACAATGTATAATGCTAAGGCCCAAGCAACATGTGTGGTATATATTCCCAATGAAATTGCTATTTGAAAATAAAAGGTATGTGTATAAAAAAATTTTTTTAAATATTATGAATTTCTAAGTACAAAATATTTCAAAAAGTAAGTTAAAATATTATGCATATTTAAGGTGTTAAAGTCTAAAAAAATGTTTAAGTTTTATCAGAAAGCCAAAAAATTGTTTTAAAATTATACCATTTTTATCAAAAACACCAAATGAAAATTTAGACTTTGTCACAATATGTATTTGCAATAAAATTTGAGGAATAGAACGCGTGAAGCAAGAAAAGCATTCCAATAAAACAATATCATTTTTGAACAGTTTATATTGAATTAGCCTGTTAACATCTTGGGATGATATAAAAAAGCTAAGGAATAATAATTTTATATTTCTACAATTTAAGTTAAGCAAATAAGCCAACCTATATAAAACACCAATTTGAAGAATGTGAAATACAAGGCATTTTATTCCAAAATATAATCCATCACTAATAAACCATTGAAAACTAAATATCTAAAAGACTAAATTATTCAATAATCTACCTGAGCCGTAATTGTAGCAAATACAGTGATAGCCAAAATATTAATTGCCCATATATATTGACCATAAGTTACATATTGCACAATCAGAAGACAATCTACAACTATAGAATATATAAATATACCAAAAATATATTGGAAAATAAACAGGAAAAAATTAATTAAACAAAACAAAATTTTTAACATGCAAAAAATTTAAGGATTAAACAATAACGAATATACAATTTAAATCAACCGCCTGCGACAGATGGCCCACTCCAGGTGGTAACGTTGTCGCGAGGCACTTAAATATGGAAAGATGCATTGCATATGATTAGAGATACCTTTAATTTAATGTTAAATTGTTGATTTATATTATTAAGGAACATGTTAGGACGCGTACGTTTATTATTCCAAAAAAATCTACATTTTGAAATTTGGAAAATGATAATTTTATTAACCATTATTAATTAAGGCGCGTTTAAGTTTCATTCAGTTTTCAAAATTTTTAATTTTTGACAAAAAGCATTTTAACAAAAGTGGCCAATCTTTATTAATATTTAAAAAAATTTACAAAAAAAGTAATTAAAAATTTAAAAAAAATAAAATATAAAATTATTAAATTTTTAATATATGTTTAAAATTTTTTAAAA
Source organism: Acutogordius australiensis (assembly GCA_030555515.1). Lineage (NCBI taxonomy): Eukaryota > Metazoa > Nematomorpha > Gordioida > Gordea > Gordiidae > Acutogordius > Acutogordius australiensis. Next base: position 101,917 of record JAUIRJ010000025.1, on the reverse strand, counting down.
AATAAAGTAAGTTTAAACGCGCTACTTTCTTATTCCCGTAATTGCATCATGAATAAAAATTTCATTATATTTATAATCTATATATATACAGATAAAAAAATGGGGGATAAATTCAACGTCAGAAATTTTTTAAAAAAAAAGGAGGTGGCGTTCTTTATCGACAAATTTTTATTGCCTTATTAAACATATTGTAGGCCCTCCTCCCTCTTTTGCTTGGCGTGTCATAAATATAGATAATTTTTATACAAAAATTTCCAGCTTAAACCAATTTTTTAAACAAAAATAAATTAAAAAACAAATTGACTTTGAACGCGCACCTTTGAAATCTTTCATTTATTACTGTTGCCGCCCGTTAGCGTAAGAGCCCAAACTGGATCACCCTTTTTATATTTATAAACTGTACCGGTAATATTAGTATCACGTTTCTGCAACCGATTAGATAAAGGTAAATTTAACCCCCTACCCAAAAATTGTGCCGAAACGCTAGGACGATTCTCCCTGCGAGCTGTATTATGGTAAAGTTTATACATCCAAGTACCGTCTTTTCCCAGTTTGGACAACTTTAACCATTTTTTTACAATTCCCACGGAGCGTTCTGCTAAACCGTTACTACTTGGGTGATAAGTAGCAGTTAATATATGTCGAATGGCTAAATAATAGCAAAAACCGGAAAATTGTTTGGAAACAAACGCGGTTCCATTATCAGACACCACTGACTTTGGTATACCATACAAGCTAAACATATCTTTTAGAATTTGTATAACCGCCCCAGCTGACGTTCTTTTTACATTTTTGAACTCAATCCAGCTAGAATATGCGTCTACAACTAAAAGATACGAACACCGATCAAGCTCAAAGAAATCCATGTGAATACGCTCAATTATTATCAATAGAAAATGGGCGTTCTTTATTCTTTATTCAAACAATAACTCAGCTGACTTCATTGTCTGCTGATTATATATATCTCACTAGACACCATCGAGCTTAACAAAATCTCTCTTATCTGCAATTCAATTAAAATGGCCTTTAAAAATAAATTACATTTTTTTTAGCCTGTCGAATAACTTTAAATGGTTATCCCCTTCCCTTCTGAAAAAAAACTGTTCACAAGAAAATGTTTCAGCCTAGGTGTTTACAATCTCATATGTTGTAAAATAAAATATACAAAAAAAAAAATTAATACAAATATTAAATACAATAAAATATATCAATAAACATTTTGAGAATAATACAATGTGTAAAAGTAATATAAATTTAGAATACAATAAAATATTGTAACATACTATAAATTTTGAATACAATAAAGTATTCTAAACTAATATAAATTTTGCAAATTTTATATCAAATATATTTATCATCATATTGATAACAATAAGTTATTTGCATAAAAAAAATTAAATATTGTTTGAAAAGATAGCTATTTACCGGCAGGACAAAAACACGAAACATTTATAAATGTTTTGTGTTTTTGTCCTGGGAAAAACACGAAACATTTTTTAATGTTTTGTGTTTTTGTTTTTTTAAAACACGAAATATTTTTTTCGTGTTTTAAAAATTAATTTAGATTTTCGCAAAATGTTTCGTGTTTTAAATATTACTAAAACACGAAACATTTTTTTGGTTTTTAAAATTTATGTTAATTGAGTGTTCATGCAGCAAATTTGGTCATATAATATATCGTTCGACTCCAAATTTTATGGGGATTTTAACTATCATATTGTGTGTGCCCAAAAAATTGACAGGTGGTCTTTGATGTTTAAAAACTTTATTTTTGTTTTTAAATTTTTGCTTGAGTTTATTATTGATTAAATCTACTTAATTTAAATCATATATAACCTAAAACACCATGTTAAGTTTATGACCATATATGGTAATATTTTTAAAATTTAACACTGCTTTAATATTTATCGACCAAATTAAACTTGTAATACATAGTTCGACGCCAAATTTCATGGAGAGTTTAACTTGTCTGCGAAAGGTTGACAGGTAGTCCTTGTTGTTTAGAAACTTTATTTTTTGTTTTTAAATTTTTTTTGGGTATTTTATTGATTTAATCTACTATGTATAGATCATATGTAACCTAAAACACCATTTTAAATTTATGACCATATATGGTAATAGTTATTAAAATTTAACACTGCTTTATTATTTATCGACCTATACCTGTAATACATAGTTCGACGCCAAATTTTAAGGGGAGTTTAGCTATCTTGTCTGCGAGGTTGACAGGTGGTCTTTGTTGTTTAAAAACTTTATTTTTTGTTTTTAGATTTTTTTGAGGTTTTATTAATACAATCTACTATATATAAATTATATGTAACCTAAACATGTTAAATTTATGACCAAATATGGTAATATTAACTATAACTTAACACTGCTTTATTATTCATCGGCTAAGTTAAACTTGTAATACATAGTTCGACGCCAAATCTTAAGGAGAGTTTAGCTATCTTGTCTGCGAGGTTGACAGGTGGTCTTTGTTGTTTAAAAACTTTATTTTTTGTTTTTAGATTTTTTTGGGGGTTTTATTAATACAAAATACTTTATATAAATTATATGTAACCTAACAACATGTTAAATTTATGACCATATATGGTAATAGTTATTAAAACTTAACACTGCTTTATTATTTATCGACCAAGTTAAACTTGTAATACATAATTCGATGCATTTTATAGGGAGTTTAGCTAAAGGTTGACAGGTGGTTTTTGTTGTTTGAAAACTTTATTTTTTGTTTTAGATTTTTTTCGGTGGTTAATTATTGTATTATCTACTATATATAAATAAAAAATGTAAAACACCATAATAAGTTTAAGACCATAAATGGTAATATGTCTTATAACTTAACACTGCCTTAATATTTATTGATCAAATTATTTTATACCGAGAATTTATCATATTATCAGTGCCCAAAAATTAAGAAGTAGCTGCGGCTTAAGATATTTATATTTTGTTCTTAGATCTTTTTTTTGGATCATTTAATGTTGCTATTATAAATGAAATGCATCGTAAAATATCTTTTTAATTCTTTGACCAATGATAGTTTTTTAAACTTAACATTGCTATAATATTTATTGACCAAATTAAACTTATAATAAATACATCGTTCGACGCCAAATTATTATGGAGAATTTAACTATCATATTGCTAGTGCCCAACAAGTTTACATGTAGTATATATTGCTTAAAATTTTTTATATTTGGTTTTTTAGTTTTTTTTGTTTTATTAAATTATACAAAATTATTTTTAAAATAAAAAAATTGAAATGTTTGATATGTTACTATAACCTTCAAGGTGTTACTTTTAAAATTTGTCACAAATTCTACATTTATTGACCGAATTAGTATTAAATCCTTCAATTTTATTTAAAATTTAATTATAGTGCTTAAAAATTAACAAGTGGTCTATTTTGCTTGGAATCATTTTATTTAACTTACATTTAAGATATTATACTCAATGGTTTTAATATAATATGATATGTTACTTAATATGCCATATTTATTTTATGTCCTAATGAACTAATATTATAATACAAATTGTATCAATGGCCATTTGTCTACCTTAACGTGGATTTGAGATTTTATTTAACGGCAAATTCGATTCGCCTCTTCCCATCATTGTAAAGCAGAATTCACCAAGCGTTGGATAATTAATATGGAACGTGAGCTGGGTTTAGACATTCGTGAGACAGGTTAGTATAACCCTGTTGATGACCCGTTGTTGCTACAGTCCTGTTCAGTACGAGAGGAAGCGCTGGTTCAGACATTTGGTTCAGGCGTCCGACTGAAAATCGACGGCGAGAAGCCACCATTTAGAAAATTATGACCGCATCGAAGTCAGAATCCCACCTAGAAAAGTAACGATATTTTGGAGCGCCGCATAGTCAAATAACTCGATATGCGGTACCGTTTAAGCGGTTACCGAACGAAGTTAAAGCCCGAACGCGTTGATTAGAATCACAATTAACAACCAACAACCGGCTCAAAGTTTTTTATGGTTTTTAAATATGAACAAAATCAGTATATGATAAGGTTCTTTATTGCACTTTTATTTTTTTATGAAACGATTTATGATAATTTTTATGTCAATCAAGGTTTCTTTAATACCATTGTTTTATTACCAGTCATTCTGCTTTCAGAATGCTTGGTGCTATGCCATTTACATTTTTTCATTCGCCCCTTGTAAAATTCATTGCACATTAAATTTTTTGGCACCAATTCTGACGTTTGACAGCTTTTATTACTCGTACCCTAGATTTTTAGCAAAGTATTATATATCGGTTTTCCTTTGAAAATTTCCCCTTGCTCTATTACCCTTAACTCACTTTATTAACTATCGCTTTTGACGCCCTCCCATCGTTGTCTATCATTCCACTTCTCTGAATTCCTTTACCGAGTAACATTGCGTTTTAACGTTGTTATTACATTTAATTACCATTTTGCACCTACCTTATTTCTTTCCTTTTACAAACTTAGGTCACTTTGATATCCCAGATGTCAGTCCCGCCTACTCCCCCTGGCCAGTTCGTCATCTCATGTGCTTTTAATTCACTACCTCAAAATTCTTTGATGGAAGCTGACCTCCTTTTTGAGCAAAGTTTTTGGTCAAAATTTTTAGGCCACGACTTCAACGTTTGTAGTCGCCTATTTTTTTCTAACGACCTGGTAAAAATATACACGGTTCGGAATCCTTATGCTTTCCATTACAATTATCCGTATGACAATGCGCCGCTACGTTGCATAAGCAGGAGCCTAAATTTGTGCGTGTCAATGGTTTTTCTTTCTCGCCTTACCCTTCCCACTTGCCAGTTTTAGATCCGATCGTGGAACGCCTCATCTCCCCCCGCCTTCCATTTATGCATATAGGACGGTTGCGTTATTCTCACGGTCAATATGGCGTTCGAGGCCAAATTATAAATATTCCAATTGACGTTGACAAGATAGTCGCCCTTTTGCCCCTGACCCCAGACGAGGATATGAGCATACGTTCTAATCAAAAAATACCACTCTCATAAGTCGGTGCTATAGGGGCGTTATGTCACTTGCGCACTAAAGACTTGGCTGTCGTATAAGTTAACCACTCCACTCTACAAGCAATTTAATATTCGCCTACATCCAACATTTTTACATCCCCCAGGCCACGTCGGTGTTGAGTGTCGCGGTTAGGGCTCCGATTAGGATCCGTTTTTATTAATCTACGGGGCAGTTGGAACCTGAGACTTGTATACGCTTAGACAAATTTTTTTTTAACTTTGTATATATATCTAATTTTTTGACCAGTTTTAATTGAAAATTTGTTTTTTTACGATGTGTAGGCAGAAAAAAGTTTAGAGATAAAGTCATAAAATTAAAGGCAAAGTTTTAAAACATTAACCTTTCTTATTTTTTTTGGACCGACTTCCACCCTACTTGTCCGACTCAGTCATATCGATAGTGATTATATCAAAATTTTGAAAATCAGATTAAAATAACTTATTATTGCCCTGATAACTATATATATCTCTTATTGCACGCGTGTCGGGACAATGAACCGGGCCGTTTTATATTTTATTGTAAGTACATTTGACAGGATATGACATCACATCAATGTGGACCAAAACTGAATTCAGCCCGACTATTAACCATTGTTCTACATAAAAAAATTGATGCTAACAAATATATGTATCCTTGATAAGTTGCCGTCTACCCAAATTGATAATTAGATTGACCTTTAGAACAAAAAGAAGACATCTCGAATGAAGATGATAACTTAGGTTATCTTTTAATATTCACAACCGTCAAATTTTATATACCTCTCTTTTCTAGTTCGACGTGACATATGATATATTTGTGATTGACAAATTTAACCATTATGCCTTTTTATTGTGCAAATGTTTCAATTCAAAACTATTATATTTTATAATTTAGCATGGATCAAATCAAAGTATATAATTTATCTAGTTGTTGCTGTACCTGACTGAATTGACGTTATTCCAATCCCCAGCTAAAAACTGCTACTTCCACTACATTTCATTAGAGTGTTGGTTTGCATTTTTACAGAAATTTAGGGGTTAAGCTAAAGCAATTAGACCAAAATTTGCATTTCACATAATTTGCTTTACTTTGTACATTGGGTGATAATTTACATATCAAATAAGCGCATAAATAAAAATATACTTTGGCCCCATTATATATAATTTTCTTTACCCAGTCTTATTTTTATATCTCAGATTTTAATCTATTAACCCATAACAGAATCTCATCCGAAGATGTAAACATCTTTTTATGTTATAATTGATTTTTAAATGTTTTTCTTTTAACGCATCTATAATTTTAACCGAATTTTATAGTTTTTCACATTTTAGATACCAACTTAATTACGCATTCATAAAACCTAAATTCTCATTTTTTAATATTAGCCACTAAATTTTTTTTTATTTATTTTAGAATATATTTTTAATACATTTTGAAAGAAGTATTAGCCAGAGCCTAAGCCAACAGGATTAAAGCCGAATTAAAGAAAGCGGCCTTTGAATGAAAAGACAACCTTTTTTTAAAAAATAAAATAACTGCATCATGATATTTTTTATTATACTCTATAATTGATTACTTCTTGTTTAGTAACTTATATTAGGGCACGGGCAAAGTGAGTTTATATTTTCGTGAAAATTTTAATATTTTGAAAAAAATAATTTTTGTAATAAAACGCAAATTTCTAAAAACTTGCCAAATTTAGTTTATGCACATATAATGCCATTTCTAAAATAAAAAATTAAAAAAAAATTTTCATTTAAAATTTTACGAAAATAAAACTCACTTTGCACGTGCCTTATAAGCAACTATATTTCAAACAATTTTGAATGTTTAACTTGGTGTTAAACATTGTGTTTGTGTATTATGGAAAAACAAATATGAAAAATAATTTTGAATTTATATTAATATATGACTTAATATTATTTTATGTAATTTATAAATGTAAATTATTAGCACTTATTTGTATTCATTATATATATATACAAATTTTATGTACAAATGTAACTCAAATATTTATAAATAGGATTCGTTACCTTTTTATATTATATTTTTCTGGCTATTAATAAATTTAAAGCTAAGTTTTTACGCGAAATATTTTTTATTATTTGAATGCTGCAAAAGCTTGGAACCAAAAAATTTATTTCTCATTTTTTGAGTTGATATATCAAGGTTACCAGAAAATTTTAAATTTTTTCTTTAGAATATTCTCGAGGTCATAAAAATTGGTCAATTTGGTCAAAAAGGTCGTTTTTGGCATGGACGAATCTAAAGAGCCGAAGGCAAATGAATATAAGAATATCGGAAAACATATATAAAAAATAAGGGCCTCATGGGGATGTCTGCTTTTATGTTTTTATAAACTTCTTTTTTTCTGACATCAATATTAGTTGATTTGTGTAACAAGACTATTTCATAAATTTCACGTTTCTGACGTTGATACTGTTGACCTATGTCTTATAAGATTTATATAAAGACTGTTAAATCATACATAACTAAAAAAATTTGTTTAAAAACATAATGTAAAAATTTTGTTTAATAAGGCACTAGCAATATGAATATAAAATTCCCCATAAAATTTGGCGTCGAACGATATATCACACGTTTAGTTTGGTCAATAAATGTTAAAGCAGTGCCACGTTTTTAGAAATACTACCATATATGGTCATAAAGTGTAAATAGTTTCTCACGTTGCAAAGCATATTGGATTAACATATAATACACCTACTAAATCAATATTTAATCAAAATTAGTTTAAATATAAATATTTTAAACAAAAAAAAACACCTGTAATTTTTTTAGGCATTAAAAATATGACATTAAGATTCTCCATAAAATTTGCCGTCGAACGATGTATTAAAAGTTGGTTTGGTCAATAAATGTAAAAGCAGTGCCAAGATTTAGGAAATAATACCATATATGGTCATAAAGTATAAATAGTCTTGAACGTTACACATATGTTGTTTTATATATGATAAGACTACTAAACTATAAATAACAAAAAAATAGTTTTCAAAAACAAAAAATAAAGATTTTAAGCAACCAACCACCTGTTATATTTTTTCACCTTAAAAATATGACCATTAGATTTTCCGTAAAATTTGGCGTCGAACGATATATTACATGACCATATTTCTTTAAAAATTTAAAAATTGAAAGAAAATTAAAAATTTGACTAAAAAAAATGTTTCGTGTTTTTGTAATCTTTAAAACACGAAACATTTTGACAAAAATATTTTTAATCTTTAAAACACGAAAAAAATATTTCGTGTTTTAAAAAAACAAAAACACGAAACATTAAAAAATGTTTCGTGTTTTCTCCAGGACAAAAACACGAAACATTTATAAATGTTTCGTGTTTTTGTCCTACCCGCTATTTACAAAATATTAAAATTAACATATTAATTATTTTTGTTTTTGATGCATAGTTTTAGTGTCACCCACCCCCTTCTGCCGAATATTAATTGCCTCTCAAGCGTCCCACCATTTGCGACTACTCGGTTTTAACACTTTGGTGTGCCGGGCAGAACCGTGCTTGAGTTGATCAGCTTCAACGGTTTTAGCAACGGTCCTCGAAGGTAAGCGTCCTCTACCTGCGAGAGCTGACCTCACCTGTAGTGGCTTAGGTACACACTCGTGTGCTACCTTTCGAAAACCCCTACAATTTTTGCAAAAAACTCTACGGAGTTTTTTTCCTAGACCAGAGGTCGATGCCTTCCCGTACGGCCGCGTTACAGTAGGGATATCGTCCTGCACCCGCAGAAATCCCTGCCGTGTAATCGTCACTCCGAATGACTGTTCCTGTAGCGGTCGCTTCAGTACGCACAGTGACATCCTTAACGAGAAAGTTGGTTTGCGTATTTCCATATTAAAAGAAAATATCGTCATTGGATCAATTGGTAATAAAATGGTGTCGGTCAAACTTTTGGACGGTTCAGTGGTGCGGAGGCACGCTGAACAGGTCAGACGAAGGTGGGACACGCCAGTTCCCGATTGTGAGATGATGCGGTAGACCCTAATGCATGGAATTATTTAATAATTTTTAATTGTTCCTATGTGCTCGATATTTCTATTTTATTAGATTATTTTCTTTTTATTTTATATTAGTTAATCTAAATTAATAAAATTAATCTAATGCTAAATAATTTAAAATAAACAGAACAATGAATTATGTAAAATAATAATATAATGCTTATAATTACCAGGCAGCTGTACATAAATTTGTCTTTTCACTTCTGACTCCAATTATCACCAATAGAAGATGGGCGTTCTTTATTCTTTATTCAAACAATAACTCAGCTGATTTCATTGTCTGCTGATTATATATATCTCACTAGACAATTACTTAAATTCAATTAACCTTTTTTATTTCAAATAAATTTTTGTTAAATTTTTTTGATAATAATTAAGATAGGCGGGGCACGTGGAAAGTGAGTTTTTATTTTCGTGATTTATTATGTATAACGCAAATTTTCAAAAAGTTGCCAAATTTAATTTATGCACATAAAGTGCTCTTTCAGAATTAAAAATTTTTGGAATTTTCAATGAAAATAAAAACCCACTTTGCACGTGCCCTAAAATATATGACAAGAGAAAAAGTATTAAATTATTTTTGATAGTTAATAAACTTAGAACGCGCTCTTCGCAAAAATTATGATTTAAAATTGTCTCTGCAGATTAAAATTGTGCAAAAAAAGCTAATTAGTGACAATATATTATTAGTAATTTCATTTTATTATGCCGTACAAAATGTTAATAATGACCAAGCCTACAAAATGGTAGTAGTTCTTTTAAGAATTACGCTTTAGGCGGATAATTTAATTTTGATAAAACAGCTCGAGATAGGATACGACACAAAATTTTTTTATAAGTTTTTTATAACACAAATTTTATTTTGTGTTTTTAGGATTTAAAATGTTTTGTAATATGTGTTTTAAAACTGAAAAGCTAGACATTTTGTTAATTAAATTTTTATTATTAAGAACATTAAATTACGTTTTATTTTAAAACATGCTTGTAAATGCAAAAATAGCATTTAATATGAATATTTTAAAATGTTTATATCTAGTGTAATTTATAAACCTATGGAAATTATAAAAATAAAATAATTATTTAATAAATTTTATCTAAATATTATTTTTTTAGATTATTTAGAACCATGCTTTAATACACATTTAACGAGAGTCATGGTCTATAAAACTTTCAACTGCGGTGTCACCGTTAAAATGAATGTAGCTTCAAATTTGGCCTCGTTCCCGCCAAATTATGCCTTATGTTTCAAAGCATTATTTTCCGCCTTTTCATATAAATTTTCAAAAAAAAGACAACAAGGACTTGTATCACATCGGGTTTACCGGTGAGAGCTTTGTTGATAAATTGTAATTTATTATTTTTTAAATAATTTTAGAATATATTACAAAAAATTATCATTTTATCGTGATAAAATTTGGACCTGTAAGGTTTCTGGCTCTAACAAAATGACATATCAAGAAGCCCTTGAATCAGAAAAATATTATAATAATTTATTATCGACAAAATTTCCTAAATATCTTGAAAAGATTATTTTAGATAACATTCATTTAAGTAAGCACAACCAATCTTCTATTAATACAATAAATTATTTTTACATGTGTATCTAGAGAATGAAGCGTTAGAAAAATTGGTTGAAAATTGTTATGATTTAGTGCATAATAATTATCATTTTAATCAACCAGTGTATATAATTGATACTAAGTAATTATTCATTCATAAATCTTAATGATATATGATATTTTAATTGTAAAAAATTTTTCAGGAAAAAAGGCACAATTGTTAAATTATACTCAAATAAAGTATTTTATTGTTATTATTATTTTAGGCTGAAATAAAATATGATGATGGTGAATATGATACAAAAACTTTATCACAAATAGAGTATTTTTTTCTATACCATATAATTCTATTTAATATTATTGCTTTATATAAAATTATATAGTTCAATTTTCCAAATGGTTAGTAAAGAAACTATTAAACAGTTTATAAAATCAAGAGCTATTAGATTAAATTCACACAATAATGTCTGGGTTGTTCAGCAACCACCATATTCAAACAATGTTGAAATTAATGAAAATGATGTGAGTATTTCATTTTATATAAAAATTTGGTCTATAGGTATATTTTTAATTTTAAATAATTTAAACATTGTATGCTTCTATCTGTAAATATCAGCAATTAAATATTTTGATTCATTGTTATAATTACATTAGATGCGTGGTCAAGCCTATAAATATTTTGAAAAGAAAAAAAAGAAGTCTTCAGATAACTGTAATCAATTAGCTCAAAGAGGTTAATTATTGTTTTATTAAAAAATAATCAATTTATGAAACAAAACATATTAAAATATAAGTTATATAAAAAAAGTTTAAAATTGCAAAATGTACATAATTTGATTAAAAGCTAATTTATAACCTACTTTTGTGATTAAAAATCTGTTAACCATTTTTTTTTTAAATTGTAAGTCAGCAACATTGAAAATTTATGATAAAATGTTTAAAAAACAAATAAGATTTACAATCTATAAAATATTGAAAAAAAATATTTATTTGTAATTGTTTAATTGACAAATTTAAATTTACAAATTTTTTGGCTTAAAAAAAGATCAAATTGTTAGAAATTACAAAATGAAATAATTGTTTTTTAATAATAATACATAATAATTATGCAAAAATGCTATTTCAAAAATAAATTTCTATAGAATTTGGTAAAAGGTGTAAAATGAAAATTCATAAGGTTAAATTTATATTTTTTATGATATTTTTTGTGGTTCTATTAAGTATTACAATATAATATCCTAATTTTTTATATTTGGAGTAAACTTTGATTGCACAATGTGTACGGAGTATAATCAATAAATATGAATTTACAAATATCTAAATATATTTATGAAAGAATGTTTAATCTTTTTTATTAAATTAAATCGTTTAACGCTTTTTCTATTTTTTAGATATGAACGTTAAATCAAAACAAAGCACTCTCCTAAATCATTTCCTTAAACTTGTGAACCACGATTCGCCTAAACCAAATACTACACTGAAACATCAGACTAAACCTATAAATCTTTCTTCACCTGAAATTATCGAAATTACATCAGATAGCGAAGATATTGAAAGTTTCTTTTAATATAAAATTTTAACCTATAAGTTTTGATAAAAATAAATGTAGTAGTTTAATATTTGCATTTCTCTTTTAGACACAGGTTTATGATGAAAATACTAATTAGGATAATGTTAACTTTCCAATTTTTTTTATTTAATATTGTAAGCCTTACAGACATTTAGTCAAAAACAAATGAAACTTGATACTAGATATTCATAAATTTTTTTATTTTATTAATTAAAATTTAGGTTTGTCAATATAAGCTATCAAAACATTTTGAATGTGGGTTATTTAAATGTAAAAGCTTTGTCAATCAAATTGTATTTTATAGTTGATTTTTAATTTATTCATTTATTGAATCAAATAAAAATTTGTCGGCTTTGAAATTTTTATGTCGCAAATGACACTTTTGTCATTTCGTAGACATTATTTAAACTATCCTGACTACTAACCGATCCTATTAATGGTAAGATTTTGGCCAATTAGAATATGAGTATTTCTTGTTTAAATATTGTGAACTATTTTTTTATTCCTCTGTTTATGCCATATTTTTAACCAATTTTGCTTTTGACAGAAAATCCAACACATCCAAAACTACCAATTTTACCATCTTCGTGTAAATCAACGAAATCACCATCTAAAAAGCTACACAAAATATTACACAAAGACAGCAGTTTAATGAAGAAAGGCCAAAATTTTTTAACGAAAAAGAAAAAGCACCAGGAAGATCCACGGGAGTTCGTCCAAATTAAATCTACTAAGAGTCATAATAATAATAACGATTCCATATCTAACCAAATTGCGCAGCTTGAAACTGACTTAGCCAAACTTAGACATTCTTCCGAGATATCACGTACTATCGATTACGTTGTCTTATCGTCTGGAAGCGATGCTATTAAAACACCATTGAGTTTAAAGCAAAAGTCCAAACATAAAAAAACACTTGAAAAATCGAATTCCCTTTTTAACAACCATAAAAAAGCTAGTAAAAAGGACATAACCTTATACCAACTTAACACTTCGAAATTTGAAAAAGTGAAAGATTTTGATCAAGCCTCTAAAAAATCTTGCCCTAAAAAAGTGCACAATTCCAACAAAAGACTTAAAAAAACTAGCTGTGAGAACGGTATTTTTTCAAAGCTTGAGGATGAACCTCACGTTATGCAAGTTGAAGATAATGAATATGCCTCTGTATATTCTTGTAGTAGTAATGGCAGCGATAACAAAATAAATCTTGCGAATAACATTAATGCACAAAATTTCATGTCTATGCCCCCTATGAAAAAAACCACCGAAACATCTCAAACAGTTGCTAATAAAGGAGCCGTGAAAATGGTCAGCTTTATTATTTTGTATTAAAGTTAATAGCGTACTGGACTGATTTAATCTGTTTCAGCAATCAAATTAAAATGTTTAGCCTTTTCTTAAGCAAAAATAACAAAAATTATTTTTAAATCTAAATCTTCCTTATGTTCATTAATATTTTATTAATTTTAAATATGTGATTTATACACATTACTCGCGATATTATTTGATATTCATTTGTAGGACCTTATCAAATTACTTACGTCAACTGAATTATTTGCTATTATTGCTTAATATAAAGTGTTTTTAAGTTTCTATAGCACAGGTCAACAATTTTTTGAGAGTTATGAGTTAACTACAGAGATCAAACCTGCTAGGGAATATCAAATTTCTTTACCGTTTTTCCTAATCAAACTTAGTTAGTCAGTTATAAACATTGAAAATTTTAGATTAAAAGGTTAAAAAACCAAAAAAGATTCAAAAAAAAATGAAATTTTATTTTTGCATATTCACAATAGTTTAACTGTTAAATTCAAACTTCAAATAGTATTTTCATTAAAAACAAATAATATATCGTGTAGTATTTAAGTTTGGACGCGAAATATTATGTATTATTTGTGAGAGCTTGATATAATAATATGATTTTTTTTCCATTATTTGTGATTAAAAATATTACAAGTGATTTAAATATGCAAAGAAAAAATTTTTAAGTTTTTCTTTAGGGTATATTTAGATCTGTGAATTCGGTCAAAAAAGGTCTATTTTCGTTATAGACGGATCTAAGGAGCCAAAGACGGAAGAATAAGAAAAACAAAAAACATATATGAGATTAGGCCATCATGGCGATGCATTCTTTTATGTTTTCATAATAATCACGTTTCTGACATAAATATTTGTTGACCTGTGTAGTTAGTGAAACACTAAAACTTAAAATTAATAATGTAGAAAAAGGGTGAACTAAAAAAATTTTATTATATTTTTAGATAAAGGAAATGCCAAGTTTTTACCCACTTTCTTATCAAGATATCGCTATCCTATACGTTAATAGGTAAATTGTTTAACTTGTAATATTCCTATTAATTCTTTAAATTTTTTTTATATATTTCTAAACAATTGAAAACTCATATCACCTAACGTGTATAATTTTTTTAAAATAATAAATAATATTTAATTCTCTTTTTTTTGTAAAGATTAAAGGCAATTGAAGACCGTAAGTCTAAAAAGTACCGCTCACTTATCAATAAAGCCGCCATTTTCCTTAGCAAGCAACAAAGGTTATCGTTGCCCGAACCATATAGGACTGAGGTTGAAGCAAAAATAGCTCTCCTAGTTGAAAAGGATAAGATGTAGAAATGAATTGATTGATTGTTTATATTAGATATCTTTTCAAGTCTTTTTTAATTATTTGAAAATGTTTTTTACATATTTATATTTAGTTAATGTAAAAGGCATAGACAAACATGAACGAAAATTAATATGGAACATTTTTAACATCAAAAATGTTATTACTCATTTATTAGAAAAAAGATGACGGAACCAGAAAGGATTGTCTATATTGCTGAGAAAAATGATGAGCGTAAGAAGCGTTCGCTGGAACAAAAACGCGCACATAAAATTGAACATGAATTGGCTAACAGGGTATGGAGTTTTTAATTTTTTAATATTTACAAATAAAAATAATGTATATATATGTGAAGTTTGATTTTTTTGAAGCCATAATATTGTGTTATTTTAATTTTATCTCATAGTTTTACCTTACTATTTATGTTAAATCTTATAATTTTTTTTGAATATTTAACTATAACTCCACTTTCATAAATTTTCTGTAGATTGGCACTTTTAAAATACAATTTTTTTTTTGAAAAAATGTAATTAAAATCCGGGAGAATAATACGTTCAAGGTTATTTTATATTTACGTCCAAATTTATTAATTTCGGGGTTATAATGAACTTTTTACTAATGTATTATTGGTATAGATCTATGCCAAATTTAAAATTGTTTTTACCTAAATTTTATTTTTAAATAATTTGACAAAATAGAAAAATATATTGAAAAAACTTTTTTTTTGTTATTTTAAAATACGACATTGTCCGTGCCTTATACCCACCCCTGATATTTGCGCTGGAAATTTACACTATTTTAAAAGTCTTAATTAACGTTTTATCAAATCTGATAAATGATTTGAAATATTTATATACATAATTAAAATGAAGATAATGGAGGAATCCCAACTTAACTTGCCCAGCTTGGAGCCATTGCCCAAAATAATTAAACTGCCTAACATCACTACTCAACTCTCTTCTAATGATGACACAACAATATTAAACGTTGATATTGGAGAACTGCTTTGTTGCACTGCTTTTTTCAATGCCTTTGCGTCCATTATCGACGTTAACACATCCGTGACATACTCTGACCTCTACGAGGGTAAATTTATTTTTTACATGCGATATTTATATGACTGTTTTGATGTTAATTTTTTTTTATTTTTTTGGTTATTATTATTATTAAAGAATTATTAAATCTTTATTGTTAATGATATGTTTATAGTAGGTTCATACTTAATATATTTCGTAATCTAATTCATACCTCTAGGCATATATAATACCGCCGCGTGTTACAAACTCGTAGAAGTCAAGGCAAAGGGCTCACCAAAGCGGAACAAAAAAGTTGTTAGTATAAACGAGAATGTCAGTGTAGAGGTTGTTCAATATTCATCGAGTTCTTTTCACGATATCTTAACCGGGATTATAGGGGTCTTGCTCAATGACCAGGGTGGCTTGGGAAAAGTTAATATATATATGTATTTTTTTAATATCTGTATATCCAAATTTAAATTATCACATAATTATTTATAAATGAGGTATGTTGAATTATTATTTAGTCCTTTGAAAATTTTTGATTATTAAAACTGTTTAAAAACATTTACAACTATATTTAAATTTTTAATTTAGTGATTGTATTTTATTTGTAATTAGATACTTTTGTTTTTTGGCATAACTATATTTTTGTTTATTTTGTTTATAATTTATTAAAATTAGGAATTTACTTTATATCAAACGGCGTTACATGAAATAAATTTGACCATTGGGACGGTCGGCGAACTGATAAAACAGTGCCTTATTCACTTGTCTGGCACTAACAAATTTGGCGAAGATGAACAAGAAAAAGCTCATATTATTCGATTATTGGAAATGGAAGACATTGAATTTTTACAAGGTATAATCTATAACTTAAAATTTAGTATATTACAGTATTTTTTTGATGATTGCATGTTAAGTCACCACAATAGTATTTCTTTTATTTGTTATTGGTGCTAATAGCATTAAAAATTATTAATTTGTATTTGCAAACAATTACATAACTGTTTTTAAATTCATTTCTTTTCCGCATGAGCTTACCATAATCATTTGGCTTAGATATTGCGCTTGATTGTGTTTAATTCGAATTTTTTAAAGGAAAAGTTTTAATATTAAATTTAATTTTAACTTTTTGTAAATAGTATGATTTCAAAGCAAAAATATTATGAATCAATGCAAATCTAAAAAAATTTCCTACTCATAAAATTATTTCTACGTTAATTTTTTTTTGGCCGAAAATAGTTTTTTATTAATTTTAATCATTTTTATAAAATAATACATATACATTTTTTTAAGAAATAAAATTTATTGAAAAAATGGTCGATCCAATATAGAATAATTTATATTTATATATATATATATATATATATATATATATATGGTCAATTCCACCTCAATCCAACAAATCCGGGAAGGGTACCCCCTTTGATTTGGCTGAAATTTTGCATGGAGGTAGTATCTCAGGGTATCTCATAATCTGGAAATTTTTTTTGACCGGAAGTGATTTTTGACGGAGATAGGGGCAAAAGAAAAAAAATTGCAAGGTGAATTTTCACATTTGATGCAACTTTGGGAGGTTATAAGTCAAAAAGTATTATAGCTAGAGACTTAATTATTTTTTTATTTTGAAGAGGACAATAAGGGCTATCTTTCATGTGTTTATTATTTTAAAATTATTTTTTTAAAATTTTACAATTTTGTAAAGAACATTTAGTTTGATATAACAAAAAAAACGTATTTTTGAATTTCTTAAAAAATTGCTGAAATACAGTCCTTAGTATTCATTATTAATATGTGAACTCAAAAGTATGGGACCGACTAGACTTTTTGAAAAATTCAAAAAAAAAAATTTTTTTTTTTTGATTTTTAGACAAAAATCTCCCTGTACTATATTAAAATATTTAAAAGTGCCAAATTTGTTTATATATAAGAAGTTAGACATAGGGGCAAGTATGTTAGGCTATAACAGTTTTATTAATTTGATTCAAACTATTGTCAATTTTGGAAAGAAAAGGGGAACTTCAGAACAAAAAAATTGGTAATTTTCAGTATTTTACTCCTATCTTCTAAGCCGACTTTCTGGGTCACTACAAAACCAATTTGAAAATTTAAAATTGCATTTTATACATAAAACATCACTATATAACATAAATTTCCCCCAACATTTTTTAACGTACCCATAGCTTTTTATAAAATAAAAACCAAAGTTTGCCAGGTTTTTTGAAATTTTAAGGTGTAAAAAATAAAAACTTAAAATTTTTATGCTTATATGTGTTAACTTTTACTAGTCATTTTTAGTTTGATGAACAATATTAGAATATGTACATAATTCTCAATATTTATCCTCGGCAAAATTCAAAAAATTTGTTAAATTTATTGTATAAAAAAAATTTAAGAGGATTTTAGAAAAAATAATAAGGTTAAAAAATTTGTAAAAATTCATTTTTTTCTATTATTTAATAGTTTTTAAATAAAACAGCCTCAACAACGTTAAATCTGACAAAAATAAATAAAATAGAATATATTTGGCTTATTTAGAATATTATAATTCAACAGATTTTCTTTTTTTATGATTATCAACAAACTTAAAATAAACGTAAAAAGTCAATTATTTTATGAAAGATAGTGATATGTTTTTTGATATTATAATTACATAAAAGAAGTCAATTTTAGGGTTAAACAACCTTAAATGATTATAACGGGCAGAATTAGCTTCAATGATGAATTTTAAGACTAAATATTAGACCCAATTTAATATAAACAAAATATAGACATTCAGTCTTTTTTACTAATTTTTACAAATGCCAAATATGTTTTTGAAAGGCTATTTAGAGCAAGGCACACCATATATATCTAACTGACCTTAATAAAGTTTAAAAACCAACAATTTAAGTTCCAATTACATTTTAGTTTTATAATATAGACTTACTAAACCTATTAAAGAAAGAGGAAATATTACTGTTACTTGATTCTTTGGGCATATGGATTTGGGCATTGACCTAAAGTTTTTTATATCTAAATGCGTTCCTAACGAATTTTAACACAAGAATATGTTTTAATAAATACAATAAATTACAAATTTAATTAAAATAATGGAATGATTACATAATCTCTTTTTTTTGTAATTTACCTATCTCGTTCTTATAAGATTTTCTATACATAACATATATACTATTTTTTTAACACTTAAACAGGCAAAATATGACTGATTATATAGGTTCTAGATATTTTTAGATAATTATGCAAAAATAATAAAAATAAGCTTGCACAGACGAATACAATCTGCGTTAGTTTTTTAACACCTGAAAATTTGCTGTTTTTTGGCAAATTTAGGTATTTTTATTGTAGAAGCGTCAAAATCGAGTGAAAAAAGGTGGGGCTATTATATGTTATTAAGCGATATTTTATCTATAAAATAAATGTTAAATATTAAAAAAAGGTTGGCTGGTTAACCAGAAAGTCGATTTTGAAAACAGGCAAAATTTTCACTTTTTTCGGTTTTAAGGTTCACTTTTTCATTGTAAATTTAATAATAGTAGTAATCAATTAAATCAAACTATTATGGTCTAATATAATTGCCCATATGTCCTGCTTTTTGAATACTGTCAAATTTGGCACATTGGCATATTCTAATATAGTGCCAAGGGCATAAATATGTCCGAAAATAAGGGCAAAAAATTGATTTTTTTAAATTTTTATAAAAAGTCATGCCGGTCCCAAACTTTTTAAATCATAAATTTATTAACAATATTAAGGGCCATATTTTATAAATTTTTCAGAAAATTCAAAGATACGTTTTTTGAGCTATTTGTGTCTAAACTTGACTTAAATTTTTTGGTAACTTAAAAAAATTTTTTTTAAAATATTTTTTGCGTCTAAGGTAGCCCTTATTACGATCTTCAAAATAAAAAAAAAATTATGACTCTAGCTACAATACTTTTGAGAACACATGCGCGCAAAGTTGCCTCAAATTTTTTTTTGCAAAAAAATAAAAAATATTTTTGCTCATATCTCGGTCAAAAATCACTTCCGGTCAAAAAAAATTTAGGTTTTTATCAGCACCCAAGGACCCTACCAGTGTACCAATTTTCAGCCAAAACTGAGACTTCAAGGGAAAAAGTGATTTTTGACCGAGGATATGAGCAAAAATATTTTTTATTTTTTTGCAAAAAAAAAATTTGAGGCAACTTTGCGCGCATGTATCATCATATGTATTGTAGCTAGAGTCATAATTTTTTTTTATTTCGAAGATCGTAATAAGGGCTACCTTGGACGCAAAAAATATTTAAAATAATTTTTTTTTAAGTTACCAAAAAATTAAAGTCAAGTTTAGACAAAAATAGCTCAAAAAACGTATCTTTAAATTTTCTGAAAAATTTATAAAATATGGCCCTTAATATTGTTAATAAATTTATGATTTAAAAAGTTTGGGACCGGCATGACTTTTTATAAAAATTTAAAAAAATCAATTTTTTGCCCTTATTTTCGGACATATTTATGCCCTTGGCACTATATTAGAATATGCCAATGTGCCAAATTTGACAGTATTCAAAAAGCAGGACATATGGGCAATTATATTAGACCATAATAGTTTGATTTGATTGATTAATACTATTATTAAATTTACAATGAAAAAGTGAACCTTAAAACCGAAAAAAGTGAAAATTTTGCCTGTTTTCAAAATCGACTTTCTGGTTAACCAGCCATTTTTTAATATTTAACATTTATTTTATAGATAAAATATCGCTTAATAACATATAATAGCCCCACCTTTTTTCACTCGATTTTGACGCTTCTACAATAAAAATACCTAAATTTGCCAAAAAACAGCAAATTTTCAGGTGTTAAAAAACTAACGCAGATTGTATTCGTCTGTGCAAGCTTATTTTTTTATTATTTTTGCATAATTATCTAAAAATATCTAGAACCTATATAATCAGTCATATTTTGCCTGTTTAAGTGTTAAAAAAATAGTATATATGCTATGTATAGAAAATCTTAAAAGAACGAGATAGGTAAATTACAAAAAAAGGAGATTATGAAATTATTCCATTATTTTAATTAAATTTGTAATTTGTTATATTTATTAATACATATTCTTGTGTTAAAATTTGTTAGGAACGCATTTAGTTATAAAAAACTTTTGGTCAATGCCCAAATCCTTATGCCTATAGAATCAAGTAACAGTGATATTTCCTCTTTCTTTAATAGGTCTAGTGCGTCTATATTATAAAACTAAGAATTAATTGGAACTAAAATTGTTGGTTTTTAAACTTAATTAAGGTCGGTTATCTATATATATTGTATGCCTTATTCTAAATAGCCTTTCAAAAACATATTTGGCAGTATGCCTTATTCTAAATAGCCTTTCAAAAACATATTTGGCATTTGTAAAAATTAGTAATAAAGACTGAATATCTATATTTTATTTATATTAAATTGGGTCTAATATTTAGTCTTAAAATTCATCATTTAAGTTAATTCTGCCCGTTATAATCATTTAAAGTTGTTTAACCCTATAACTGACTCCTTTTATGTATTTATAATATCAAAAAACCATATAACTATGTTTCATAAAATAATTGACTTTTTACGTTTATTTTAAGTTTGTTGATAATCATAAAAAAAGAAAATCTGTTGAATCATAATATTCTAAATAGGCCAAATATATTCTATTTTACTTTTTTTTATCAGACTTAACGTTGTTGAGGCTTTTTTATTTAAAAACTATTAAATAATAGAAAAAAATAAATTTTTACAAATTTTTTAACCTTATTATTTTTTCTAAAATCCTCTTAAATTTTTTTTTATACAATAAATTTAACAAATTTTTTGAATTTTGCCGAGGATAAATATTGAATATTATGTACAATTTCTAATATTGTTCATCAAACTAAAAAAGACTAGTAAAAGTAAACAAATATAAGCATACAAATTTTAACTTATTATTTTTTACACCTTAAAATTTCAAAAAACTTGGCAAACTTTTGTTTTTATTTCATAAAAAGCTATGGGTACGTTAAAAAATGTTGGGGGAAATTTATGTTATATAGTGATGTTTTATGTATAAAATGCAATTTTAAATTTTCAAATTGGTTTGGTAGTGACCCAGAAAGTCGGCTTTGAAGATAGGAGTAAAATACTGAAAATTACCAATTTTTTTGTTCTGAAGTTCCCCTTTTCTTTCCAAAATTGACAATAGTTTGAATCAAAATAATAAAACTGTTATAGCCTAACATACTTGCCCCTATGTCTAACTTCTTATATATAAACAAATTTGGCACTTTTAAATATTTTAATATAGTACAGGGAGCAAATTTTTGTCTAAAAATCAAAAAAAAAATTTTTTTTTTGAATTTTTCAAAAAGTCTAGTCGGTCTCATACTTTTGAGTTCACATATTAATAATGAATACTAAGGACTGTATTTCAGCAATTTTTTAAGAAATTCAAAAATACGTTTATTTTGTTATATCAAACTAAATGTTTTTTACAAAATTGTAAAATTTCAAAAAAATAATTTTAAAATAATAAACACATGCAAGATAGCCCTTATTGTCCTCTTCAAAATAAAAAAAAAATTAAGTCTCTAGCTATAATACTTTTCGACTTATAACCTCTCAAAGTTGCATCAAATGTGAAAATTCACCTTGCAATTTTTTTTTCTTTTGCCCCTATCTCCGTCAAAAATCACTTCCGGTCAAAAAAAATTCTCAGATTATGAGATACCCTTAGATACTACCTCCATGCAAAATTTCAGCCAAATCAAAAGGGGTACCCTTCCCGGATTTGTTGGATTGAGGTGGATTGGCTGAAATTTTGCATGGAGGTAGTCTCTAAGGGTATCTCATAATCTGAGAATTTTTTTTGACCGGAAGTGATTTTTGACGGAGATAGGGGCAAAAGAAAAAAAAATTGCAAGGTGAATTTTCACATTTGATGCAACTTTGAGAGGTTATAAGTCGAAAAGTATTATAGCTAGAGACTTAATTTTTTTTTTATTTTGAAGAGGACAATAAGGGCTATCTTGCATGTGTTTATTATTTTAAAATTATTTTTTTGAAATTTTACTATTTTGTAAAGAACATTCAATTTAATATAACTAAAAAAACGTATTTTTGAATTTCTTAAAAAATTGCTAAAATACAGTCCTTAGTATTCATTATTAATATGTGAACTCAAAAGTATGGGACCGACTAGACTTTTTAAAAAATTCAAAAAAAAAAATTTTTTTTTGATTTTTAGACAAAAATTTGCTCCCTGTACTATATTAAAATATTTAAAAGTGCCAAATTTGTTTATATACAAGAAGTTAGACATAGGGGCAAATATGTTAGGCTATAACAGTTTTATTAATTTGATTCAAACTATTGTCAATTTTGGAAAGAAAAGGGGAACTTTAGAACAAAAAAATTGGTAATTTTCAGTATTTTACTCCTATCTTCTAAGCCGACTTTCTGGGTCACTACCAAACCAATTTGAAAATTTAAAATTATACATAAAACATCACTATATAACATATATTTCCCCCAACATTTTTTAACGTACCCATAGCTTTTTATGAAATAAAAACCAAAGTTTGCCAGGTTTTTTGAAATTTTAAGGTGTAAAAAATAAAAACTTAAAATTTTTATGCTAATATATGTTAACTTTTACTAGTCATTTTTAGTTTGATGAACAATATTAGAATATGTACATAATTCTCAATATTTATCCTCGGCAAAATTCAAAAAATTTGTTAAATTTATAGTATAAAAAAAAATTTAAGAGGATTTTAGAAAAAATAATAAGGTTAAAAAATTTGTAAAAATTTATTTTTTTCTATTATTTAATAGTTTTTAAATAAAACAGCCTCAACAACGTTAAATATGACAAAAATAAGTAAAATAGAATATATTTGGCCTATTTAGAATATTATGATTCAACAGATTTTCTTTTTTTATGATTATCAACAAACCTAAAATAAACGTAAAAAGTCAATTATTTTATGAAACATAGTGATATGGTTTTTTGATATTATAACTGCATAAAAGAAGTCAATTTTAGGGTTAAACAACCTTAAATGATTATAACGGGCAGAATTAGCTTCAATGATGAATTTTAAGACTAAATATTAGACCCAATTTAATATAAACAAAATATAGACATTTAGTCTTTTTTACTAATTTTTACAAATGCCAAATAAGTTTTTGAAAGGCTATTTAGAGCAAGGAACACCATATATATCTAACTGACAAAGTTTAAAAACCAACAATTTAAGTTCCAATTGCATTTTAGTTTTATAATATAGACGCACTAAACCTATTAAAGAAAGAGGAAATATTACTGTTACTTGATTCTATGGGCATATAAATTTGGGCATTGACCTAAAGTTTTTTATAACTAAATGTGTTCCTTACGAGTTTTAACACAAAAATGTGTTTTAATAAATACATTAAATTACTAATTTAATAAAAATAATGAAATGATTTAATAATCTCATTTTTTTATAATTTACCTATCTAGTTCTTTTAAGATTTTCTATACATAACATATATACTATTTTTTTAACACTTTAACAGGCAAAATATGACTGATTATATAGGTTCTAGATATTTTTAGATAATTTTGCCAAAATAATAAAAAAATAAGCTTGCACAGACGAATACAATCTGCGTTAGTTTTTTGACACCTGAAAATTTGCTGTTTTTTGGCAAATTTAGGTATTTTTATTGTAGAAGCGTCAAAATCGAGTGAAAAAAAGGTGGGGCTATTATATGTTATTAAGCAATATTTCATCTATAAAATAAATGTTAAATATTAAAAAAAGGTTGGCTGGTTTACCAGAAAGTCGATTTTGAAAACAGGCAAAATTTTCACTTTTTTCGGTTTTAAGGTTCACTTTTTCATTGTAAATTTAATAATGGTAGTAATTAATTAAATCAAACTATTATGGTCTAACATAATTGCCCATATGTCCTGCTTTTTGAATACTGTCTAATTTGGCATTGGCATATTCTAATATAGTGCAAAGGGCATAAATGTGTCCCAAAATTAGTGCAAAAAATTGATTTTTTTAAATTTTGTAAAAAGTCATGCCGGTCCCAAACTTTTTAAATCATATATTTATTAACATTATTAAGGGCCATATTATATAAATTTTTCAGAAAATTCAAAGATACGTTTTTTGAGCTATTTGTGTCTAAACTTGACTTTAATTTTTTGGTAACTTAAAAAAAAATTTTTTTAAATATTTTTTGCATCTAAGGTAGCCCTTATTACGATCTTCAAAATAAAAAAAAAATTATGACTCTAGCTACAATACTTTTGATGATACATACGCGCAAAGTTGCCTCAAATTTTTTTTTTGCAAAAAAATGAAAAATATTTTTGCTCATATCTCGGTCAAAAATCACTTCCGGTCAAAAAAAATATAGGTTTTTATCAGCACCCTAGGACCCTACCATTGTACCAAATTTTAGCCAAAACTGAGACTTCAAGGGAAAAAGTTTGTCGATTTGAGGTGGAATTGACCATATATATATTTACCCGGATAGATTTAGAATATTGTATATTATGTGAATTTTTAGATCAAAATTGTTATATAAATCAACTCTTATTTGTTATTTTAGCCTCCGATCGACTCAAAATTCTTACCTACCTATGCAACAAAATGATGGACAGCTCAGCGTTGTTAAAACTCATGGAGGAGCGTCAAGACAAACTTTCTCAATTAAGGAAGAAACAAAATGATCTCCTTGTCGCCCTCTCCAAGATAAAACAACCCGACGGGACTAATAAAAAGGCATGTCATAATATTTTATTTAGATTTTTGATTTAAAAAATTAGTTTAGAATTATGATATAGAATTTGATATACTTTTTGTGAAGGAAGCATTTTTATTTTCAAAACATATGTGAGGTTTAATAATTTAGTTTATACGTTTATCAACTTGATTTTTCAATGTTTTTTTATTTCCATCTAAAAACCGATTAATTTTTGCAATAAAATTATTTGAAATTATTGTTATTTTTATTAATTTTCTAATTTATACGAATAAATGTTTTTACAGAAAGACGATCTATCTAAACAAATTATTAAGGAATCAAGTGTCGACAAAGAAGACCAACTAGTGACGTCTCCTGACGTGATTCATGAAGGAAATGGTAAAATATAATTGCATTTTTTGCAAAACGAATTAAGCTTTATAGCAATATAAGGTCCTATATTTTTAGATGTAAATTTCTCCCACTCAAAATTTATATACTGTTTTTATATATATGATATTTTTTATTCTGAAATTAATTTTTATACAGATAAAATCACCTTAGACAAAAACTTATTTACTGATGAAGTGGAAAACGATGCAATTGATTATACCCTCGAACGCAACCGTATTAACGGAGAGCTGGAAAAACTAAAGCCTCTATTACAAGTTTGTTATAAGTCATTAAAATTTGTTAAAAAACCTTTTATAGATCTAAAATCTTCATAAATCTTTTTTTAAGATCTATATTTCTATATCCTGAATTTTATTTATACAAATGATTATCTAGAACGCATTACAAAAATATAACGAAGTGAACCGTTTATCCCCCCTTGGTATAGATAGGCATGGAAGAAGATATTGGTTTTTTAGGAATCAACCAGCACTATTCGTTGAAAAAGGTTGGACTAATACATTTCAGGATCATCATAGCCAGTAAACTCTTTCAAACAATATATATTTGAACCTTTAAATATATATAATACCAAATGCATTTTTTGCACATAAGTTTATTATTTATTTTAATTCAAATTGCAAAAATTTTCAATTCATATCTAGCGATGATCGACCAGGTCTCAACACTGTTGACAATGGCATAAATGACTCTAATTTAACCACAAAAACTACCCTTAATGCTAACTCTAATGTTTTAAGCGAGTGGTATTATTTCGATAACACGGCAGATATCGATTTGCTCATATCTAACCTATCCCCTAAAGGCATTAACGAAATCAAACTGAAAAAGGCCTTGCACAATTGCCAACCTCAGCTATATAGACTTATTCAACGATCTAACTCTTCGCCCATAGATGTGCAAAAGAATGACCTTAAAGATGTTACATTGGAAAAGGAGTTAAACGAGGATGTTAAAACTACTTCTGTCCAGGACCAAGATGTTATAACCTTAGAATCTGATACTGATAATAATCAAATAGAGGGAAATTCAGCTCAAAAAACAACCTTAGAGATGAACACTGAATATGAAAATAACATTGATAAAAACTATAATGTCAATAATCATACTAATAATGATGCCACTTCTACTAATAACGTGATCTCATCAAACAACAGCTATAATAATCATGAAAAAACGAATATCTCAATTGATGCGGAAGAAACGAAAACCTTAGATAAGAGTGAGGCAACCAAAAACTCAACAAATGAGGAAAAAAAATACGCAGATGGTCTAGGCAATGGAGAAGGATTGATGAAACGATTTTTGTTACAAGAATTTAGAATAGTATACAAATTTGTTGTTTAGGCCACGTGCAAAATAAAGTTTTGAAAAAAAAAACAATTTTTTAGTTTTCCTAGTTGTTATATTACATAAGAAATTGACATTAAAAAAAAATAATATAATTTTTTAATACTATAGAATCTAATGAATTATTTATTATTATTATTATTATTATTTATTATACATCCTTTAGTATAAAACGGCGTTTTGTCGAAAATATAACTTTGAACGATTTTTTTCCTCTCAATTGAAATACATAGGATTTTCAAATTTTGCGTTCTAAAATCAAAAACTTATTTTGCACACAGCCTTAGATTGATTAACTTTTTTTCCTTATACAAAAACAATGAAAATTTAAATGCACAACAATTATCTGTTTTTAGTTTAAAAAGATCACCAAGGTTTAATAACGTTTATAGTTTGCCTTATGTTATTACCTTGATTTACTCTCACTCTATTTTGTCAATTTTACCCAATTTTATTTCCCACTGTGAAAGGTAGGAAAAGAAAATACGATAGTTCTTCTAACAGGTTATATGACACGGAAAATTATTTATAGCTTTTGATATTTTTTAATTTTTTCTTTCGAATTTTGTTCAAAACTTAACATAAGGTTAAAATTAAATTTTTTTCACATATTCCCAAAATTATTAATTTTAAATCAAAACAGTTTTAGTAAAAAGGTGTAAAGGGGAACAAAAATGAGAATTTTTTGAGGCAAAATATCACATAAAATTTAATTTGTTGTTCAGTATTATTATTGTTGTTATAAAAAAAATTTATTTTTCAATATATCATTTCGTCATATAATGATAAATAAAAAAATTTATCTTTTATTTTCATGTTTTATTACTACATTTATATAAATTTTATATTATTATTATGTTTTAAGGAACTGCTTGAATTAGAAGATTATTTGGCAAAAGGCGGCCTTGGAGGTGTTAAACATTTGGTAGATTTTGAAACGACACTTTTTTCAGACGACAATCTTTTAACTTTGGTTAGAATTATTTTCAATTTTTTGATTTATTTTTTTAACTGTTACAAATTTTGATGGTTTTGTTTGTCTCTAGGGCCAATGCATAATTGAAGTTTACAATTCTATATACGAAAAATTTTTGAACATACCACTGGCTGATACTCTTGATCATTTCTTTTACAGCGAAAAACAAGAATCTACCCTAGGTATCAATTTTTTTGTATACATACATTCTTTTGTCCTAAAAATAAAATATTATCTGTTTTTAGTTTAGCATAATTCAATATGTTTAATATATATTCTTAATGAATATAATAGCTACCGAAATAAATATTTTATTATTGTTCTTACCATTTAACGATTTTTTATGATAAATTAATTACAAAAATATACCTAGTTTTTATTTATATATTTGAATTGTATTAATAAGTTGTTTTAAAAATTTGCTCTGACGAATTTATATATTGATTGTTGATTTCGAATATATTTAGAAATAAACAAAGCGCAGGACAATTATTCTGTTAATAAAGGAGAGATTAGTTGGAAAACTGCCGTTCTTAATGCAAAAACACTTTCCCAACTTTGGACTCTCATGGAAATTGCGAGAAATACCGTTAAATGGGAAAATTCTGCTGAACATGCCGTAAATTATATTATATATTTGCATTTACTAATTTTTATTGTTTGAAAAGTTTTTTTATATTATTTTTCTTTAGTTTATAATTTTGATTGGCTGGTAAATGTAAATATTTCTGAATTGTTAT
The DNA here is from genome assembly GCA_030555515.1 of Acutogordius australiensis. Taxonomy (NCBI): domain Eukaryota; kingdom Metazoa; phylum Nematomorpha; class Gordioida; order Gordea; family Gordiidae; genus Acutogordius; species Acutogordius australiensis. The sequence continues at coordinate 72,884 of JAUIRJ010000025.1, read as the reverse complement.
ATAATAAATATTAGAGATGCAAAGTTTGCAGAAAGAAAGAAGAACCTGGGCGTCCTCTTATTCTTTGTGACGGCTGCAACAAAGCTTACCATTTAGATTGTTTAAGACCTCCTATTACTTCGATTCCAGAAGGCGATTGGCTATGTCCTACTTGTGAAGTAAAATTTCTTGTTATATAGGCAATCACCTTTTTTTTTAATTTTTCATTAATCTTTTTTATAAACATCTGTTATTTGTCATTATTATTATTATTGTTGTATATTAAATATTCGTTGTTGTTACGAAAATGCATAAACGTGAAACAATCGGATTTAATAATTCATTGAGAATAGGATCGATATAATATAGAATGTGAATATAATAATACCAAACTAAAAGTGTGAATTTTTTGGATAAAAAAAGGGTTTAAAGGAATAGGAGTGTTGTATTCTAATAGAATTTTTATATAAATTATTATGGTATGTTAAAATAGGGGTAAAATAAGATGAATATGTATTGTAAATTATTAAAATGGCAAATAAACTGACAAATTATTTACGAACATTTGTTGTTTATGTTGATTGTCCCATTCGTTGAAAGTTGGTAGTAAGATTGAGCTTGAGGGCAGCTAGGGATGGATTGATTTAAAGATCTATAGGAGAGATAGGCCCGTGGTTGGGGCATATGAGCCATTGTTGTATATCGTTAGATGCTGATTTGCAGTCGTAGCAGATATTATTTAAAGATGGGTCCAGACGTGCTCTGAAATTTGCAAGTAGATGGCAGTGTCCAGACCGGAGTTGAGCAAGGTGGGAACGGATGTTCCGGGGTAGTGTCTTCTAAAGGGGATACGGGAGGGGGTCGGCCGTTTAAAACTAAGTTGAGCGGATAGTTAGCTATGGTATTGTTAACTGTAGAGGTATGGATACGTTTGATTATCGTTTTTATGGGAATATTTTTGTCAATGAAAGTGTGTTTTTGGGTAAAGCATTGAGAGAAAAGGGTTCCTTTCATTCGTCTAGCTAAATTTTTAGTGAATAAATGCAACTTTTATCATTAGCATTTTTTTTTTAACTAAATGAATATAAATCATTACTAATAAGAGAAGACAATCCTCATTCCTGAACTGAAATGTGTTCGACCTTTCAATTTATTAATAATCACATATTTATACAATTGATTAAAATAAAAATGCTAATAATAAGCGTTCATTTAATCACAAATAAATATCAAATTTTTAAAGAAGTGTTAAATTCATTTATTTATAATTTGTATCGCCGGTCAACCTTACCTTACTGTATATATCTAAATTTCCATAATAATTTATATAAAATAAATTAAAATAAAACATTCTAAATCCATTCCTTTGAAATTTTTTCTTTGGTAAGGTTTTGTTTTTCCTAATATTTATATTTTCATCTATATATGTTTATTTTAACGTTTTTTTACATTGTAAATCGACCAGATTCTTATTATTATTAATATAGTTTATACAAAATCACTCCTTATTATTGTAACAGAAAAAAAAAATCATAATACCTACACCTCCCCCTAAAGTTTCGACCGAGTACGAAGTTTCCGATCTGGAAAACGAGGATTTTGAAGAAAACGTTCCGAGTCTAATTTCATCACCTCGGAGGAGTAATTCCAAAAGTCCCGATGTTAAATACCAGACTTCTATCACCACTACCGCAAAAGTTTCAAAAACACCTGAAGGTCCACTCAAATGTAAAGTTTGTAAGATTGAGCAAAATTGGCTTGATGGACAGGAGAAAGATTTTGATGGACGGCTCATAAGTGAGATCCAGGCTGTGGAAAAGATGGTTTATTGCTCGCTTTGTCAATGCCATTACCACATGGCTTGCCATACACCGTTTCTCAGATATCCACCTAGGTATTTATGCTCTCTCTAGTTTTTTCCACTTATTTATGCATGCCTCGAGACTAAAAATAAAAGTTTTAACCATTTATCTAAAAATCTGTTCATTAAATATGGTTATGATTTGTCAAACACAATTTAATAACATCAATATTCTTTTTTTTGTACACACTATGGATATAAGCATTGCGGTAGATTTATTGCTTTTTAAAACAATTTGAAAATTTTTAAAATACGTAAGCTATTATATAAGATCATAACTACTATATTAGTGATTTTCATGTACGTTTCCATTTTCTGATCAAACTTAATAAGTCAGATATAAACAATGAAAATTTTAATTTATAATTTTGAAAAACAAATGAAATTCAAAAAAAAATATTGATTATATATTTTAAATATATAAAATAGCTTAACTGTTAAGTTTAAATATAAAATTATATTTTTTATTTTCGAACCTGTAAATTCTATATATGGGGGCAAAATATTTTTTATAACTTATGTTTGAACTTATATTACTTTAAAAAATTATATTTAGATAGAATTTGGTTTATAGTTGAATTTAAATAATAAACAGTTTTAAGGATTTTGGCAAATACAGTCAATTTTGTCGAATTTTGTCATTTTTCGATAATCGTTTATGGACCGATATCGGTTAATTCATAGATTGAGAAACCTATTAGAGAGGCCATCTTGTATAAATATCTCGCTACAGTTTCAAAAACCACGCCGAAAATATATTTTTTTGTGAATTTTCTACATGTGTAGTTTTTTTCACCATAGCCTCCCTTACCTTTTGTTTTGCACAATTTTTTCTGTATTATTTTGATTCTTTTTTTTATATCTGTTTCAGAGGGAAATGGGTATGCGCCAGATGCGAAAAGGTTATGTCGAAAAAACGTAAGTCTTATCTTTTTTATTTTTTTTCACTTTATCTCTCATTGAAGTTTAATTAAAATCGTATTTCTACAAAAAGAGTGTTTTATGCATTTGAGTTAAACTGATTAGTGTAAATATTATTGATTTGTTAATTTCCTTTAAGTTCTAGGTTGTCAGGGTAGTTTTAAGCCTGCGGGGCATATAAGTCTTGTTTAGGTTTAAAAGAGCAAAATTTTTTAAAATATGCACTATTATCTTCTAATTTTTGGTGACTTTTTTCTTGATTATATAATGAATAAAACTAATAAACAAAATTTGTTTGAAGTTCGAAGTCCATAGCTTTGAAACTCTTCCAGTTATAGAGGTATAAATTGAGGTCCGTACGGACCCTACTAATCCTTAGCATTTGTTTTATTAAAATTCCTTTTATGTTGTTTAGGAAAACGACGGAAGAAATACACGATTTAGTTTGTACCGTTATTACCTATGCAATATAAATTTTCAGGTCCATTAAGATAATCAATCATCATTCATATTTTGTGTGTATATTACATATTTACTGCATCTTAATCACATTTATATAATTTTTATGAAATAAATAAAATTGCTATACCTAGTATTAATTTACATAGAAATGATTTCATTTGTTAAATCCATTGCGTTTTGGGGCCTGATTTGCTTTTAGTTTTTAAGAATATGTCCGTTTTATATAACACACGTCAACAAATATTTATGTCAGAAACTTTTTCAGAGATTTAAGGCATAGTAAGCCTGTTACCTTTTAATTTTGCTAGGAAGTTTAAAGGTCGATTTTAAGTCACTAAATTATAAAAAAAATATCTAGTTATGTTTAAACATGTTTTAAAATAAAATACTAACTAATAGTTTAATATCAAATTTTGTTCTAGTTGCCTATATGTTTATATTGACTCACAGGCGTTTGATAAATTTTATGAAACATTGGGGAAGGATTATCATATATAGGCTTAATTTTTATCATTTTCAACAGGTTTACCTTCTACCCGGTAAGTCATCACTTAACCTAAAACTACTAACAATCTATTTCAAACCTAATAGATAGATGCATTAGTTCCAAAAACGCGTGGTTTGTGGTTATTTGCAGCCAGGCCCAGCGTCTCCTACTCCCCAAATTTCAAGGAAGAGCTACCCCCTTCGGCAAAATCTTGAAGGAACTCCCCCCCCCCCCCCCCACCCAGTTTTTTGTCTGATTACACAGGTCAACAAATTACACTGGACAACAAAAAAAAACAACATAAACGATTTTTTGAGGGTTTTGTAGAGAATTTTCTTGCGATAACGATCCCGGGTTTAGTTTTTTTTCCAATGCCTCCAATTTTTTTTAAACCGCGTCCAAAGTTCAGAAAAAAATTCACAAAGTTTTTTTTACTATTAATTCTACAAAAAATCTATTGGCATATTGAAATTCCTTATTAAAAACATATCTAAAAAAGGTTATTACATAAAATTTTTAGCAATTTACTTTCAAGTTATTTAGGATCAAAAAACGGAGTTTACGACGAAAACCACTAATTTTACAAAAATGAAAAAATAAAAAAAAAAATTTAAACCTTTTACACTAATAATGAATGTTTTCGTTATCTAAATATATTTTTAAACTTTTGCTACTACCCATAGGTATGATATAGATGCCCAAAATACCCCAAAAATTGACTTTGGCACCTAATAACTAAAAATCTGAGGCATTGGCTAAAATTCTGATTTCATATTCGTGATCAGCGCCGAAAAACTTGACCAAAAACCATAGTTGCCATAAATGATGCTTAGGGTCGTCCAAATTTTGTTGTCCAGTGTTATCAACAGAAGCGTGAATTTAAAAAAAAACATAAAAGAATGCATCATCATGATGGCCTAATCTCATATATATTTTTTGTTTTTCATAGTTTCTTCCGTCTTTGGCTCCTTTGATCCGTCTATAACGAAAAATGACCTCTTTTACCATATTCACAGATCTTAATATACCCTAAAAAGAAATAATTTAAAAATCTTTTTTGCATATAAAAATCTCTTGTAACTTATATTTTTATTCACAAATAATAAAAAATAAATTTTTTTAATATATCAAGCTCTTACATCGGCATTTAGATAATACAAAATATTTCGCGTCCAAACTTAAATACGAAACATTATATTATCGATTTTTATTGAAAATATTATTTGAAGTTTGAATCTAACAGTTTAAATATTGTAAATATGAAAAATAAAATTTCGATTTATTTTCGTTTTTGAATCTTTTTTGGTTTTTTGATCTTTTTTTTTTAAAATTTTCAATGTTTATAACTAACTAACTAAGTTTGATTAGGAAAAACGGTAAACGGATTTGATCCCTAAGTTGGCAGGTTTGATCTCTGTAGTTAACTCATAACTCTCAAAAAAATTGTTGACCTATGTTATAAGCAGCCACTTCAAATCAATATAATTTTATTTATTTTTTTAAATATTATAATGATATAAATGTTTAAAATTATTGATAATTAAGTCATTAACAATTGCAATAAAATGTCCTCTTCAGATTTTAACAAAAGGAGATTTTGTAAAAACATATCTCCCATTTTGTTACGAAGAGAAGTTTTATTTAATTTTATCTTGCTCATTGATCCTTCAGCGCTACAGCTGGAGATCGTTATTGAGCAAGATTTTATATATTTTTTTAAGGTTTTCAAAACTGTTGTATGTTTTATTTAAAGCCCTATAAGGTAGTAAAAAAATGTCATCTGAACTAAACAAGGTTTCATCATCATTCTCATCACTTTTTTCAACGTCGTCCTCCGGATAGTTACAGAAACTCTCTGGAGTTGATTCTAGAATTTAAAAAAAATATTAACCATTCAAATAATGTTCCATCTATTAAAGCTTGGCGGAAAAACGGAATAAACATTTTCATTTCTTCAGAAATCAAATAAGGGTCAAGGTCGTAAAAAGCACATATCTCGTTTATATTTTCCACATTTACTTCATTGTATTTTTTTAATGAAGCTGTGGTAAAATACGAGACTCCTTTATAAAATTGTAAAGTATCGTTGTGTATAGATTTTTAATTGCTTCCCATTTAAGGGAAGGGTGAACCTTTAGACAGTGACTCTTAAATTTGTCACTTCGGATTTTTCTGCGTGCGCAATGGGATGTCACTCGGCATGAAACTTTGTATTGGACATTATTGGAAGGCATACACAAATAGTGATAAAAGTCGAAAACTTCGGTTAACAACGGGTACCAAAAAAGGGTAAACAAAATTTGAAAACTTGGTAATTTTAAATAATTAAAATTAATTGTAACATTTTACATATATTTAATATTTTATTTTTATTATACAAAAAAAAATATAGCTTAAGAGTATATTGTTACACTTTCTTTTATTTATTTAACATTTTTCAATCTAGCAACATAATTTATTATAATTTTAATATTTTAGAATACTATAAAAAAATTTTTAATAATTATTAAAAAAATTTTTATAGGTGCGTTTAAATTTTTTTTCCAATCTTAAATATATATAAAATAAAAAAGCTATAATTAAAAAAAAATTGTATTATTTAAAATCACTTCTTAACCTACATTTACATATAAAATTTATTTTTAAATAATTTTTTGATATAGTAAATTTAGGTAAAAATATGCCAAAAAGGTACTTTTTGACAACTTTAATAGCAAATAAAAGGAAAACTAGACCAGGTAGGAAAAAAACGGAAAGCACCATGATGTTTAAATAATATGAAAATTTGATCAGATAGTAAAAAACGGAAAGCACCATGATGTTTAGCAGAAAAAATTGCGCTAGAAAAATGTTCAAAGTTTTTGGTCTAAAATATGAAGTCATTTTTTGTCGACCAGTATGTTTTGTGTGTAGACGTGTAAAAAATTGAGTAAAATATTATATTCTTGTTAAATAAATTACCCACTTTGACTGCTATAGTTACCCTCCTTTTTAAAATACCCCCCATAACTATACCTACCCCCCTCCTCGGCCGATTTTTTGGAGCCGCTTGGTTCCCACCCCCCCCCCCCCCCCCGAGTAGGAGACACTGGCCAGGCCTATCTTGTTGGCGGGTATACGAAATTAAATTCTTTTGTCATCAAAATGGCGGGATTATGCGGTTACTTAGAAAGATGAATTTTTTATAGAATTAAAACAAGGGCAAATTTTTATGGATTCTTAATATATAGGAATATTTGTCACCTCGACAAACTTTTCCTTTTAAGTATTATATTTATATGAAAACTAATACACTAAATTACACAGGTCAACAAATATCAATGTTAGAAACAAGAATTTTATGAAAACATAAAAGAATGCATTCCCATGATGGCCTTTTTTTTTATATATATTTTTCGTTTTTTTTTAGTTTCTTCCGTCATTGGCTCTTTAGATCCATCCTTATCGAAATGGCATTTTTAATAGATTGCGACCTTAAGAATACCCTAATAAGTAAAAATTTAAAAATCTATTTTCATTCCAAAATCCCTTGTAACTTACATTTATTCAAATAATGAGAAATGAAATTTTTTTAGTATATCAGGCTCTTACATAAGCATTTAGATACAAAAAAATTTGCGTCCAAACTTAAATAACACACGATATTATCGGGTTTTATGAAAACATTATTTGAAGTTTGAATTTAACTGTTGTGATTATGCAAAAAAATTTCAACTTTTTGTTTTTGAATCTGTAACAAACGGAGAAAAAAATCTTTATTGCAATTTAAAACACTGCAAAATTAAATTAAATGGCATGTTTAAATAGTCAATATATTAATTTGAATAAACTATTTGGTTTATCCCTTAAATGGTGTTAAATCGTGACCTTAATATGTCACACATCTCCATCCTTATTGAAAGTTTGGTGGGGGCTGGTTCTGGCTTCTTGAGTGGTATAGTCAAAATATCTTTTATGTAACCAGTCATCGCAAAACCACAAATTCATAATTATCTTTCATCACACCAGTGCCATTATAAGAAAGTTTCCTACAGAACACACTATATGATCTTCTTGTCATCAACATTGATTTTAGTACTCTGCACTGATATTAAAAGTAGTGCCCAAGATTTTCTATAACACATTCCAATACTTCCCCTTTTTTTTCTAAAGTTGCCTTGCCAATACTTCCTTTTTTTCAAGGTATTGACCATACTTTTTTTTCCAAGTTAATGCCAATTTGTCAAGGTAATGCCATGTTATAAAGGACCGTCCCTCATCCTAGACTTTTACCCTATCTATTTTCTACCTTTTTCTAAGTATTATAGGTTTTTATCTCATCATACTCATTAATAACAACGCAATTTACTTATCATAAGTTTTTTTAGGCTTGATCAGGGCCTCAATATTAAAAGAGTGGCAACAACCGCTCCACATCCCCCCCCCCCCCCCTTTTTCACGAATTTATGGTTTTCTTAAAAAAAAAAGAAAAGTCCATAGTATAAAATTGCCTTACGAAGTCTCACTTAAGGGTTTTTATTTCCCTCTTTTTTCAAGTTTGGTTTGTTACTTATTTAAAAAAAAAGAAAAGTCCATAAGGAAAATATATTTTATTCAGGGCAATTAAGATTTTATTTATTCCCCCTTTTATAAATTTGGTTTATTCCCTTTTTTATAAAAAAGAAAAATCGCAAAAAGAAAAACTTATTAGACTCTAAGGGTATACTCCCCCTCTACAAGTTTTTAAGGCTGGGCTACATTCAACATGATTTTGCCCCCTAATGGCATGATCAAGGCCATTAAACAATATAAGGGTTTTCCCTCCATTATTTTCGTGCGGCCGAAATTTTATCGAAGACTTTGAAAATTTTATAAACAAAATATTTTTGCCCATGTTTTTAGCCTAAGACTACTTATTTTAGTATCGAATAGACCTTTTTCCTCTAATTTCCTCAGAAAAAACATTTTACCTTGGCACATCTGAATTCTAATTTCCCAACTCAGTCACGACTGCACCATTGTAACAAACGGGGAAAACAAATCTTTACTGTAATTTAAAACAATGACAAAAGTAAGTTAAATGACATGTTTTTATAGTGTATATATTAATTTGAATAAACTATTGGTTTGTTCTTTAAATGGTGATAAGTCGTGAACTTAATATGTCTCAGAATCTTTTTTGCTTTTTTTTTGACGTTTTTTCTAAAATTTTCAATGTTTATAGCTGACCTGATTTTGATTAGAAAAAATGGTAAACGGATTTGATCCCTAAGGTGGCAGGTTTGATCTCTGTAGTTAGCTCATAACTCTCAAAAATTTGTTGACCTGTGTTATAAATATTTTTTTCGCCTATAAATTATCATATAATCTTTAATTCGTTAGTTATAAAAAAAATTTTTTTGTTTCCCTATCAAAACATATTAAAATACTTGATTAATTTTAATTTTTAATTATTTAGACTAAAAGCAACACTCAACAAATATCTAAAAAAATTGCCATTGATCGACGGTTTTTGCAACCAGAATAACCTAAGAGAAATTTTTTCATATTAAAATTTCTTGTAACTTATGATTTTTTTTCAAATGAGAAATAAATTTTCCTAGTATATCAAGCTCTTACATAGTAACTCAACTAAAAAGTTAAAAAATATGTTAAAAAACAAAAAAAATAAAAATAATATAAACTGAAATATTTTTTGCATGTTAACCCGCAATTAGCACTGTGGGGTTAATACGGACCCCAGAATTTTAAATTTTGAATATCTTTAAAAATATTATATATAATTGGCCAAAATTTTGCCATATTTTTTTAAATATATAATAAACAAAACTGGCAATTTAAATTTAATCTAAGTCTAATAACAAAATTCGTTAAAAAATTAGAAATTCTATCGAGGTCTATATGGACCCATACTCTCAATTTCAATGTTAAAAGCCATGATATTGCCTCAATGTAAATTTAAATTGAAAAAATTTCAACCTGTTTTCTAGGTATTATTTCATAATAGTTTTACATATTAAGTTTATATAATGTTATAATGTATAATAATTATAGGAATTATCTTATTTTCTTTATTAAATATCTAGTTTATAAGGTGAATAATAGCCAAAAATAATTTTTTATCATAATTATTTTTTTTTTCATGATACTTTTATAAAATGTTCTACCCGACCTGAAAACACGATTAACCAATAATATTGATAAATTTTATTTATTGACATGATTTATTTAATGTAATATAGCAAAATAAAAAATTTTTATCTTTCAGATTTTCTACTTTGCGTCAAATAAAATTTGCACTATTTATTAATAAAAACCTAAATTAGTTTATAATAAAAGAGAACGTGTTTCTCTTCAAAATAATAAAAAAATAATGACATGACTTTTAAACTTTTAAAGTTTTTAAATTAAAATTGCGTTACAAATTTTGGACCTTACCAATCGCGGGTTAAAAACCGATAATATATTGTGTCGTGGTTAAGTTTGGACGCGGATTTTGTATTATCTGCTGATGTAAGAGCTACTGAAAAATTTTATTTCTCATTATTTGAGATGATAAATATAATTTTCAAGAGATTTCTATATGAAAAAAAGATTCTTGAATTTTTTCTTTGATATTCTCGAGGTCGCAAAGTCTATCATTATTATCAAAAAAATCTATTTGATATTGACCGATCTAAAGAGCCGAAGGGCCTAGGACACAGAAAAATGAAAAATATTTATGAGGTAAGGCCATCATGGGAAATTCTTTTTTATTTTTGTAAACTTTTTTTTCTGACTTTAATAATTGCTGACCTGTGTTATATAAGGCAGCTTGATATAAAAGGCTTTAACTTAAATAAGTTATCGAAGAATTCCTGGGTACTCTGAATTCACTTGAAAAAATTAAAAAAATTTGATTCAATATATTCTTGTGATATTTTGATTTAACATTTAACAAATAGTTTTTAAGCTTTTAAAAAGTTTGTTACCCTGTTTAAAACATATATTCAATTAAAAAAGAGAAGTTCCAGATCCCCACTTACCCGATCTCTAGGGTTTTTATTTCTCTTAGTTTGTTTTACTTGACCTATGAACACAATTTTTTCAAAAAGTAATGGCACATTAATTATACATAATTCTACAACTAAAATCTGTTTTTAGCTGCTCTGCATAATTATTTTAACTCACACCGTACTTGAAAAAGCCTTGACATATATTCAAATCTCATAGCGCGGTTCCTCGAGATCTTATATTTATAAAATTTAATTTGCCTAAAAATACATTAATTGTTTTTTATAATAATAACTTTAAACTTCCCCCACGAATGCTAGGGTGGTAAATTTGTAACGCGAATGCTACAGTGGAATCCATACGGACCACAATTTCAAACCTTTAACTTCAAGAGTTTTAACCGATTAGCACTGTGGGGTCTATCCGATTAGCACTGTGGGGTCTATACCTTCAGAACATTTTGAATTTTGAATATTTTAAAAAATATTATATATTATGGGCCAAATTTTTGTGACTTTTTTCTTAAATATATAATGAACAATCGTAATTATAATTTGGTCTAAATCTCGTAACAAAATTTGTTTAGAAATTAGAAAGTCTATTGGGTCTATATAGACCCCACCCTCTCAATTTCAATGTTGAAAACCATGTTATTGCCTCTATGTAAATTTAAATTTAAATAGTTACAACCTTATATTCTAATTTTTTTAATAATCTTACATATTAAATATAAAATGTTTGTATTTTATAAAAACGATATGAAATATTTTTTGTCTTTAACCCGCATCGCTTAAGACAAGACTAAAAGCGCTAAAAGCTCTTTCGACCGATACCTAAGTCGGTGCTGCCCCTAATATAACCTGGGCCACTTGAAATAGTTGTGGATGGCTTAATCGTAATCCAGCCCAATATTTTAAAATATCTTCTTTATAATTTAATTTTTTTTGGCCGTTTATAAGTTATCTAAGTTTAATATTATATTGTAATTAGTAGATGTAGGTTCGCACATAGAATCCATGTACATTTCAAAATCACTAACATTAAGGTTTGTAGTTGCGATGTCATTTTGAGTACTGCTGGAATCATTTATTTGTATGCATTCCCATGTTTTTTGAATGTGTTTCTAAAAATATATTAAGTTCATGATTAATTTAACAATCGTAAAATAGGGGAGACCGAGGCTATTACAAACTTTTAACAAAACTTTTTATGATTAGAGAGTTTTGACTTTTTGTAAGAAATTGGGGGGAGGGGGGTTTATTTTTGGAGATGCCGGTTTATTGAGAGGGACAAATTCTGTGAACATCTATTTTTACCCAATCGAGAGGTTATGGTTTAGAAGTGATGGATTGATTGGTCAGAAAGTCCCCAAGGCATTTCCCAGGGCCGGTAAAACAGAATAATCGCTATATTTTTTACTTTCTTTCAAATAACTCAAAAAAAATTTTAAGAATATCAAAAAATAGAAAATTACTGTCAAGTTTTCGTAGGTGTAAAAATTTCTCTAGAGCCTAAAGTCTTTTTCAAAACTATAAATAAAAGCCCTATAATTGCCCCGATCCCTTGATAGCAATTTTAATATTAATATTACTTTCCCACGGTCAATTATTTCTGGTGTAACAAACGGTGAATTTGGGAAATTAATCCTTAAATCCATTAGCATTGCTGCGCTAAAAGCATCATTGTCGAGCAATTTTGATTGTCGAGAATCTAGATAATTTAAAAACTTACTGGCCAATTCATTTTTATTATTGCTATTATTCACCAGCTGAGTTAAAGAATATTTGCACTTTAATAGGGATAAAAAGAAGTCGCCGATGGTAAAATTTGACTTTTGCATTCCGAGTGTGCATATAGCAACATGTTCAAAAGTTTTCACAAAATCTTTAACAAACATCCAATTTTCTTCACTAAAATTTAATTCTTGTTCAGTGTTTGCTATATTGACTATTATATCTTTGAGTTCAAACAAACTTCTCACCATTAAATATGTGGAGTTCCATCTAGTAATATTATCTAATTGAGGTTTTTTGGGGACAAATGATTTGTATTTTTGAGATCTCAACTTTTTTATGATGTTTCTTGTAGCCTCGAGTTCCCTCTTGTAATCTTGTAACACTTGTTTAACCACAAGTTGAATCGTATGAGCAGTGCAACGGATGTCTTTTGTCGGTGTATTTGGGGCAATAAGCTCAAGTTCGTCAGAAATTTCATCTATCTCTTTATCAGTAAAAAATGTGGGCTCTGTATCAGGTTCGTATGTATCTTCAATTACAAGGTTTGCGGCTTTTAAGTAATTTGCCCCATTATCTGTTGTGATTGAATAAATATTATTGGTTTTGATACCATATTTTGCAAAAATATTTAAGATGATTTCTTTTAGATTAAGCGCGGTTGAACGTTCCATAATTTCCACGATATCTAATGTCCGAATTATAAGATCTCCTTGTTGATTTACGAATTGTATGTTGACACCAATAACGTGCTTGTCAAATTTTGATGCTCCGTCTATTTTTACTGAAAGGAATTTGTTTTCTATTTCTTTATGGATATAATTACGAATTTTTGTAGCTGTAGATGCGATCATGTCCATAACATTTTTTCTATTTGTACTCAAACCTGTAATATAAACATTATATAAACAAATATATTATCAAGCCTATTAACATTTTTAAGACCCAAACTACCTCTTAGATCCGATTAATTCTCAACGGGTTTTCTAATTAAATTTGGCGGAATAAACTTTCTAAATCTGCCAAATATTTTACTAATATGGCTAGACCTATCAGTTGCGTAAAATACAGCCCGACTGAAAATGTACTCATCCAACTTAAAGAAAATTGAGCTCAAACTTAACTTTAAAAATAATTTATTGATTACCTAATCCTTCAGAATATGGATTAAGTATGTCCTTGAATGCGGGATAGTCGAATATTGAGAATGGAAGATGATGAATGGTGACAATTTTTATAATATTTTTATAGTAATTTTTTTTGTTTACTTTGACATAAATAAAATCCGAAGATTTTTCCTTTTTAGCTATATTAGATTCCAGGGCCACTTTTAGATGGCAATCAAGTAGATGTCTCTTTTGATTGTAGGGCCGGTCGCATATAAGTTACAAAGTTTACATTGTTTGTTATCGAAATGGGGCTTCAATTTATCTCTTAGTTTCATTTAATAAAAAAAAAAAATTTTTTCAAATTTTTGTTAAGAGAAATACAAATTTTTCGAAATTATTATGAAGAAAATATCAAAGTTTTTCGAAATTATTATAAAGGAAAGAAAAAATGGGCTTTTTGGGGCATTTTTTGAGAGCCACTTTTTTTGGGTTTTTTTTTGCCCCTTTTCTTAGCAAGAGCTTTTTTTAAATTCTTATTTTTCCCCTTTTTTTGAAGCCCCCTTTTTTTCTTTAAGTTTTTGGGGGAAAAATGAGCCAAAGTTTTTTGGCTCATTGTTTTCACAGGCCTGATCATAGCATTCGCGTTACAAATTTCTCACACTACCATTTGCGGGTGTGCGTGTTATTAATCATTTTAAAAAAAATATATGTTTAGTATATAGTTTTGGTTAAATTTTGTGTTTTTTCTTAAATATATAAAAAACAAAACTACTAATGAATTTGGTCTAAATTAGAAATTCTATTGGGATCCGTATGGATCCTTTGGTCAATTTTATTTTTGAAAACCATGATATCCCAATAAATAATTGAAAATTTTACAACCTTATTTTCTAGTTATTTCTTTAATAATAGTTTTACATATTAAGTATATAATAATGTATAATGATAATGTAAATTATTATATTTTTCTCTTTAAAATATCTAGTATTTAAGGGCACGTGCAAAGTGAGTTTTATTTCGTGAGATTTTAGAATTTAATTTTATTGTGTAATAAAACGCGAATTTTAGTAAAGTTGCCAAAATTAGTTTATCCACATAAAATGCTTTTGAAATAAAAAATTTTGAAAAAAAAAATAAAATTTTTAAATTTTTAGAATTTTGAGAATTTTACGAAAATAAAAACTCAAATAAAAACTCACCTTGCACGTGCCTTTACTATAATAACTTCAAAATAAATTTAATATGTCAATTTTATTGATTAAAGTGTTTTTAAGTTTAGTATAATATTAAATATGAAAATAATATTGATTGGAGTGTCTCTGCTCTAAAGGCAAAATGGCGCATGAAATAAATCTTCATATTACAGCAATTATATCCTTAACCAAATCAATTAGTTTACATATTTTATATATGTATTGTTAGTATTTGCATATTATCCTTTTTAGTAGTTTAATACGACCTTTTATTTGTTTAACTTAATCGTACTATTTGAATATTAATTATATTTTGACCTGTCCTTTTTAGTTAGAACGACCTTTTATTATTTGTTTAACTTAATTGTACTTTAACTATTTGAATATTAATTATTATATAAAATGAAGGACCTTTTATTATTTGTTTAACTTAATCTTACTTTAACTATTTGAATATCAATTATTATAAGAAATGGCATTGACGACTAAAAGATATATAAACTGAGTGGAATGGTAATATATATATTATATAATAAATATTTTTATCAACTTTAAAAACGACTCGGCCACTATACCAATATGGTGCCGTGTTGTTGATGAGAACCTGGATTAATAAAATCTCAGTCCCAAGTGGCGAGATGAATATGTTTGATGATGATAATAATTATGAAATATTCGAGGAACCTTATTATAATTTTGAGAATGATAATCAAATATTATATTAGGATGACTTTGCTGTGGATCAATGGAATTCACAGAGGTATAATTATTATGATAACCTCGCTGATGAACAAATATATGATAACGATTTTGATGAAAATCGTCAAGAACTCAGCAATCGTAATGGTCAATGTAGCATTTTCGGCGACCCTATACCAGTCTATTCAAATAGAATTTATATGGGAGTAAGAGGCATGAAAATGCGTTATCTTAATGAAGGGGATGTGTCATTTAGTAATAATAATAATAATGATGATGATAATAATGATAATAATAGTAATAATGAAATTCAACCGATTGAAATTGTTAATAATGGATGGGACACTCATATTATGGAAGATTAAATTTATGAGGGTGACTTGGGTACTACCGTTGATCAACCTTACAATTATGATGACAATAACCTATACGAACCTTTTCAGGTAACAATCTTGACGATATTGGGGGCGAAAGGCATACAATCGATACTGATCATGACGATAATAGTCTCTTCAATCTGAACGAAGATGAGGAACAACAGTCTGAACATGATGTTAGCAATGACGCACAGGTGAATCCTAACAATACATGGACACCCTTCGAAACGAACGAGGACTTTAATTAGTACTCTAAACCTTACGACGTGTATGAAAACAAAATGGGGCAATAAGCCATGAGGAAGATGGATGATCACTTGATAGACTTGGTCATCGGCGACGAGCACGTATACGAAAGTGCCCCGTGGTACTTTGGCCTCAACTCGAGAAGGGACGATATCAAGGACAACAAATCGACCTCGATTAGTGATCACAGCATTCAATTGTGGGCGGCATTACGCACCCGAATTAAAATTGTAAATAAAGCAGGCCTTAATATTAAGACAATGCATGATTTTATTAATTGTTATAAGGAGAATAATTATGGGTGGGGTATTGATTTAAAGGTTTTGATTGTGGCCATAAAATCTATATATATGCCATATGATAGGGGGAAGTTTTAAACTGGCCTCACTGACAGGTGAACAAGGAAAAGAATGAGCCTGCCTACACAAGGTCGCGAGTTCAACTCCTTGGCCACCATGTTAGTATTTGCATATTACCTGTCCTTTTAAGTAGTTTAATACGACCTTTTATTTGTTTAACTTAATTGTACTATTTGAATATTAATTATATTTTGACCTGTCCTTTTTAGTTAGAACGACCTTTTATTATTTGTTTAACTTAATTGTACTTTAACTATTTGAATATTAATTATTATATAAAATGAACGACCTTTTATTATTTGTTTAACTTGATCTTACTTTAACTATTTGAATATCAATTATTATAAGAAATGGCATTGACGACTAAAAGATATGTAAACTGAGTGGAATGGTAATATATATATTATATAATAAATATATTTATATCAAAATCTACAACATCATTTACCAATATAATGATGATATATAATTTTAAAATAATTTTAAAGGATGATAGTTCTTGAACAAAGAAAAAGCACAGATTTACGCACAGAAATTGTACAAAATGACGTCATTTTTATAAGAGAGTTCCGAGTACCATTTTTTGGCTATAAAATTACCTTAAAACTAGATACTTTAGTCTTTTTACATTGAGGCAATATTATGGTTTTCATCTTAGTTAGCGCCTTAAAAAATGCAATTACGAATTACATGACAATATATATGTAATAGGTCACGTTGTTAACAGCCTCACTTCGCGAGTGTGCACATTTTTAAATGAAGCAATACCCAAATCTGATCAAATTAGCTCTAACTCAGCCAATAAGACAAAGACCTCACCGTGCGAAGAGAATTGCTTATACTTATGCTGATTATATATCTGTGTTTCCCCTAAGGTAAATTATTTTATAGTTGTTTTTGCATTTGAGAAAAATTTAAGCTAAATTCTTTTAAAAAGATTTTTTTACAATGAATCACCAATCATGAGATACATGTGTTATGCGTTTGTAATTACTTTGCCGGTAGCAATTATGTTGCAAAAATTATGTATATATAAATTATTATAATTTTAGTGAATTCACCTGCCAATTGGCAAGCTTTTAAGGAAAAAAAGTTAAAAGAGAGAATTATGTATGAAAGTAATATTTGCATTATATAATTTTTTAGCTAAATGGGATTCTTTGGATAGCAAGCACCATTAAATATTTGTGTTTTTCTAAATTAATTTATTATAAAATAAAATAAATTTGCTGTGTAAGTATTAAATATTTGTTCAAATAATAGCTATAATTTTGTTTAAATTATGAAAATATTAATATAACAGTGCCACTACCTTAGGCATTTTACCTGCAATGTAATATTATAGTGAATAAATCCACTTTGGATACTATTTTATTTAAAGGAAATATTAAAATATGAATTTAAATTAAAAATTTAACATTTAATTGTTATATAAATTTGTATTTTTAAGTAAAAGTGTTTTCATATTTTATATACAAAATGGGGTAATAATTAGAAATTGTTAGAACCTTGAGGTATTATAACTTGAGCTGGGAAAACCTTGAGCCCCTTGGCTCATTTTCTGCTTGGGGAAGAACGAAAGCTCCAAATAATGTGCTAAAATAAAATTTAAATAAATATTTTCATTAAATAATGGGACAAAGAAGACAAGATAGCTCTAAGAAATGCCCTGTAAAATCACCTTTTCATTTTTATTATTATTTTCAATTTATTTATATAATTTTAACACTTTCATAATTACCTCAACCACAATTAAGGATAATTTCCCATGTTTGTAAGCCCAGTATTTATTTAAATAATTTAAAGAAATCTTTCAGCTTCAAAACTTTTTTTTTACATTTTCTCAAATAAGTGTCCAGCCAAGCAGAGAATATATTGGGTTGGACTGTAATTTACTTAGCTTACACTGGCCAAACAGGGCCTTGAAGAATTATATTGGCCTCAACCTTAATTGGCCCATATCCTAATATATGCTGCCTCTGTTCTATTTTAAGTCTATTCGAAAGTTCAACCCAGGCTGTGATAATCCAGCCCTCTCTGCATGACATATTTTTTTACTTAGGCCCGGTTTCCCCAAATCTGAGTCTTTTAATTCAGGCTTCGAATATACAAACAAGCCCGATTATGTTATAAAATAACACTGAAAAACAAATAAAATAACATATACGATTTTTTGAGGGTTTTATAGAGAATTTTCTTGCGATAACGATCCCGGGTTTAGTTTTTTCCAATGCCTCCATTTTTTTTAAACCGCGTCCAAAGTTCAGAAAAAAATTCACAAAATTCCTTTAACTATTAATTTTCCAAAAAATCTATTGGCGTAATTAGATTCCATGAAAACACATATAAAAAAAACTTATATCTCATAATTATTAGCAATTTACTTTCTAGTTATTTAGGATAAAAAACCGTTTTTATGACGAAAACCACAAATTTTTTAAAAATGAAATTATAAAAAAAATTAAAGGTTATAAAAACACCTTACGTTAATAATGAATGTTTTCTTATTTTAATATATATTTTTAAACTTTTGTTAATACCCATAATATGAAATAGAAGCCTAAAATAGCTCAAAAATAGAAAAATCTCAATTTTGACACCAAATAACTAAAAATCCAAGGTATTGGCTAAAAATCTAATTTTATATTCGTAATTAGCATCAAAAACTTGACCAAAAACTTAGTTGCCATAAATTACTTAAGGTTGTCCAAATTTTGTCGTCCAGTTTAATCGATAAAATACAAAGTTTAGCGGTAAAACCCTTTATCGCGTAATAATAAGTATGTTTTTTTTGGTTTTTTAAGATGTAAAAAATAAGGCAATGATATAAAAAATCACTCGGGCCCGTATTTCTTTTTTTTTAATCCTGACCAGGCCCATTAATAATTTTAGCCTAGGCTGGCCCTTTTTGGGGTCCCCGCTTTGATCTCCCGGTTCGATAATTTTTTTAAATGATGAACTTCTAATTTGCATTTTTAAACCTCATTTTAACTATTTAAAATAGAATAATTTTGCTATTAGTTTTAACAAAATCGGTCAATTCTTTTTATTTTTGGTTCGTGAGTTAATAAAAATTTTATTTTTTTAAAAAATCTTTATTGTATTTTAGGGCGCGTTCAGACTCATTTCAAATTTTTTAAAAATTTCGAAATTGAAATTTTATTTTTTTTTTCAAAATTTTTTAGAAACTTTTCTTTCAGAAAAACTATTATGCTAATAACCAAAATTGGCGACAACTTTTAAATTTTTCAAAAAAACAACTGAGTTTGAACGCGCCCTGATGTGCATAAACCAAAATTGGCATCTTTTTAGAATTGCATCCACAAAATAAATTTTTAAAAATTTTAAAAGTTTTATGTAAATAAAAACTCACATTGCACGTGGCATTTTGTAAAAGAACGGGTGAGTTTGTACGACACGAAAATTAATAAAGTGACGAAATTTATAAAGTATTACAACTTTGTTTGAGATAGATCAGGGTTACGTTGGTCAAAATTAGATTGGGGTTAGTTTAACGTTAAAATAGAGGTAAAATTATTAAGATAAGCGTTAGGGTTAGGTTTGTTTAGTGTTTTGGATAGGATTTGGGTAGGTTAGCTTAAGGTTGGTGTGACATTGACACATGAAAAACACAATTTGTTCGGTAAATTCCTATATAATTCATCGTATTCGCTCGTAATTCCACAATATTCTTTGTATCTTAGTATCGCTCGTTATTCGATTAAAATTCATTGTATTTTCGTATTCGTTCTGATTTCTATTGAAATTATATCTTCTTATTAATTCCTTCTCTTATAATACTGATGATTTACAACTTATAAATAAATCCGCCATCTAGAACTTTTGTTATTCGTGGTCCTTCTGGCCAGATTGTAAGTAAATTGA
Source organism: Acutogordius australiensis (assembly GCA_030555515.1). Lineage (NCBI taxonomy): Eukaryota > Metazoa > Nematomorpha > Gordioida > Gordea > Gordiidae > Acutogordius > Acutogordius australiensis. The sequence goes on along the minus strand of JAUIRJ010000025.1, from coordinate 52,601 downwards.
GTTATATGGCTGACACATCACAACAAGATTTTAATCTTATAAAAAAAAGGAATAACATACTAAACGAATTTAAGAGATTTCAGGTATATGTTGCTTCAAATGTGAATTTTCATAATTTGACTATTCGAAGAGCCAAAGCATATGAGTTGCTTAGCAAATTTAAAGATATAATTGATCAATTGGAAGAAGATGATGTTCAGGTTCGGGCGGAATTCGAAGAGATATACTTTGCTAGTCTTGGAAAGGCGGTTCACTACTGATGGCATTAAAAGAGACCAGCTGCCCAAATAATAACAATATTCGATTACCGAAAATACAGCTACCTACATTTAGTTGATCTTATAAAGACTTCTATAATTTTAACGAAATGTTTATGCCATTGATACATAACAACACCACAAAAATCCCAAAATTCAATTACCTCAAGAGCGCAGTCGTGTCTCCAGCGTCAGACATTCTCGAGTCCTTGGAACTCACAGAAGATAACTATGACGTAAGCTTGGAAATTTCTACAAGAAAGGTATGATAATCCGCGTTTAGCAATTCATCAACACATAAAGGCAATAATTGAGATTCCCTCGATTCCAAAAGAAAATTACAATTCATTGCAAAAACTTTTTGATGATGTTTTGAAACATACGAGAGCGTTGACTGCCTTAAAAAGACCAGTCGACACATGGGACGACATCCTTATCTTTATTATTTCGTCGAAATTGGATCCCAGTACTAACAAAGCTTGGGAATTATCACTTACTACAAAGGAAATACCAAAATTTCAACAACTTGTCGACTTTTTAACCCACAGATGCTTTATTCTAGAAACGACGGATAAGTTAAATTCGAGTTTTTCAAATACTTACGTTAAGAAAATGCCTATGTGACAAATACAGTCCACTATCCACTCTGTCGCTTATGCCATAAGAATCACAAAATTTATCAATGTGAGATTCCTCAATTATAACCCAATAGACCGGAAACGGGTTGCCCAAAGGGAGGTTTTATGTTTCAAATGTCTAGAACCGGGACACCGAGTTGAAACCTGCAAAAATGCATCTTGCACTAAATGTGGAAACCGCCATCACACACTATTACATTGAAGAAAGGGTGGTTGGTTCATCAACTATCTACAACTCAAACAAAATCCAAGTGCTACTTCCAACAGCAGTCGTACTCGCCACAGACAAATATGGCCAACTTCACGAGTGCCGTGCGTTGCTCGATAGCGGATCCCAGTCAAATTTCATTACCGAAGAATTAATAACTAAACTTGGTTTAAAGCCTACTAAAATTAACAACATCTTAATCAATGGAATTGGTCAAACTTCTTCCTACATTAAAAAAACGGTCACAATGAAAATTCATTCAAAATGTTCCCCTTATTCAAAAGCGTTGCAATTTTATGTTTTGCAGGACATCACTACCAATATTCCAGCATATTCGTTCAATCCATCAAAAATTAAAATTCCAAAAGATATATCTTTGGCCGATCCTCAGTTTTCGTTTTCAAACAAGATTGATTTACTTATTGGAGCAGAGCAATTTTGGAATCTCCTACGGACTGGTCAAATTAAAGTAGCTACAGATCGACCGACATGGCAGAGGACAACCTTCGGCTGGGTTGCAGCAGGAGTTGCCCCTAATTGTACCGTCCAGCGCAACATATCTTGCAATGTCACCACTGCAACTGAACTTCAACATGAACTTCGACGTTTCTGGGAGATTGAAGAACCTCTTCAACAAAATCTTTTAAGTCTTGAGGAGGTTGAATGTGAAAAAGGTTTTGTGTCTACTTACTCCAGAACATCTGAAGAGAGGTTTATAGTAAAATTACCTTTAAAATCCAATATTTCAGCTTTAGGAGACTCGTTTAATAATGCACGTAAACAGTTTTTGTCTCTTGAACGCAGATTTTTGCGTGACCATAAATTAAAGAATGAATATACTAAATTCATGAATGAATATGAGCAATTAGGTCACATGGCTCCTAGTTTAAACCAAACTGATGCTACCCTACCGTCGTTTTATCTACCGCATCATCCTGTTTTGAAGGAAGACAGCATCAGTACTAAAATTCGAGTTGTTTTTAACGAATCAGCAACTACAACGAGCGGAATTTCCCTTAACGAATGTTTGATGACAGGACCAGCTTTGCAACTAGATCTCACATGTATCCTAATTCTTTTTCGAAAATATAAAATCGCAATTTCTTCCGATATCGAAAAAATGTATCGTCATATACTTTTAAGCCCTAGTCATCGACAGTTACAGAGAATTTTGTGGAGGAGTAATCCTTCCGACGAAATAAAATCTTATGATTTAAATACTGTTACTTATGGGACTGCATCCGCCCCTTTCCTCGCCATACGGGTTCTCAATTAACTAGGTGAAATAGGTAAAGATCAGTACCCACGTGCTGCAAGGATCATTCTTCGCAACTTCTATGTTGACGACTTATTAATTGGTACAGATTCCACTTGTGAGGCTAAAGAAGTTATAAACGAGGTTAATCAATTATTAAAATCTGGGGGTTTCGTTTTAAAAAAATGGGTGACCAATTCACCTGATCTCACCCATTCAGATAAACGGGATAACGTAGTCTTTAATATCAACGATGCTGCACGAATTCTCGGACTAACCTGTACGGCTGCAAGTGATGAATTTATGTTCGTAATCAAGGAGCCTAGCCAACATTCGAACTACACAAAACGAGTTATCTGTTCTGAGATTGCTAAGCTGTTTGATCCGTTGGGTTTAGTAGGACCAGTAATCATTAAAGCCAAGGTCATACTCCAACAATTGTGGTTAATCAAATCAACTTGGGACGATGACCCGCTGAAGTGTCTAGGATTTGGGATCACTTGCGTATCCAACTCCAAAGGTTAAAAACCCTGCGAATCCCTCGGTTGGTAAACGACCATCCACCAACTCAACTGGAATTTCATGGTTTCTGAGATGCCAGTGAGAGTGCGTACGGGGCATGTATTTACCTTAGGACACGAAATTCAAGTCTTTCTGTTTGCACGTTCGTTTGCTCCAAATCCAAAGTCGCTCCTATTAAACGTGTCTCATTGCCCAGATTAGAGTTGTGTGGGGTAGTGTTATTGGTCAAACTCATGGCACGAACCATTGCAGCGTTCGAATATTCAATATACCAAGTTTTTTGTTGGACAGATTCAACGATCGTGCTAGTATGGTTAAATTCGTTTCCCAATCGATGGAAAACTTACGTCGCTAATTGAGTCGCCGAGATACACAAGTTGTCAGAGGAATACATTTGTAACCATGTCGACTCCAAAAATAACCCAGCTGATCTGTTATCTCGAGGATGCGATTCCTTGAAGTTGACTAACAATCGGTGCTGGTGGAACGGACCCAGTTGGTTATCCTCAAATACCAACTGTGAGTCAAATTACAATATGGTACCATCAGCGAATATACCTGAAGAGAGATTGAGATCCACAGCCTTAATTTCGGTGAACAACGACGAGATTTGGACAAGATTTTCAAAGTATTTGAGAATGATCAGGGTGATAGCATATTGCCTGAGGTTTATGTCGAACACTCGGTCTAATAAAGGGAATAAAAAAACAGCTTTGCTCTGTTCAGAAGAGACATCAATCATTATTGCTCATTATACAGCAAGTCCAATGTCATACTTTTCAAATGAATTTGAAGAGGTAAAGAGAACTAATTAGGTGTCACACAAAATATTGCTAACCCTCTGCCCGTTTTTAAAGGATGGAGTAATGCGAGTTGGGGGCCGTATAACGAAAGCCCAAGTCTCATTTGACCATAAACATCCTATGATTCTACCAAAAAAACACCATATCACTAATTTGGTCATTAAGCATTACCACGAAAAAAACTTTCATTCAGGTGTTCAAACCACCCTTGCTGCAGTAAGAGCACACTTTTGGCCATTGTTTGCTAAACAAGCGGTAAAGGATGTTATCAGTCGTTGCGTGGTGTGTTTCAAGGCAAAACCAATCGCTACAAAATACATAATGGGCGAGCTCCCATCTTTTAGAGTTGTACCAAGCGCACCATTTACTAACACAAGAGTGGATTTTTTCAGCCCTTTATTGCTCCGTGAAGGGTTTTGCCGCAATAGCAAACAAACAAAGTGCTACGGAGCGATCTTTGTCTGTTTTGCAGTGAAGGCTGTGCATTTAAAATTAGTTACAAATTTGTCTACGCATTTCTCAATGCGTTTAAACGTTTTTGCGCCAAGCGGGGAACCATTACATGTCTATTCGGACGATGGTATCAACTTTGTGGGAGCAAAGAAGGAGCTTAAGTTAGCGCTCGCCACTATCTAGGACAACGATAAAAAATAACCTCGTCTCTAGCTAATGAGGTCATTTCGTGGCATTTTATACCTCCTAGGGCCCCTCATTTTGGTGGATTATGGGAGGCTGCAGTTAAATCTGCAAAGTATCATCTCCAGAGAATTGTTGGAAAAACAGCAATGACTATTGAGGAAGCAACGACCGTGTTGTCACAAATTAAAGCGATCCTCAATTCCAGACCGCTAACACCTATATTTAATGACCCCCAGGATCTAGCATTTTTAACACCTAGTCATTTTTCAATTGGGGGTCCTTTAACATGTACAAGGGAGCCCGATGTAACGCCAATTGCAATTGGAAGGCTATCCCGATTCCAACATCTTGAAGTCATGCGACAACATTTTTGTAAAAGATGGTTAAAGGAATATTTGACTTTAGTTCAACATCGACATAAATGGAATTTAACATCTACGCCCATAAAACCTGGCCAACTGGTGCTCGTAGTTAAGGATAACCAACCTCCTCTTCAATGGAAGATGGGGCGAGTTTTAGAAATTAATCCTGGAACGGATAATCATGTACGTGTGGCTACCGTTTTTTGTTCGGACGGGACATACAAAAGGCCTGCAATAAAGTTATGTCCACTACCAATCACCGACACTCATCAGTCAGCAACAAAATAAGTTGAAAGAATCTTCTTTCAACGTGGGGCAGAATGTTAAGACATTGACACATATGAAAAACACAATTTGTTGTTCGGTAAATTCCTATATCATTCATCGTATTCGCTCTTATTCCACAATATTCATTGTATCTTAGTATCGCTCGTTATTCGATTAAAATTCATTGTATTTTCGTATTCATTCGTATTTCTATTGAAATTATATCTTCTTATTAATTCCTTATCCTCTTATTATACTGATTTTTTACAACTTATAAAAAAATGCGCCATCTAGAACTTTTGTTTTTATTCAGTTGGGGTGAAATTAGCTAATTGTTAGGGTGAAGCGTATAAGAGTGTGTGTGGTTAGCTTAGGGTTAGAGTGAGATTTTCAATACGGTTAGGTTAGGCTAATTTAGTATCAAGTTTATGATCATAATTAATTTTTGATTGGTTGACCACAAATTTCGAACTTATTTGGTTACGGGCTTTGCAAAATGTAAGTTTACTGCAAATGACTTAAATTGTTATAAGATCGTTCACATGGTGGAGTAATTTAACCACTTAATAATTCGGACTTAGGCGACCGTTAATTTTATGCTGAAATCATTAAACAAATTTATAGCATGTATTACGCAGGCAATTTAATTCGATATGGAAAAAATGCTGGTGAGCTTTTTTGTAAAGCTCTTAAAAGCCCCTTTTACAAAAAAAGAAAATATTTTAAACCCCGTTTTTAGGCAGTACTTCAACATGCTCATACACTCGTGGGCTTTTTTTCAAAAACACACAAAAAATGATAGAAATTCCTTAGCCCATCTTAGTTTTTTTGTACAGTCGTGGCAATTGATTAAAAAGGTAAAAAAAATTAAAATGAAATAACGTTTTAAAAATTTACATTTTTCAGGAAAAATATTGTTTCAACGTTGATCAATGTTTCAAGCTTGAAATTTTTGAATTAAATGTTAAAATAATTACACCGGATAACTTAAAAACGATTTCATTTTGTAGAATTTTCTTGCGATTACGATCCCGGTTTTAGTTTTTCTTACCGTGAGTTTTTTTTTACATAGGGTCTAAAATTCAGAAAAAGTATCAATTAAAAACTATTAAATTTGCAACAAATCTATTGGGATATTTAGATTCCTTGTAATAAACTCGTTTAAAAATTAAATTACATAAAATCATTGGCCATTTACTTTCAGAATATTTAAAACCAAAAAAACGGATTTATGACACTAACCACTTAAAAGAAAAAATCAAAGACACTTGTTATAAAAAATTTAAACGCCTTTGTATCCTAATTTGTTCTACTTTTGTTGTCCAAAATACCCTAAAAAAAATTCAACGGATTATTAAATAGACACTGGCTAAAATTTTGATTTTATATTTAAAATCAACACCAAAAACTGACCAAAGTTGCCATAAATGGCACTTGAGGACTTAAAAACTAGATATTTCAAATTAAAAAATAAATTTATAACATTACTATACCGTACAAACCTTTTATATCCATTGCAATTTTCCAGTTTTAAATTATTAAGGCTATATCATGGTTTTCATAATTGAGACTGACCATGAGGGGTCCATATAGACAGACTGAATATTAATTACTAGTTTTCTTTATTAAATGAAAAAAGTCATAAAAATTTATTCAGTATATATCATGATTTTAAGGATATATTAAATTTAAGATATGCTGGGATTTATGTGAACCACAAAGTGCCGTTCTCAGATAAAGATACACTCTTCCAAATTTTGCAGTTGCCCATAATTTTTTTTTGATGTTTTATTAGCCTATTCTCTTTTAGGACAAAGTTTATTTTGTAGATATTATTTTAGAAATTGATAGGAAATATAAATTCTACATATTGTGCACTTTGGTTTAAGTCATCGCCATGTCAAAAATGCTATAAATTTTGAATTAAAAATGATAAAAATCAATACTTTCATTGCACATTTAAATTATATACCAACTATTATTTTATTAAAATTATAGTTTCATCATATTAATTTTAATAAAATTCGGTTGATTTTTTAAATTTAAGTAGTTCCATAAACATATGATGTATTTATTGAATAATAAGTTGTTTAAACATTTACATGATGAAAAATAAATAAATGTTACAACAAAAAATTTTCATGCGTAAATTATTATGAAGTCCTTTATCCATTAATAGTTAGCGTTAAAAAAAGTATTTTAAAGGTCCTTCGCATTTTTGGTCATGAAAAGTAATCTAAATAAAATATAAAATTTAAGAGAAGATAAACATTAAGTGTTTTTTTAATTAGGCCATGTTTTGCAATATTTTTGATTTTTTGTTAAATTGAAACCAAAGAGTTTTATATGTATAAAACAAGTTTTTAACGCGTTCTCAGTGACGCCGATTTTTATGCAAAAAGCTTTTTTTAAAAAATATCAAAACG
>JAUIRJ010000025.1:23665-45024 GCA_030555515.1 Acutogordius australiensis | reverse complement strand
ATGGTTTTATTTTTTTTTAGTTATAATTAAAGATCATTTTTTATCAATTAATTTGCTAGCTCTAAATTTATTTCAACTTGTGAAAAACTATACTTTGTAATTTATTTTGTTTTTCCTACATCTTACAAGTAACGAATTCTATCGCATTGGCTACTTGGGAGTCTACCATTCAGCCATTCCACTCAAAAATACCCTAAGGCTGCCCAAAGAAGTATACGTGTCTGAATACCCTGGCGGCATTGACCCATTGATTCGTGGTCTGGCTCGGCAACCGGCAAACACGATCGATCACAATTTTGTCGAAGATCTTATTGAACATTTGTTTCAACACGAAGGGGACGGCTACGGTATGTTCTTAAAGTTTTAAACATATTTATTCAATTTGATTAGGGCGCGTTAAGACTTCGTTTGTTTTTAGAAAAATTTAAATATCCTAAGACTAAAGTGTAGAAAAAGTGCATTAAATCAATTTTTGCACCTGAACCGTTCTAATGGCTTGTGAATACTTGAAGCAAAACAATTGATTTTGACGTTTTCCCCACACCTTTCTCCATAGAGTGGCGCCATTACCATTTAAGGCACTGATACATAAGATTTCTTGCACCCCGGCGATCTAGGTTTTTAGCCTAGGCTCTCACTTTAGGCAAGGGCATACTGCCTTAGTAGGACACTCAAGAGCTTTAAAGTGGTTGCACATGTGTTCTACAAAAGACGCCTATGCACGGATTCGAACCCCCAATCTCTCGGGTGTAAGTCAGGATTGTTTGCCAGTGAGTTATCTCAACCGATTCTCGTGAATACTTGAAAAACCTTGAAATAGTTTTGATAATGAAATTTATTTAAAAGGAATGGACTTAATGTCGCTAAACATTATACGAGGTCGAGATCATGGAATCCCCTCTTACAATGCCTTCCGAAAGCTGTGCGACCTTAAACCCTTTGAGAAATTGGGAAGATGAAACGAGAAATGCCGGTTGATGTTGTTGAACGTCCTATTCTAAGGCTGCGGCCCAACTTGAGCAAAAGATATATTGTAGCAATGTGCATATAAACCCCAGCACATCTTGGATTTTGAATATCTTCAAAAATGAGTCGGATTTTTGTGATTTTGTAAAGTTTATGATATGTTTGTGCTGTATAAAACTGATAGGAATATTTTATTTATATAAAATATCTAGTTAAATACAAAAATAATTTTTTACTTTATAAATTTTTTTTTATGATTTTTGCTTAAAATGTTCTACCAGACCTAAACACAATTCAATCAATAATGATGATACATTTAAGTTAATTAACAAGATTTATTTAATGTAATAAAAAAATTTATATTTTATAGACTTTTTCCTACTTTGTATTAAAAAAAATTTGCAATTTTATTAATATTAGTTTATAATTAAAAAGCACGTATTTCTTTAAAATAATAAAAAAAAAGGTTTATAGCTTAAAAACTCTCCCAGGGTAGCATTTGCGTTATAAGTTTCTCTTAGCATTTGCGAGCTATGCATATGGGCACGTTCAGAGTTCTTCGTTTTTTCAAAAAATCCTGAAAGTACAAAGTTTTATGCATCAAAAATTATTAATCATTGTGCAAAATTTTCTTACACCAGGAGCAACTATTCTAAAAATTTAAAAATCTTATTTAGGGGCGCGTTTAGACTTCATTCAGTTTTTCAAAAAAAAAATTGAAATTTAAAAATTTTTATTCTTTGACATATAAAGCATTTTAACGTTGCCAATCTATACTATTGGCATAAAAAATACTTTTTGTCAAATAAAAATTTTTAAATAAATTTGAAAAAAAGAAAAAAATTTAAAATTTATCTAAATTTCCAATTTTTTTATTTTTTTTTCAAAAATATGAATGAAGTTTGTACGCGCCCAAGTGTATATCGATTAATTTAAGTCCATTAAATATTTTTAAACATATTGGCTGAATTTAACCAAAAATTTATTCGCTTTATGTCAATAGTGACGTCGAGGACGTTGATTTATTCGTGGGCGGTGTCTCCGAATTCCATGCTAATGGATCAGAGCTAGGGCCTACTTTTGCGTTGCATCCTTGGGGATCAATTTTTCCGATTGCGCTTCGGGGATCGCTTCCTGGTACGAAAACGCCAATCAAACGGGCGTTATTGAGCATGCATTCACTCCCGGTAACTTTCTATTTACGCTTTTCGGTGCGGCCAAGCTTGTATCGGAAAACAAATGAAAAATAGTTGTAAGCCCCCCCCCCCCCCCCCCAGGATCGCTGTGTGAAATATAATGGGAAACTTTTTAAATTTACTTAGGACCGAAGAGTGTTTTTGTTTTCGTGAAAATAAATTTTTAAAAGTTTTATTTTGTAAATGAACGCTTATTTTTTCGAAAATTTGCCAATTTTTATTTAGGCCGGCCACGTGCAATTTCGTAAAAATTTATAAATTCTTACAAACTTCTAAACAAATTTTTATTAAAAAAAAATTTTATGTTCACATACTAAATATGGAAACTTTTAGAAAATGCATTTGTTTACAAACTAAAATAAAGATTTTAAATATTTTATGAAAAAAAAAAATAATTCACTTTGCACATGGCCTTATGCGCAGAAAATACTTTTTCTGTTATAAAAAATTTTTAAAAAAAATTGTAAAAAAAATATTTAAAAACATGAATTTTAAAATTTTGGGAGTTTTTAAAATGTTGCGGAAATAAAAACTCAGTATGCACGTGCCATAATCAAAATATATTGAAAAATATAATTATGTTGTTCAGATCAACTACAGGAAATCAGAAAGGCCACACTTTCAAAAATTATTTGCCAAAATTCGGATAGCATAACTATCATACAACGAAACATTTTTAGGATACCAAGTTTCAGGTAGTATAATTTTTTCGATATATTTTTGATCTTACTTAATATTTTTTTATTAATCAATCACCATCCATTTTTCAGCAATCCATTATTAACCTGCAAAGACATACCTGATATGAATTTGGCCGTTTGGAAAGAAGGTAAATAAAATGTATAAATATGAGGCCATTTAGAAGCTTACAAAACATAATATCATTCAAAAACTATTCTATTTTTAAAAAATTGCCACATGGCTTTCAATCCTGCAATAAAATTTTGGCCTTGACGGCAATTTAATTATTATATCACAGGTCAACAAATATCAATGACACAACCGTGAATTTTATAAAAACATAAAAAATATATATCCCCATGATGGCCTTATCTAATTTATATATTTCGTTATTCTAAGTTACTTCCGGCTTCGGCTCCTTACATCCGTCCATATCAAAAAATGGCCTTTTTTGACCAAATCGACAGATCGAGAATACCCTAAAAAGAAAAAATTTTAAGAAATTTTTTTATATAAAAATACCTTGTAACTTATAATTATCTTAAATAACTAGAAAAGTATATCAAGCTTTTAGATTAGCATTTAGATAATAAAAAATATTTCGCGTCCAAACTTAAAAACGACGATATAATATCGGTTTTTAATAAAAGTTTTATTTAAAGTTTGAATTTAACTGTTTAACTATTATGAATATGCAAAAATAAAATTTCAATTTATTTTTCTTTTTGAATCTTTTTTGTTTTTTTACATTTTTTCTAAAATTTTCAATGTTTATAGTTGACTAATTAAGTTTGATAAAAAAACGGTAAACGGATTTAAAAATTCCTAAGATGACACGTTTGATTTCCGTAGTTAGCTCATAACTCTCAAAAATTTGAAGTTTTTAAATTTAATAAAAATAAATTTAGTATATCCATCCATTTACAAAACATTTTTTAGTCGTTAAACTTACAAAAAAGCTATAATTCTCCTGTTTTTAAATTACAATGTAATCTTTAACATTGATTTTCATTTAGCTTGTAAAAGCACAGCGTCATTATAAAACTTTTTTTATTTTTTATATTTATCAGATTACAATGTAGACGATGGGGAGATAACAACTTTGAAAAGTGCTAATAGTAACAACTCGACACGTTATAATTCAACCCTCAATGTTTCTACATTCACTGAATTACCAATCATTAATATCTTAAATCAAATATAAAAAATGTTTTAATAAATATTATTATTACATTGTCGGGATATCAAAAAAGCAGGTTCAGAAAATAAATAATCCTAATAGTTTGCCCTTACTTTACAAGATAAAATTTTGGGCAAGATATAATTTAAATGACTTTAAACACTTAGTTGCATGAGAAAAAAATTGATTTTTGTCTGAATCAAAAAAATGTGTACGACTAACAAATTTTTTTGCATAAATAGAGAGCTAAATATTTTGATTAGCTCAAATCTCTGCTTTTACCAAAATGATTCTTATACAAGTTTGCATTTCAATTAATTTGTGATCTGCCTTATATGATTTTTTTTTAATATTTAAACATAAATTCATAATAATTTGCTTTGCCAGACTTCTTATATTTATAATAACACATTGTATTTATATTTCATATTGATTTTATTGCTAAAAAACTTGTATTTGAAAAATGACAAATATTAAATACTCATGATTAAAAAAATAATGGGTCAGCATACCAAGATTTACTAAAACAATAATAAGAATGATTTTAAAAATTGAATGTTAAAAAAATTCAGAATCGTGATTATTATATAGAACTTTTCAATCAATATATATTTGGTCAATTTCTAAGAATAGTCAACAAATTGTATTTCACTAAGCAGTAGAATATTTGAAGGCAGTGGTTTAGGTTGAGGTGATAGCAATGTGATTAATCCTTTATCCATTTTAACTTCCGTTCTAAATCAGTATGATAGGAACAAATGTAATGTTTAATAAGTTACACTCTCAAAACGCAAAACAAGTTATAAAAATATATTTAAATAAAAATTATTAAATTTATTATTTTTTAAGGCCTTAGAGAAGATATTTTGAGAACAATTTTTATATAAATGAGCACAAAAAATAAAAAGATTAATTACATGCAGACGAATCCAGCGATATTCGAATTAAGTACATCTTCTTCTGTTTGGGATTGAGACAAGCTTACTGATGCTATGTGATGTGTTAGTTCAGCATCTATAAATAATAAGTATATTTAAACAAAGGGAAAGTTAAAAAGGTAAGGGCAAATGTTTTTGAATCAAGGTAAAACAAGAAAAATTTTATAATTCACATCGCAATAGCATTATTGCAAAAAAACATTGTTTAGACTAAAATTTTTAGAAAATTGTGTAATATAATGATTTTTATATCTTATTTTTATATAATTTTTATTATTTTCCTAGTGAAATTTTTTTTTAGTTAAAAATAAATTTTTGACTTCAATCTTATATATATGTTGGAAAAATATTTCGTTTTTTCAATTTTAGAAAAAAAGTCACATTTTTATAAAAAAAAAAAGGGGCGTTATTAATTAACTTGTGGAACAAAAAATCTCTACTTAACGAGTTGTTAATATGGTACAATTTACAACTTTTTGGTATTTAGTAATGATTACAATATAATGTAAGAAATTTAAGAGATTCAGGGCAAAATGCCGTAAAGTTTACTTGGTGTGATGGGGAATAAGGTGAGAGCTTCGTCTTTACGTTTCATCCCGATGGGAAGACAGGAGTCGGGAAGTATTTCATTGAGCTTTGTGCCAACCCTAAAAATTGAAATTTCATCAAATTTAACGTCGAATAAGTGGGGAAAAAATCGGTTCTGATCGGATGAAGATATCGAGGCTGGTAAAGAGCTATTAGTAGCGACACTAGAGTTTCCGTAAAAATATTCCTTGACCCGTTTTTCACGTGTATTGCACCGAAAAAATTTTGAGCGACTGACCACCTGAAATATAAAAATATTAATTAAAGTTTTTTAAATGAATAACTAGATGATTTATTATTCTATTTATTGTTCTTTCCCTATATATTTGTTAAAAAGTTAAATTCTTCTTTGTATTTGTTTTAAATTTAATTTTCTGTAAAGTAACATTGATAAAAATAAAAACTCATAAATTTGATTTTAATTTTTTTTATGATGGTAGTATACTATAACCTAAAACATCGACAAATTTTAGGGATATAATCTAATTGATCAGAGCAAAACTAATATCATAACGGTTTCTATTGTTTTTTGGTCAAATGCCGCGTGTTACAACAAAAAATATTAAAATATAAACTGGATTCATAAAAAATGTTTAAAAGAAATTATTTTAAAAATAAATAACTAGTTTAAATTTTTTAGCACGGTATAACGTGTCATTAAAGAATAAACGTGGAAAATGTTAAAAACAAATGTGGATTAGAGCTATACTTGTATATATTTAATATTTCATAAAAGGGATACAATTGATTTCGTTATGGAAAAAATTTTATATTTATAAAATCAAATAATGTTTTTAGATTTTTTTTTCAGATTTGAAATGAAGAAACAAAAAACGCGTTGAAGATTATTTAATTGCAGTTTAAATCGCACCATAAATATTTGTAGACCTATTTAATCATACCAAACTTAAACATATATTTTTAATTATAACAATAATAATTATATTTATAATATAAAAATAATTAAAGCAATATAGTATATTACACCGCCAGATTTGGGTATGAGTACAACTTTTACGAAAGAGGGCAGATCTTTTTTAAGTTCATTGTACAAACGTTCGTGATCCAAAACCAAAACAACGTCAACTGTTTGTAAAAATAAAAGAAAAAGTTTAAATTTATAATAGCTATAAAAGTAACCCATTTGGATATATGATGGTAAACTTTTTTCTCTGGGACAAAAACTTTTATATAATAAAGTACCTGTATTTAATAATATTTAAAATCCTATTTTTAAAAGCGTTAACTGTATAAGGTCAAAAAATGTTTGCGTTATTTGCGAGTCAATAAACTGTAATTTTTTGAAGCTTCTAATTTTTTTTATTATGCAGGTTGAATTTGTTGTATAGCTTAGCAAGTTTTGCAGAAATTTACAAAAGAAAACAATCATATTGTAAAAAAATATAATAAAAATTGGGATAAATAGTTCGCCCATTAAAAATATTTCAGAATATAATTAAACAACTAAAGAAGTGAATTTATTAAAAAAAAAATTTTAACAATTTATTAGCAAAGTTTTAAGAAGTTTGATTAATTGATTAATAATATTTTAGACAAATATATAAATCTAAAAACTAATAAAAGGGCACATTTTATATTCTCCTTATGGATCAGCATCCCAACCGAAATGATATGTTAAATACGAAAAAAATAAAGATACCATTTTTTTAAAAAAATAAATTCAAAAAATGTAATATTACAGTTAAAAAATGATATAATAAATTATTGCTTCTATATATAAAATGAATATTATAACAAATTGTGGGTAATGTAACAACACTAATCTAAATTTTTATATATAAGTGATAATTTTAATTTATTTAAAAAAAAGTAAAATTTTAAGATCTACCTTCAAAAGCTTGCGCTGTGTGCGTGAGGGCAGTGTATCCAAGTTGTTTTACCCATCCACAGGTATTTATAATAACACCACTTGCGTTTACTAAAAAAAGAATTTTAATCATCAAAATTATATACAAATCATATCCTTTGCAATTATTTTGAACAATTTAGGCCGAAATTAACAAAAATTCTGGCTGATCATATTTATCACAGAAAATAAATTTTATTTAAAATTTATTAACATTAAAAAAATATGTTCTAAATAAAATACATAACAAAAAACAACTTTTAGGTTTGATGGCGCATTTGGCATTTACAATTTCGGCCAGTCTAGCTATTGTGTGCATATATAGTTTTGTATTATCACTAGGGGTCGTGTGCCCAAAATGAAGGACCATAGGTGATGCAACATTAGAGTAAAGGCTTAATCCGGCTTGAATATCAATAGGTTTTTCGACTAAAATTGCAGCTAATTTAAATAAAATGGAGATTTATAATACAGTTTGACAAATTTAGGAGATACATCTAAACTATGCAATTACACCTACTATCTTATTATTTCCGTTTACCGTTTTTTCTAGACACTTCGTGAGGCATCTATAAACATTAAAAATTTATAAGAAAAATATTGAAAAACATAAGACAAAAACTAAAATTTAAAAAAATTATGTATATAACAGCTAAACAATTATATTTGAAAATTCAACAATATTATTATTTCAAACACATAAAAAAGGTTTTTTATAGGTTAGGGTCCAAAATATTTTTTTTATAACCTTGTGGAGGTTAGAGCGTAATATACTTAACTAAAATCTCATTATTTCGCATGAATAATTAAAACTTCAGTTAATCAATATAAATGGTTTTTTAAGGATTTATGAGGTTGAAAAATCAGTCAATTTGCAAAATTTAAATGTTATATGTTTCTGTTAAATTGTAATTATTAATTTAAAAATATAATTGAGATAGATCATATAGTAGTGATGCAGCTATAAATTTTTCTGACCAATAACTTATTAGTAGACAAATGCAAGATTTAAAAATTATATAGACTATAAATATTGAATTTGGTAATAACTCTGGCATTATATCACAATAAAATAGGATAGATGAAACACTTAAATTAAAATTAAAAATAATGTAGATATTAACCTATGTTTCCTGGAATGGTGATAGCTCCCTAATTAAAAAAAAATAATTTGAATTGAAATATTCTTTTAGATATAATATTATTAATTAATATCAATTGTAGATATTATATTAACTTGTTACTTCTTGCACTAAATATGCTATTAATCAATGCTTGAGTACCAGGCAAAATAAAATGATTATCATAGTTACTAACTTGGCCAACATCAATGTCAACATAGATTGGCTTCCAACCCATTCTAACAGCATAATTTGCAAGTATAAGGCATAAGCTTGTCTTGCCGACATCAGTTGGCCCTACAACCATTACCTAATTTAAAAATTTAAAGGTACTACATAACTCTCTTCTGTTATATAAATATAAATTTTTTATCTACAATAAATTTAAAAAAAAATTATTTAAGACCTATATTAAAATTACTAATTTAATTAAAACAATATTAAGTAAACCCTTGGCCCCTGCGTGTTTGATTGAGCTGAAGATTTTCTCATTTTCTCCATAATTGCATGTATATTTGTGTATGTTATATTTGGGGTTTCCTTTGAGACATATGATATATCTTCAAGAGAAGAAGCGTTTTGGTTTACCTCACCCTCAATTGAATTTTCAGTATGTTCCACATGTATTTGAAGTATACATCCATGCCATGTATATACAGCTACCTTAGTTCCAGGGTATAAAACAATTGGTTTGTCTTGTATTAGCTCACTTCCGAATATTTCAGCAGTACCCGATTTTAGCTTAAAAACAAAAATTCATGTATGTTTAAATATTTAATCATGCGAATTTATAAATTTCTAACCTCTACTGAAACAATTTGTTTCTCCTCAACTTCAAATCTAGCTTCTGATTCAGCTTCCAACTCTAATCTTTTGTTAGAGCTCTTAAATGTAGCTTCACTCACCATATTAACCTACCATCTCACATTATTTTTTAAATAATCTGATTTAATGGATGAATGCCAAACTTCATCATTTAAAATTTAGTGTAGATATTGGTGAGCTTGAGGAAGTTTTACAAGGTAAATTAATCATAATATTTATTCTAGCGACTTTTCACACAATTCTTTTCCACCGGACTAGTGGCAAAGTTTAAAATATTTTCTTTTGAAATATTAATAATTGTTATGCGAATTATGTTTAATTATAGATTTACTACAAAGACAATGGTTTTGTAATTGGCTCGCTTGGTTTTATTGATGTTGATTGTGAAAAATTAAACATAACTTATGTAAATTATAAATTTTAAAAAATTTAGGTGAGATCTGCATGTGAAGAATTAGATAATGAAATCAAAAAAGAAATTAATCTATTTATGAAATATGTTAGAACTAATAAGTTAGATAAATATCAAGTTAATTTATATAAAATATATTTTTTAAGATTAATCTAAGTTTTTTTCAAAGAAAAAATTCAACGTGGCCATTTTTATCAGAAAACATACCTTGGGAAAATTGGGATATTCAAATTAGTATACTAAAAGACATTAGTGAAGGTTTATGATGTTTTTTTAATTTTAGCCTATTAAGAATTTTTCTAAACAAAGTAATTTTTAATGTATGGTGTTTTGTGTTTTAAACCTTTTAACGAAAACATTTAAAAAGTAATGTAATAAAAGTAAATTGTGAAGTAAGTTTAATTTTCATTAAACAAATATGGGCAGGTCTATTTGGTGTAAAATGAACTCGTGTACATTTTACACAAGTTCATTTTACACCGAATAGCAAAAACGCTTTGCAACATACGTATTATATTTAGACGGTTTTCTTATGTAAAATTTTATGAGGATTTCAAATATGTTATTCAATTTTGTCTAACTTTTTTAGTTTTTAAATAAATGCGATTTCAAAATTTTAATAACTATAAATTAGCATATATTAATTTTTACAAATTTATTAATTTTAATTGACCAATCTAACATTATACAATGAATTTAATAATCTCATTCGCAAAATTACATTATCTATCTTATAATTTCTGTTAAAATATATATAAATAAAGCCCAAATGTTAATTCGGAATGTTATTATAATTAGATGAATTGTGAGTCTTTAATTTATAACTCGTGTTGGAGTGGCTAGAGTTTGTCACTCCAGCCCATTCGTGCCCCGGTTCTACTCCCTGGGGATACACTTTTTTAAATATTTTTTTAATATATTCAAATGTTACCTGACTTAGGTTAAAAATATTTTAGTAGTTCCTGGAGTGTTTTTATGTTATTTTAGGTAATTAAGATGATATAATATTATAATTTTTTTAAACCTTATTTTTTTGTCAATAACTTTATTTATAAAGATACCTTTTTTAGGGAACTTTGTAAATATGTTCACTGGTAGATTAAGAGCTTCTATTTTAATTTTTATAAAAACCCACATACTTTTCAAAATAATAATACGCCATTTTTATTTTGAATCTATGTGTTATTATAAATTGTTTCATTCATTTAATATTTTTTTAATTAACTTTAAAAATAAAGATCCTACTCCAACTGCGATGATTATGAATTCTTACATATAAAATGGTTGTTTTTTAAAAAAGAGATTTCGCCCCTTAAAGCTTAAAACATATACATTTTCATCATATTTACAATTTATTTTGTTTTTTCACGTATATCAATATCGTAATGTAATATTTATTGATAAAATAAATATGTATAATTTTAAATAAGGGGTGATATGGACAATATGTGTTGTATGTTTTTTTAAATTCTATAAATTAATTTACTAATTAGTGCAATGACCACGAACTCTAGATTTTTGATTAAGCTTTTTAGTGTTTGAGCGTATTTTTAAGCTTGTTTTGTAGACAAGGTTACGTATCTTTTTACAATTTTACTTGTATTTGTTTTTAATTTTTTATTAGTAATATTTTGTTGTTCATCATAAAAATAAATCCCTTCCCCAGTTGAGGCTCGCTCGACCTCTCTTTTTTGGTTATCATATAATTTTGTACATTTCTTAATAACAACCCCTAGTGGGTGCGCCATCCATTCAAATTCATTTTTCAAAACAAAGTTCATATTTCTGAATTATTGGTTAGATCATTAATTATATGTAAATTTAAAGGTTTTAAACATTATTATATAATTTTAATTTGAAGATGACAAACAGTCTGAAAATTGGTTAAAATATTATATTGACAATATGGAATTATATTTAAAAATTTTAAATCAAAGTCCTCATCTGTTTTAGCAAAAAAAAAGCCCATCATTATCAAAATTTTTTTTAACAATTGCTATCCTCTAGGTTTTGTTGCAACCTTGTTTATCGTTAAGGAAAGCTATGAAATTTTTTTTTGAATGCAAAGTGCATAATGGCCAGAAAAACTTTATAATAGCCTGTGTTAAGGCAAACTCTTGGTCTGTCCCAAAAACGATATTTTTTATATTAACTCTATTTTTTTCAAAAGTTTCTTGTAGCTTATAAATAAAGGTTTTAAAAGTTTCAATATTAGACCTAGAGTGTAATAAAATTGGTCCCAAAATTGTATGTGACTTAGTTTTTTGCTTTTTATTAAAAAAATTTTAAAGACTACTGCTGTAACAAATAATTGGCCTAAATTGTAAGTTTTATCTACGCAAAGTATAAGGGTTTTTTTAGATGAAATATCTTTAATTAATTGAATTACCAAATGATTGTACATAATTGTAATGTCCTCATTTTTGTTAATATTAAAACTTTGAACTATGTAGTTTTGGTCCTTAATTTAGTTTAATAAGAGGTTGTCTGAAAAATTACTTACTATTTCTTGAGTTTTGTTTAACTTACTCTTAATGTTTTATATTTGTTTGGGGTTTTTTGGAATTTTATAGTTAGAAGAATCAAAGTAAATTAGATTTTATACCTAACCTAATTTGTTCTCTTACACTGGCTAGTATACTTTGCTTGGTCCGGATGTTAGGACCAACATTAATAGTTGAATTACCATGGGGCACATACTTCTTTGGATCAACATCTACACCTATGTATTCGACCACAAAAGCCACCCTATATAAAATCCCATCCTTATTTCTTAAATTTTTTCCTACTTATATTGCTACTTTTTGTGTATGAATAATAAGTCCACAACCCAAAAATTTTATTATCATCAGTTAAAAAATTAACTGCTGAAAGTTCATTTTTAGAAGTTTTTTTGTATAGTTTATTGTTTTGTAAAATAAAGGGACCCATTAGATGGTTGGTATCTATGTAATAATATGGTTTTTTTGAACTCTTATTTGTTTTGTATACACCACAATCGTCTGTATAATCAGTGCCCGAAATAATATACAATTTGTTTTGATCCCATCAGGGATGAGGGATATATACGGAAATGTTTGCATGTACAATATATCAACAATTTTCACGGCTGGCAGATAAGATCCATCATTTGAATGACCTTTTGACCCGTCGAAAGGGGTCGGTAGCATCTATTTTGTAAAAAAAAATTAATTAAAAATTTTAAAGACCAAAATTTGCAAACAGGTCTAAGAGTTTATTTTGGCTTAATAGTAATATATGGGCGCAGCCTAAATATTTATAATAAAAAAAAACAACGTTACGTAATTAATGAATATTTCCTTAATCTAAACACATTTTTGAACTTTTGTTTCTACCCATAGGGTTTATAATATAGAGGCCCAAAATACCCCAAAAATAGTATCTCATTTTTGACATCAAATTTTAATTTAAGTTTTATTTGAAGTTAGAATTTAACATTTTAGCTGTTGTAAATGCAAAAAAAATCAAATTATTTTTGTTTTTGAATCTTTATTGGGCAATTTTTTTCTAAATTTTTCAATGTTTATAGCTGACTAACTAAGTTTGATTAGAGAAAACGGTAAACTGAATTGAAAATCTTAAAGATGGCAGGTTTGATCTACGTAGTTAGCTCATACAAAAATTTGTTGGGTAATTGACTATATTTAGTAAATGTTAGTTACTAGGACTTGTCGCATTAAATGTTTCGAAATGTTTACATAAACAATAAATTTATCTATTAAACAAAAAATATTAATTTCCCTCTATAATCGCGGTCTCATCCCGGTCTAGGATAAAAACTAATAATTAACAACCTTCTTTTTCTTGTTTTATATCCAATAATTTCCTCGTCTGGCGTTACACTATAATTATCATCCTCGGCATATATTTCCTCGTATGGCGTTACACTAGAATTATCATCCTCGGCATAATAACCTATATCTGCTTTTTCTACAAAAACAAAAGTTAAAATACAAAATAAAATTTAATAAAAATGGGTATAGTCAGGTTTCTTTTTTATGTATTGTATTGTTTTAATAATGACTTTTTGCATAGACACAGATTTGGATGCTTTTCTTATATTTGGCCTGGGATTCAGGTAAGCAAAATGATCTACATAATTTTGAAAATTAGATGATTCGGTCCAAAGAACATTTATTTTCGGAAATCCGTTACTTTTGACATTTCGGCCTTTAATAATTTTTGTGTATGGATCTAATTCATACATCTTGTTATGGGTAGATGATCCAAAGAAGTATATGCCCCATGGTAATTTAACTATTAATGTTGGTCCTTACATCCGGACCAAGCAATACTAGCCAGTGTAAGAGAACAAATTAGGTTAGGTATAAAATCAAAAATATTTATGATTCTTTTAAATATAAAATTCCAAAAAACTCCAAACAAATATATAACATTAAGAGTAAGTTAAACAAAACTCAAGAAATAGTAAGTAATTTTTAAGACAACATCATCCTCTTTTAAACTAATAAATAATAACAACATTTAAGTGTTCAAAATAACATTTTAGGAACTGCTAGTATTTAAACTAAGTCAGGCAACACTTTGGTAAACACTTGGGTATATTAAAAAAAATTTAAAAAAGTGTATCCTCGGGAGTCGGGGCACGATTGGGCTGGAAAGACGAACTCTAGCAACTCGGCAACACGAGTTATAAATTAAAGACTCACAATTCATCTATTTATAATAACATTCCGAACTAACATTTGGGCTTTATTTATCTATATTTTAACAGAAATTATAAGATAGAGAATGTAATTTCGCGAATGAAATAATTAATTTAGTTGTATATTAGATTGGTCTATTATAATTAATGAATTTGTAAGAATTCATATATGCTATCTTTTATAGTTATTTAAATTTTAAAATTGCATTTATTTGAAAACTAAAAGAGTTAGACAAAATTGAATAACATATTTGGAATCCTCATAAAATTTTACATAAGAAAACCATCATATTAATATAATAAATATGTTGCAAAGCGTTTTTACTATTCGGTGTAAAATGAACTCGTGTAAAAGTCTATTCGAAAATGAACTCGTGTAAAAGGTCATTGTACACGAGTTCATTTTATACCGAATAGACCTGCCGAACAAATTTCATTAAAAAGATTGATGATGTTGAAAATGTAAAAACATTATATACATGCATTTTTTTAACATGAGAAAGAAAAATTCATGAATCAATAGCCTTATATAAAAATATAATTATATAACTTTATAATAGCATTTATTGTATTATGTCCTTTTTTATTTTCTAACATTAAATTAAAAGTTACTTTAGTCAAAATTGTGAAAAGCAAAGTTATATTTTTGCAACTCTTTAATTCAATGGGCTTGCTAAAGATTTATTAAAAAATGATTATATTGTAGTAATATTTGATTAAGGTTTCAAAAACTTTGTGCCTAAAATTATTTTTTTGCCAAAAGACCTAAGAAATAACATTGTTGGTAATGTAAATTATTTTAATTTTTAACTATTAAACAAAACAGTTAAATAACAAAAAAATGTAGTCGTCATCGTTTCTATATTATAAATTATATTTGTAATTTTAATACATATTTAAAATTTATAAACAAATGAGCAAAGCTATAGCAAAATTTTTCTAAAGGGCACTCAGGTTAGTTTTTTTAAACAAATTTTGATTATTATATTTAATTTTTTGTATTATTACTATTGTTTTTAATTTTTATAATATTTTTTTATACACAATGTAAAATTTTAGTTGAATTTTATAAAAGTTATATTTATATCTATATGAACATAGCTCACTTCAATTCAGGCACGATTCTAGACCCCTTTTGGGGGGGCAGTGCCCCCCCCCCCCAAAAGTTTTTGATTGCCCCCCCCCCCCAAATAATTGAATTTGCCCCCCCCCCCCCCCCCCCCCCCCAAAAATACATAGTAATTTTATGTTTGCCCCCCCCCCCCCCCCCCCCAAAAAATTGAATTTGCCCCCCCAAAAATACATAGTAATTTTATTTCTTCCACATATAATAATTAAATTTGCTCCGTCAAAAATATCTAAAAAACATTACCTTAAATATTTACTTTTTTTAAAAGTGTTTTTATTCATTAATACTTCTCATCCGCAAGAGAGATCAAACTAACACAGAAATATATAGAAAAATTTAATTTTACAGACAGCTTTATATTTGTGAAAGCAATTCATAACTCTGATACCTAAGAAATTTTCTCACTTGTCATCAATCTATTGTTAGAATATAATCTAGAACCAAAGAACCTGATCGCACAATGCTACGATGTGGCGAACGTAATGCCCTGGGGAAAAGGTGGTGTTCAAGTATTTCTAAGCAAAATAGTTGGACACCATGTCCCGTAAATTCACTGCTTTAACCACCGATTATATCTTGTTGTAAAAGATTGTCTTGAAATTTTAAGTGAAGGGAAAGATTTTTTTGATAATTTTTCTTCCCTTCATAAATTTTTTCAACATGATGCAATCAAGGTAGTTAGTGTATGCGGGACCATATCCGGCTGTTGCCCCATTGGTAATGTGATCACTCCCTGCCCATTGTTTTTTTTTTAAAAATTACACAAAAATATTTAATACTCTTTTAAAAATTAAAAATAAAAAAAAAACTTTATATCTTCAGGTCACAGGGCCGAATTGGGGTTTTTTGACCATATTTATAATCATCTATTTATTTTTTTGTATTTAATTAAAAAATTATTTTATTTATTAAAAATAAATATAGACCAATTTCAATGCAGAACGATTTATATCTCTAAAACTTCTGATTTAATACACCATTGTTTGTTAGAAATTAAACAATTAAGAAATACATTTGAAGATTTGTTCAAAAATTATTTTGATATTAATACTTTTTTAAATGACAATAATTTATCTTTGGATAAAAGAAAAACTAAACCTAAAGATTTTTCTGTTTTTATTTATTTTCTACTCATAAGTTTGAAAATAATTTAAATATTAAGGATAAAGTAAAAAGTATTTATTTTAATATTATTGATTTATTTATATTTTGATAATAGATTTTTTACCGATAATAGTTATTTAAAATCTTTAGATTCCCTTTTTAAATTTGATTAATATTTTAGATATAAATAAATTAGAGCCTATTTTAAAAATAAGTAATATTGATGAAAATTCATTATCTAAAGAAATTGACGTAGCCAAAAATTTTTTAATAAGAAACTTAATAATTACAAAGAATGTGCTACTATTGATTTTGTTAAATTTTTATATGATTACAAAGATGCTTCTAATTTATTTAACATTTTTCCTATAAGTTTGTTAATTGGCTCTTCAACGTCGAGTTGTGAGGCCACATTTTCTTCTTAAAGAAGGATAATAACTTCTTGCTGAGTAGTGACCTGCGTAAAGGTGATTTGGTTTTTCAATGACACGAAAAATCATTAACTGGGGCGTTAAATTTTGATGAATTTTATAATTTAATCAAAACAACCTCTAGGATAAAATTGTTAGATTAATAAAAAACACTGCTCATAATCAGCTAATTATTTACTATTTTAAAACATGGTTGCAATTTTTTTTTATGCACATTTAACGTTTATCTTCAGGTTTTATTTAATTTTTTACCCTAATATTAATTACTAGTTATATATAACCACTGTTTTTTCATATATTTCTTCCAAGCACACTTATACAATTTGTTTTCATGATAATCAATCTTATTTTAATATTCATTTTCTAAAATCCAAAGTTTTATATAATTTATTTTTATCATTCGTATATATCATATTTCTAATTTTCATGCGCATTGATACCAAATGATAAAATACTTAAAATAAATTTCCAAATCTCATATCTTTTTAAACAATTGATATTAGTGAAAACAATTAATTTTAATTCATATATCCAAATTATAAACGCAATAATTTTTTATATATAGAATATAATAAATTACTATTAATTTGTTAAATTTTAAACATGGATTCTATTGTTGTACATGTATATGCCGTGACCGAAGGTCACGGCCAATTTTGCCGCCGAAGGCGGCAAAAAAATTTTTTCTGCCCCCCCCCACGAGTTTTTTTTGCCCCCCTAAATTGGAAAAGCTAGAATCGGGCCTGCTTCAATTCCTTCAACAATTTTACTGCTTACAAATTTTTTAAATTTAACTAAATTTTTTTGTTGAAATTTCAAATAAAAAAAAGGATCAAGGTGAAGCCGAAAGGGGCGAGGTTTAAATAAATTTAGGTTTGCCGGTAGGTTTTATTGCGGTCGAAATTTTTTTCAAAAATTATTTATTTGTATCAAATAAAAAGTTAGCAATTTAAAAAAATTACCTTAACTTCATGCTTTTTGTTTTATTACAAACTTGTTTTTAATTTTGTAATTTTAATTTTCTCTATACTTCTGCAGCCCTTGTTTTAATTTTTTATACAAAAATATGAACATGATTTGTTTTTCCGTTAAAAACTTCTATAATTTCATATTTTCACTTAATAGTTATATTTAGTTTATGCCTCCAGGAGAGCTAGGTGGACTTGAAATTAGGTCCCCCTGTATAACGCTGGTCTCTTTTAAAAAGAAACAATTTTTGATTTTACAAATTATCCCGCCAGTCCAATTTTGGAAGTATTAGCCACATGGGCATTCCAACTCTACCCGGTCATAACCTGCTGGTGATTAAAAAGAATGGGACATGTGCTTAGTGTCAAACTTCCTTGCATACCTATCACAGAGTGAAGACACGACGCACAAATCCCTTCTTGAATCGCTTTCATAATGAAATTTAGTTAATGAATGGTAGGCCTTTCCCACTATGTTAAACAATCAGTTACCTAAGAATGAAAACGCTTTTTTTTGCAGTAAATGTAAGACTCTTATCGATCGTTTTGATCAGCATCCTTTACATTGCCTCTTAAATTCAAAATTAGGAGACACAATAATTTATTGCATTATCGCCAATTTTCTGAAAAATACGAATATACCATGTGTTTTAGAACGTGGCTTATCTATTGATACTAAAACGGATTGCATCCTTTATTAAAAAGACGGGAAACCCTTATTTTTGAATTTCAAAATAATTTTATTCCACCAAGTTTTGGTATCAGGCAAAAAATTTTAAAAAAATTTAAGTCGGTCGTTTCCTTGACATCAGTTGAAAATTTGGCTAACGAAAATTGATCCGTAAAAAATGTAAGATATAAGGAATTAAGGCAAATTATAACACATTTACTACTTGTTTGCAAAACATCTAAATAATATGGTTAAATTTTTCCACCTATATGACAATGAATAAGTTAAAATTTGATTGGACCAATCAAAAAATTAATTTGGTTATTATGATCAAAAATTAACCCTAAACTAACCTGACGTTACCTTTATGAGATAACCTTACCCTAATTTTAAGCTAATCTTAACCTAACCCTAAGCTTACCTCTTTCCAAAACTCTAAGCTAACCTAACCCTATTCTTACCCTAACCGTAGCACCTTAACTATTCCTATTTAATTTTAGCCTAACCTTAATCTGTTTCACAATATTAGTATACTTTTTATATATAATGTCACTATATAGATTTATATTTCATAAAAATGTGGGTCAAACTAAATTTATTAATTTTTTCTTAAAAATCTTTATAAATTTTACATATTCATTTTAGATAAACAAAAATATATAGATCAACTTTCAGAAAATATGGACCATGCAATCAAAAATATTGTTAAAATTTGCAATCAGCAAGACTATTTGCCTCAGTTACCCCAAAACAAACAAAATATCAATTTAATTTATGATTCACGTTATAAGGAAATACAACCATATTTATTTGAGGTTTTGTTTATTTGATTTTTATGATATAATTATGAAATTAGTTTTTTGTAGATATGCTGCCCCTAAACTATATTTTTTTCTTCTGGCTTTCGCTATATATACTCGTAAATGTGCCCCAAATAAAAAATTATGAGACATTTTTAATTTACAAAATACAAATTTATAAAAAAATACTAAATCAACAAAATTTAATTTTATTGCTTTATGCTATATTTCAAATCAAATTATTGACGTTCATTAGAACAAAGCATTTTGATCATATAGCTATATAAAACCAGCTTACAAAAATGTTTAAGCAAAAAGGTATCCTTTTAGTTTAATCCTTATTAAATTTAAGCACGTTTGTAACTTATTGCAAAATGAATTGAATTGATACAATATTTTAAGGCGTTTAAAGAACAAGTTTTAAAATGAATCTGAAAAAATAAAATTAAACTACGACTTATTTTAAAATACGAAAAATTGTCTAAAAATGAATGAATGTGACCTCACTTTTAATTAACTACGCAAAATAACAACTGAGTTAGCTCCTAACCTTTCCTTTAATTCGTATTTCTCATCAGACATTACTTATCTTGTCATAAACCTTCCAACGCCAAATGATTTTTTTGCGACTTCATGTCCACAATCATAAAAAAATCTTTTAATAAGTGCATTTAAACTTCAACTGTAGTAAAATTCGTTGACCTTAATCTATTTTTTTTACCTGTGTAATGCCATGTCTTTTTTCGTTTTGATATTTTTTAAAAAAAGCTTTTGCATAAAAAAGTCGAACGCGTTAAAAACTTGTTTTATACATATAAAACCCTTTGGTTTCAATTTAACAAAAAATCAAAAATATTGCAAAACATGGCCTAATTAAAAAAACACTTAATGTTTATCTTCTCTTAAATTTTATATTTTATTTAGATTACTTTTCATGACCAAAAATGCGAAGGACCTTTGAAATACTTTTTTTAAAGCTAACTATTAACGGATAAAGGACATCATAATAATTTACGCATGAAAATTTTTTGTTGTGACATTTATTTATTTTTCATCATGTATATGTTTAAATAAACAACTTATTATTTAATAAATACATCATATGTTTATGGAACTACTTAAATTTAAAAAATCAACCGAATTTTATTAAAATTAATATGATGAAACTATAATTTTAATAAAATATTGGTATATAATTTAAATGTGCAATGAAAGTATTGATTTTTATCATTTTTAATTCAAAATTTATAGCATTTTTGACATGGCGATGACTTAAACCAAAGTGCACAATATGTAGAATTTATATTTCCTATATTTCTAAAATAATATCTACAAAACAAACTTTGTCCTAAAAGAGAATAGGCTAATAAAACATCAAAAAAAAATTATGGGCAACTGCAAAATTTGGAAGAGTGTATCTTTATCTGAGAACGGCACTTTGTGGTTCACATAAATCCCAGCATATCTTAAATTTAATATATCCTTAAAATCATGATATATACTGAATAAATTTTTATGACTTTTTTCATTTAATAAAGAAAACTAGTAATTAATATTCAGTCTGTCTATATGGACCCCTCATGGTCAGTCTCAATTATGAAAACCATGATATAGCCTTAATAATTTAAAACTGGAAAATTGCAATGGATATAAAAGGTTTGTACGGTATAGTAATGTTATAAATTTATTTTTTAATTTGAAATATCTAGTTTTTAAGTCCTCAATCAGTTTTTGGTGTTGATTTTA
This sequence comes from Acutogordius australiensis, assembly GCA_030555515.1. Classification (NCBI taxonomy): domain Eukaryota; kingdom Metazoa; phylum Nematomorpha; class Gordioida; order Gordea; family Gordiidae; genus Acutogordius; species Acutogordius australiensis. The sequence continues at coordinate 23,715 of JAUIRJ010000025.1, read as the reverse complement.
AATATAAAATCAAAATTTTAGCCAATGTCTATTTAATAATCCGTTGAATT
>JAUIRJ010000025.1:0-23465 GCA_030555515.1 Acutogordius australiensis | reverse complement strand
TTTTTTTTATATATTAATATCAATTGTTATTGACATTTTTTATCGGGTGGGTCTGAAATGCAAATACCCAAAACGCAAATACCGGAAGTCATCAATCATTTTTCGTAATTTTTGCTTTTTTTATTGGGGTATTTGCGTTTAATTTTTACTTAATTTGACAGAAAACGCAAATACCCGCATCTTTAATCATTTTTGGCGGGAAAAATAACTTATTTTTATATTTTTGGCTTAAATTGTTTTCGGTGTCCTTTTGATGTTAATATTTTTGTTACACCTGGGTATTTGCGTTTCAGACTAAAATTTTTTTTTTTATTATTTTGATTTTAATTGACATTTACGGCATTCCTTTGATGTTTTAAGTAATTTTTGTTACACCTGGGTATTTGCGTTTCAGACTAAAATTTTTTTTTTGTATATTTTGATTTTAATTTGAATATTATGATTTTAATCGACATTTTGGGCATTCCTTTGATGTTTTAAGAACTTTTTGTTACACCTGGGTATTTGCGTTTCAGACTAAATTTTTTTTTTGAATATTTTGATTTTAATCTACATTTTCGGCATTCCTTGATGTTTTAAGTAATTTTTGTTACACCTGGGTGTTTGCGTTTCAGACTAAAATTTATTTTTTTGGATATTTTGATTTTAATCGACATTTTGGCATTCCTTTGATGTTTTAAGAAATTTTTATTACACCTGGGTATTTGCGTTTCAGACTAAAATTTTTTTTGAATATTTTGATTTCAATCGACATTTTCGGCATTCCTTTGATATTTTAAAAATATTTTGTTACACCTGGGTATTTGCGTTTCAGACTAAAATTTTTTTTTTTGAATATTTTGATTTTAATCGACACTTTCGGCATTCCTTTGATGTTCTAAGTATTTGTTACACCTGGGTATTTGCGTTTCAGACTAAAATTTTTTTATATATTTTTTACACCTGGGCCTTTGCGTTCAGACTAAAAATTTTTTCGAATATTTTGGTTTAAATCTACATTTTCCACATACCTTTGGATGTTTTAAATTTAAAACAGGTCATACCTTGGATGTTTTAAATTTAATCAGGTGGGTTGGTCCGGATAAACATGGCCCGGTTTGAACTCTAATATATAGACAGGAAAAACCAATAATTTGAACCGGCCGATTAGTATGGTCAAGCGAGCCGAAATAATTGAAGTGAACAGGCACGATTTTAGACCACTTTTAGAAAATACAAAAACATTTACAGATTACACTGGACAACAAATTTTGGACGACTCTAAGCAACATTTATGGCAACTATGGTTTTTGGTCAAGTTTTTGGCGCTGATCACTAATATGAAATCAAAATTTAAGCCAAGGCCTCAGATTTTTAGTTATTCAGTGTCAAAGTTGAGATTTTTCAATTTTTGGGGTATTTTGGGCTTCTATATCATAAAACCTATGGGTAGTAACAAAAGTTTAAAAATACATTTAGATAACGAAAACATTCATTATTAACGTAAGGGGTTTTAATATTTAATTTTTTTTTATTTTTTAATTTTTGTAAAATTAGTGGTTTTTGTCATAAACTCCGTTTTTTGTTCTTAAATAACTTGAAAGTAAAATGCTAAAAATTTATGTAATAACCTTTTTTAGATATGTTTTTTTATAAGGAATCTAAATATGCCAATAGATTTTTTGTAGAATTAATAGTAAAAAAAATTTTTTAAATTTTTTTCTAAACTTTGGACGCGGTTTAAAAAAAATTGGAGGCCTTAGAAAAAAAACTAAACCCGGGATCGTTATCGCAAGAAAATTCTCTACAAAACCCTTAAAAAATCATTAAAGTTGTTTTTTTTTGTTCAGTGTTATTTAAAAACTTTTGATATATATAATACTTTTTTAAATGACAATAATTTATTTATAGATTAAAGAAAAACTATACCTAAAGATTTTTCTGGTTTTTATTTAATTTCTTATCATAAGTTTGAGAATACCTTAAATATTATTGATTTTTTTATTGGTTCTTTTAATAATAGATTTTTTACCGATAATATTTTATAGATTCTCTTTGTAAATTTGATTATCCTTTTTTTAAAATAAATTAGAGCCTCTTTTAAAAATTAGTAATATCGATAAATATTTATTATTTAAAGAAATTAACGTAGCAAAAAAAATTTAATAAAAAAACTTAATAATTAGAATGTGTTAAAATTTGTTATTTGGCTCTTAAACGTCGAGTTGTGAGGCCACATTTTGAATAATAAAAAGTTTGAACATGGATTCAATTGGTGTACATGTATATTCCCACGTGAAACGCACATACCCAGGTGTAACAAAAATTTCTTAAAACATCAAAGGAATGCCCAAAATGTCGATTAAAATCAAAATATTCAAAAAAAAAATTTTAGTCTGAAACGCAAATACCCAGGTGTAACAAAAATTTCTTAAAACATCAAAGGAATGTCTAAAATGTCGATTAAAATCAAAATATTTAAATTAAAATCAAAATATTCAAAATAAAATTTTAGTCTAAAACGCAAATACCCAGGTGTAACAAAATTTTTTAAAACATCAAAGGAATGCCCAAAATGTCGTTTAAAATCAAAATATTCAAATTAAAATTAATTTCCAAAAAAAAATTTTAGTCTGAAACGCAAATACCCAGGTGTAACAAAAATTACTTAAAAAGGAATGCCCAAATTGTCGATTAAAATTAAAATATTCAAAAAAAAATTTTATTCTGAAACGCAAATACCCAGGTGTAACAAAATTTTTTTAAAACATTAAAGGAATGCCTAAAATGTCGATTAAAATCAAAATATTCAAATTAAAATCAAATTTCAAAAAATTTTAGTCTAAAACGCAAATACCCCGCTGTAACAAAATTTCTTAAAACATCAATGCCCAAAATGTCTTTTAAAATCAAAATACTAAAATTAAAATCAAAATATTCAAAAAAAAAATTTTAGTCTGAAACGCAAATACCAAGATGTAACAAAAATTACTTAAAACATCAAAGGAATGCCCAAAATGTCGATTAAAATAAAAATATTCAAATTAAAATCAAAATATTCAAAAAAAATTTTAGTCTGAAACGCAAATACCCAGGTGTAACATAAATTTTAACATCAAAAGGACACCGAAAACAATTTAAGCCAAAAATATAAAAAAAGTTATTTTTCCCGCCAAAAATAATTAATGATGCGGGTATGCGTTTTCTGTCAAATTAAGTAAAAATTAAAATGCAAATACCCCAATAAAAAAAGCAAAAATTTACGAAAAATGATTGATGACTTACGTTATTTGCGTTATGGGTATTTGCATTTTAGACCCACCCTTTTTTATCTCAAATAATAATTGAAAATTATAAGTATAAGCTCTTAAATCAAGATTTAACCAAATATGGTATCCCAATCTAAATAAGACACGATATATTATCAGTTTTAATTAAAATATTATTTAACCCGCGATTAGCACTGTGGGGTCCATATGGATCCCAGCACATCTTGAATTTCGAATATCTTTAAAAATATTATATATTATGGGCTAAATATATGTGACTTTTTTCTTTAATATATAAAAAACAAAACTAGTAATTAAAATTTGGTTTAAATCTAATAACAAAATTCATTTAGAATTTAAAAATTAAATTGGGGTCCATATGGACCCTACCCTCCCAACTTCATTGTGGAAAACCATGTTATTGCCTCTATTTAAATTCAAACTTAAATAATTTTAACCTTTAGTTATTTTTTTAAATAATTTTGATTATTAAGTATACAATATGTTTGTATTGTATAATTATGATATGAGTTGTTTTTTTCTTTAAAATATCTAGTTTTTATGGTAATTAATAGCCAAAAAATAATTATATATATCAAAATACTTTTTTTTCATGAAACTCTCTAAATATGTTCTACTAGACGTAAAAACAGGATTTGATCAATAATATTGATACATTTAATTAATTGACATGATTTATTTATTGTAATATGGAAAATAAAAAATTTCAACTTTTCTACTGGGTAAATAAAATTTGCAATATTCATTAATGATAAGTTCCAAATAATTTCTTATTTTAAAATATTTTATTTTCATGAATCTTTCTAAAAATGTTCCACTAGACCTAAAAACACAATTTGATCAATAAAATTGATACATTTAAAAAACAGGTTTTATTTAATGTAATATAGAAAATTCCCATTTTTCAAGTTTGTGTTAAATAAAATTTATAATATACATTAATAAATATTTATATTAATTTATAATTAAAAAGCACTTGTTTTTCTTTAAAATAATAAAAAACAAAGTTTATAGCTTTAAAACTTTAAAAGTTTTAGAGGTTTAAAATTGGGGTCCATATGGACCCCACTGTAGCATTTTACAAATTTCTCACCCTTACCATTTTCAGCGAAAATTAAGCAAGGGCTGATTGCATAACTACAATATAAATAATTTAATATAATTCAAATTTTTTAATTTTATAATTTATTCAATTAACCCGCGATTAGCACTGTGGGGTCCATACGGAGCCCAGCACATCTTGAATTTTGAATATCTTTAAATATATTCTATATTATGGGCTAAATTTTTGTAACTTTTTTCTTAAATATATAATAAACAAAACTGGTATTTAAAATTTGGTCTAACTATAATAACAAAATATGTTTAAAATTTAGAATTTGAATTGGGGTCCATGTGGACCCCACCCTCTCAATTCTAATGTTGAAAACCATGTTATTGCCTCTATTTAAATTTAAACTTAAATAATTGCAATCTTATATTCTACTTATTTTTTTAAATAATTTTTAAATAAAAATAGTATGAATTATTTCTTTTTCTCTTTAAAATATGTAGTTTTTATGATATATAATAGGCCAAAAATAATTTTTTATATTTCCATAAAACTCTCTAAATATGTTCTACTAGACGTATCTACAAGATTTGATTAATAAGATACATTTAATTTATTGACATGGTTTATTTGTTAATATGGAAAAATAAAAAATTTTAATTTTCAGATTTTTTTTTACTTTGTGACAAATTAAATTTGCAATATTTATTAATGATAACTTATATTGGTCTATAATTAAAGAGCACGTATTTATCTTCAAAATAATAAAAAAATAAAGATCATAGCTTTAAAACTTCAGAAGTTATAGAGGTTTAACGGGGTCCGTATGGACCCCACCATAGCATTCGCGTTACAAATTTGTCACCCTACCATTCGCGGGTTATAATAATAGCCAAAATATTTTTATATTTCACATTTTTTTTTCATGAATCTTTCTAAAAATATTCTACTATAAAAACACGATTAGAACAATAATAATTATACATTTAGTTTATTGACGTGATTTATTTAATGTAGTACAGAAAAATAAAAAAAATCCTATTTTGCAGATTTTTTTCTGATAACTTATATTACCAAAAAGCGAATTTTGAACAGGCGAAAATATCTATATAGGGTTTTGAGGTTCATTTTTTCATTGTAAATTTAACAATAGTATAAATCAAATAGGTCAAACTATTGTGGTCACTTTGCCCGTATTTGGTCCCAATAAGGCAAAAAATAAATTATTCATGCTCGTCCCAAACTTAAGATGTATATATATTAATATTAAAAAGAGCTATACTTTTTATATTTTTTAAAAAAGTTAAAGATACGTTTTTTGAAGTTTTCACTTTTGAACTTGACATTAGTTTTATAGCTTAAAAGTAATTTTTTCAGCATATTGTTTGCGTTTAAGGTAGCCAATATTACGATCTAAATAAAAAAATGTGACTCTAGCTACATTAAAATTTTGAGGGTACACGCGTCCAAAGGTGCCTCAAAATCCTTTCCAAAAAATGAAAAATATTTTAGCTCATATCTCGGTCAAAAATAACTTCCGGTCAATTTTTTTAGGTAGCACCCAAGGTCCTACCAAAAAATTTTCAACCAAATCTAAGAGTGTAGGGAATTATCAATTTGAGGTCAAATTGAATATTTATTTTCTACAATATTAAGCCAAGAGTTTATAACTAAAGCATAATAGCTGTACCTTAACAAATTACAAACTTAAAACGCACGCTTAGGTGCCGATATAGGTGCTATATCAGTGTGCGCCTAAATATTTAAGCGCATAATTGCTTAAGTAAAGGGGATAGGCCTTAGATTACACTGGACAACAAAAAAAAACAACATAAATGATTTTTTGAAGGTTTTGTAGAGAATTTTCTTGCGATAACAATCCTGACTTTAGTTTTTTTTCCAATGTCTCCAATTTTTTTTAAACCGCGGCCAAAGTTCAGAAAAAAATTCACAAAATTTCTATAACTGTTAATTTTCCAAAAAATCTATTGGCATTTCCTTATAAAAAACATATCTAAAAAAGCTTATTACCTAAAATTATCAACAACTTGCTTTCAAGTTATTTAGGATCAAAAAACGGATTTTATGACAAAACCGACTAATTTTATAAAAATAAAAAAATAAAAAAAAATTAAATATTACAGAAAAACTCAAACGCCTTACGTTGTTAATAAATGTTTCCGTTATCTAAATATATTTTTAAACTTTTGTTAAAACCCATAGGTTTTATGATATAGAAGCCCAAAATACCCCAAAAATCGAAAAATCTCAACTTTGACACCGAATAACTAAAAATCTGAGGCATTGGCTAAAATTCTGATTTCATATTTGTGATCAGCGCCAAAAACTTGATTAAAAACAATAGTTGCCATAAATGATGCTTAAGGTTGTCCAAATTTTGTTGTCCAGTGTTATTATTAACTACACAGGTCGACAAATATGTCAGAAAAAGTTTTTAAAACTGAAAATATATTATCCATATGATGGCCTTATCTCATATATATTTTCTGTTTCCGAATTAATTGTTCGGATATTTTGCTACGTCCATATAGAAAAAATGGCCTTTTTTGACTAAAGTGACTTATTTTGCGACTTGGAGAATTTGATTTTTAGTTAGATAACTTGGCGGATTCATCCAACTTAAATTTGCCAATAAAACCAAAAATTTAAAAAAATGGCTGTCAAAAAAAATTTAAATTTCTTAAAAAATCAATAAATTTTCAAATTAAACTTTGAACGCATCAATGTTTTTTAAGAGTTTAGATACCTTGATACATCCCACTTAAATTTGACAAAAAAACTCGAAAAATAAGAAAAAATAAAATATTTTTAATTTAACCTTAACCGCTTAAATTTTTGTTTCATTAGTTTAGACATCTTGGCAAACTCGTTCCACTTTTTGGCAAAAAAACTCAACATCTTGAATTTAACCATCAATTTATGGCACATTTCCAAAAGAAATCAAAATTTGTAAAAAGAAAAAAAAATCAAAATTTAGCTTCGCATGTTTTTTATAATTACAAAAACAGTTTTAAAAATATATAAATTAAAAAATTTTATAAATTAATTGTAAGCTTTCAATATTTTTTAAAATCGAAAAAAAACAATTATATGAAACATTTAAATTAAAACATTACATTTACAGTATTAAAAAAATCAATATAAAAAAAAGCCCTCACAAAGTACAAAGAAACGATAAATAACACAAAAAAAAGGCTTATATGAACTAAAAAATATTATACATGAACGCATAAATAAACAACAAAGTGAAGAAAAAACAGTTGTCGGCAGGAAGTCTGCTTATTTATAAAAAGAATCGAAATTGATAGGCAAATAAGGAAAAGGATTTAAAAATCACAGAAAAGGCAGGTCTGGTCTTTAGTTAGCTCAATACACTCAAATATTTGTCGACCTGTGCTATATACGTATATTTCTTGCTTGTGACTTTAGTCAATTACACAGGTCAACAAATTTTTGAGAGTTATGAGCTAACTACAAAGACCAAACCTGCCATCTTAGGGATTATATCAGTTTACAGTTTTTCTTATCAAATTTTGTAAGTCACCTAAAGTGGAAAATATTTAAAAATGTTAAAAACAAAAAAGATCAAAAAAAAATATTGAAAAAAATTATTTTTATATTTAAAACAGCCGAACTGCTCCAAACTACAAATAACACAGGACAACAAATATCAATGTCAGAAACGTGAATTTTATGAAAAAAAGAATGCATCCCCATGATGGCCTAATTTCATATATATTTTTCGTTTTTCTTAGTTTCTTCCGTCTTTGGCTCCTTAGATCCGTCTTTGGCTCCTTAGATCCGTCTATCACTTCTACATCCAACTTTTTAGGTCCAACGAACAGGGGCTACTAACAACAACAACATCCGTCTAAAACAAAAAATGGCTTTTTTTAACCAAATTGAGAGATCTAAATATACCCTAAAAGAATATTTAAAAATCTTTTTTGCATATAAAAATCCCTTGTAACTTATATTTGTAATCACCAAGAATGAAAAATAAATTTTATTAATAATCAAGCTCTTTTATCGACATTTAGGTAATAAAAAATATTTCGCGTCCAAACTTAAATACGAAACGATATATTATCGGGTTTTAATAAAAATATTATTTGAAGTTTGAATTTAACAGTTTAAATATTGTTAATATGCAAAAATAAAATTTCAATTTATTTTTGTTTTTGAATCTTATTTGGTTTTTTGACCTTTTTTTCTAAAATTTTCAATGTTTATAACTGACTAACTAAGTTTGATTAGGAAAAACGCTAAACGGATTTGATATTCCCTAAGATGGCAGGTTTGATCTCTGTAGTTAACTCATAACTCTCAAAAAATTGTTGACCTGTGTAATATTTTATTAAAAAAATAATATATTGTTTTCTATTTAGGTCGGGGTGCCACATATATTGTATAATTTAAGATGATATAAGACCTTGAAATGAGAAATATAAGTTACAAGTGTTTTTAATATGAAAAATTTTTTTTAGGTTTTCTCTTTAGGGTATTCTCGAGGTTGGAATCTGTCAATTTGGTCAAAGATAGCCATTTTCGATATGGACATAGCAAAATCAGAAAAACTTTGAAAAGAAAAAATTATATGAGAGAGTGCCATTATGGGAATTATTTAGTTGCAGTGTCAAAAACTTATTTTTTCTGGCATTTATTTGTCGACCTGTGTTAATAAACATTCATTTCCCGCCATTAGCTATTTTTGTCTAATTTAAATAGTTTTTTTACATGTACCATTACTTCAGTATTTTTTCGGATTTATTTACAAATAAAAGTAAAGAAGTATATAAAAATAACAATTGGTGTCTAACCAAAATAAAATGAATCGTTTAGTCAGCCCTCAATTGAAAAAGGTTTAACCAATCAAATAAACAAATAAATGGGGAAGGGAGGGGGCGGGGGGATAGGACAAATTTTCGCATTTTGAACTTTTTACAGAAATGACTAAATTTAGGAAGGGAGTGGGTGGAGGGGGGGGGGGCATCAGGTTCATTGGCCCTCTCGATATGCCAATGGCTAAGATTGACAGCGAATAAATTATATTTAACTATGTGTGTTTTATTAATACTTCTGAACTAAGATTAACATATCGCATAAAAATATAATTATTGCCATATTTTATAGACCAAGTGCCAAATATTTGCATCAAAAGCGCCCAAAAAACCATTACAATTAGCAAACAATTTAAAGAAAATTAAAAAATAATATCATAGTTAAATCAAAAAATTTATTAAACATGTTACTTTGACAGCTTTAAAAAATATAATTGAGCTAAATTTAGCCATATTTCAGTTTTATTTATTTTTTCTGTTTACAATAAAAAGTGTAGTGTATTGTTAAAAATGATTCTGCAAGCTGCATAAATGGGCAATTTATATAATATTTTGTTGCCGATGGCCTTCTCTTCAAGATGTTCTTGAGTAAAATCACCAGTATACATTTTGCATATCACATACAAATAGGTTTTTTTAGCCATAAAACTTGAGTATATAAAATTTTTCAGTTTTTTAGTCATCTTTCTTCCAAACAAGGCTTCTTCTTCCCATTTGGCCGATAAAGAGGCGGCTAAATAAATATGCAATATTTTGATAGTTTTAATTTGTAACACACACTTAACTTTATTACAAAATTATGTTCAAAAATATTAAAGAGAAAAAGAAGCCTAATTAGGCCACGTTCAAAGTAAATTTTTATTTCTTAAAATTGTAGAAATTTTCAAATTAAAACTTCTATATTTTTAAAATTTTTTTTAGAAAAAGTATATGTGCTTGAAAATGTGTTCACAAAATAAATTTTAATAATTTTATTTTGAACGTCGCCTTATGATAGTTAAATCTTAGTTAATTGCAATATGTGAATACCTTGTCCAAATGTTAGAAAATTATATTGCAAATATCGCAATTCTCGAATTTGAAAAACTAAATTAATGATATCTATAAACAGGGCCGTCCATCCTTAATGGCAACCCAAGCAAAGCTTGGGGGCTCCTAGTATCACATCAAAATAGAAAAATTGTTGTATAGTCCGAAGCAATTCGCTCTGGGGCGCCAATAAATACCATCAAGCCTGTCCAACGATTCTAGACCCCTTTTGGGGGAAGGGGAAGAGGTGGGCACTGCCCCCCCCCCCAGTTTTTGATTGCCCCTCCCCCCCCCCCCCCCCCAGAAAATTCAATTTGCCCCCCCCCTTAAATACATAGTAATTTTATGTTTACCCCCCCCCCCCAATTGAATTTGCCCCCCCCTTAAATACATAGTAATTTTATTTTTGCCCCCCCCCCCCCCCCCAAAAAAAAATACGTAAAAATTTTATTTTTTCTTCCCCATTAAATTTGCTCCGCCAAAAATATCTAAAAAATATTATTTTAAAAATTTTTACTTTTTTTAAAAAGTGTTTTTATTCATTAACACTTCTCATCCGCTAGAGAGATCAAACTAACACAGAAATTCTGTTGTTATTATATATAGACAAATTTGATTTTACAGAAAGCTTCATATTTGTGAAAGCAATTCATAAATCTGATGCCTAAGAAATTTTCTCACTTGTCAACAATCTTTTGTTAGAATGTAATCTAAAACCAAAGAACCTGATCGCTCAATGCTACGATGGGGCGAACGTAATGTCCGGGGAAAAAAGTGTTCAAGTATTTTTAAACAATATAGCTGGACACCATGTCCAATTCACCGCCTTAACCACCGATTGCGTCTTGTTGTAAAAGATTGTCTCAAAATTTTATGTGAAGGGAAAAATTTTTTTGATATTTTTTCTTTCCTTCATATTTTCAACATAATGCAATCAAGGTAGTTAGTGAATGCGGGACCATACCCCGGCTGTTCCCCCATCTTTGGTCACTACCTGGCCATTGTTTTTTAAATTACACAAAAATATTAAATACTCTTTTGAAAATTAAAAATAAATTTTTTTTATATTTTCAGGTCACAGGGCCGAAGTCGGGGTTTTTTGACTATATTTATAATTATCATATTTTTTTGTATTTATCATTTGAAAATTTTTTGTTTATTAAAAATAATTATAGATCAATTTCAATGCAAAACGATTTATGTTTCTAAAACTTCTGATTTAATACACCATTGTTTGTTAGAAATTAAACAATTAAGAAATACAAATACATTTGAAGATTTATTCAAAAACTGTTTTGATATATAATACATTTTAAAATGACAACAATTTATCTATGGATAAAAGAAAAACTAAACCTAAAGATTTTTCTGATTTTTATTTATTTTCTACTCATAAGTTTAAGAATATTTTAAATATTAATGATGAAGTAAAAAGTATTTATTTTAATATTATTGATTTATTTATTGATTCTTTTGATAATAGATTTTTTACCGATAATATTTATTTAGAATCTTTAAATTCCCTTTATAAATTTGATTATCCTTTTTTTTAGATATAAATAAATTAAGCCTCCTTTAAAAATAAGTAATATTTATAAAATTCATTATCCAAAGAAATTGACGTAGCCAAAAATTTTTCAATAAGAAAACTTAATAATTATAAAGAATGTGTTACTAATAATTTTGTTAAATTTTTATATGAATAAAAAGATGCTTTTTCTAATATATCTAACATTTTTTCTATAAGTTTGTTATTTGGCTCTTTAACGTCGAGTTGTGAGGCCACATTTTTTTCTTTAAGGAGGATAATAACTTCTAGTAGGCTGGCAAGTAGTGACCTGCGTAAAGGTGATGGTTCTTCTAGGACACGAAAAATCATTAACTGGGGCGTTGAATTTTGATGAATTTTATAATATAATCAAAACAACCTCTAGCATAAAATTGTTAGATTAATAAAATACACTGCTTATAATCAGCTAATTATTTACTATTTAACATGGTTGCAAATTTTTCTTTATGCGCATTTAACGCTTATGTTCATGTTTTATTTAATTTTTTACCCTAATATTAATTACTAGTTATATATAGCCAGTGTTTTTTCATATATATTCTTCCAAATTAGCATACTTATACAATTTGTTTTATGATAATCAATCTTATTTTACTATTCATTTTCTAAAATCCAAAGTTTTATAAAATTCATTTTTATCATTCATATATATCATATTTTTAATTTTCATGCGCATTGATACCAAATGATAAAATTATACTTACAATTAATTTCCAAATCTCATATCTTTTAAAGCAAATGATATTAGTGAAAACAATTAATTTTAATTCACATATCCAATTTATAAACGCAATCATTTTTTTTATATTATGAATATAATAAATTACTATTTTGTTAAAAAATTTTGAACATGGATTCAATTGTTATTACATATAGGTGGCAAAAAAAATTTCGGCCCCCCCCCCCCCCCGCCTCTAAATGGAAAAGCTAGAATTGGGCCTGAGCCTGTCTTTAAGTTAGTTATTAAAAGCAAATAATTAATTATTATTTTCACACAATTGTAAAACGATTAGGGGCAGGCCCGATTCTAGCTTTTCCATTTTAGGGGGGCAAAAAAAACTCGTGGGGGGGCAGAAAAATATTTTTTGCCGCCTTCGGCGGCAAAATTGGCCGTGACCTTCGGTCACGGCAAAAAATATACATGTACAACAATGTTCAAAATTTTTTAACAAATTAATAGTAATTTATGATATTCATAAAATAAAAAATGATTGCGTTTATAATTTATGTGAATTAAAATTGATTGTTTTCACTAAATCAATTGCTTAAAAAGATATGAGATTTGGAAATTAATTGTAAGTATGATTTTATCATTTGGTATCAATGCGCATAAAAATTAATAATATGATATATATGAATGATTAAAACGAATTATATTAAACTTTGGATTTTAGAAAATGAATAATAAAATAAGATTGATTATCATGAAAACAAATTGTATAAGCATGCTAATTACACTGGTTATATATAACTAGTAATTAATATTAGGAGAAAAAATTTAATAAAACATGAACATAAATGTTAAATGCGCATAATAACTTGCAACCATGTCTTAAAATAGTAAATAATTAGCTGATTATGAGTAGTGTTTTGTATTAATTCAACAATTTTATGATAGAGGTAGTTTTGATTAAATTATAAAATTTATTAAAATTCAACGCCCCAATTAATGATTTTTCGTGTCCTAGAAACCAATTCACCTTTACGCAGGTCACTACTTGCCAGTCTACTAGAAGTTATTATCCTTCTTAAAGAAGAAAATGTGGCCTCACAACTCGACTTGAAGAGTAAATAACAAACCTATAGAAAAAATGTTAAATAGATTACAAAACGCATTTTTGTAAGCACAAAAAAATTCAACAAAATCATTAGTAACACTCTCTGTAATTATAAAGTTTTCTTATTAAAAGCTTTTTGGTTGCCGTCAATTTCTTTAGATAATAAATTTTTATCAATATTACTTATTATTAAAAGAGGCTCTAATTTATTTATATCTATAAGGTAAATCAAATTTGTAAAGGGAACTAATTTATTTATATCTAAAAAAAAGGTTAATCAAATTTATAAAGAGAATCTAAAGATTTTAAATAAATATTGGTAAAAAATCTATTATCAAAAGAATCAATAAATAAATCAATAATATTAAAATAAATACTTTTAATTTAAAATATTTTCAGACTTATGAGTAGAAAATAAATAAAAATCAGAAAAATCTTAAAGTTTAGTTTTTTTTATCCATAGATAAATTATTGTCATTTAAAAAAATATTAATATCAAAACAGTTTTTGAATAAATCTTCATATGTATTTTTATTTCTTAATTGTTTAATTTCTAACAAACATTGGTGAATTAAAAGTTTTAGAAACATAAATCGTTCTGCATTGAAATTGATTTATATAAATAAATAATTTTATTAATGATAAATACAAAAAAATAAATTGATGATTATAAATATGGTCAAAAAACCCCGACGTTTTGGCCCTATGACCTGAAGATATAAAAGTTTTTTTATTTTTAATTTTTAAAAGAGTTTTAAATATTTTTGTGTAATTTAAAAAAAAAACAATGGCCAGGTAGTGACCACACCACCGATGGGGCAACAGCCGGGGTATGGTCCTGCATTTACTAACCTTGATTGCATCACGTTGAAAAAATTTATGAAGGGAAGAAAAATATCAAAAAAATCTTTCCATCACTTAAAATTTCAAGACAATCTTTTACATCAAGATGCAATCGGTGGTTAAAGCAGTGAATATACGGGACATGGTGTCCAGCTATTTTGCTTAGAAATACTTGAACACCACCTTTTCCCACGGGCATTACGTTCGCCCCATCGTAGCATTGTTCGATCAGGTTCTTGGTTCTAGATTATATTCTAACAAAAGATTGATGACAAGTGAGAAAATTTCTTAGGCATCAGATTTATGATTTGCTTTCACAAATATAAAGCTTTCTGTAAAAAATTTTCTATAGATCTAATAACAACAGAAATAATTTCTGTGTTAGTTTGATCTCTCTAACGGATGAAAAGTGTTAATGAATAAAAAAACACTTTTAATAAAAGTTAATATTTTTAAAATAATATTTTTAGATATTTTTGACGGAGCAAATATAATTATATTATGTGGAAGAAAAAATAAAATTTATACGTTTTTTTGGGCGAACAAGCTTAATTTTTTTTGGGTGGCAAAAATAAAATTACTATGTATTTTTTGGGGGGGGGGGGCAAATTCAATTTCTTTTGGGGGGGCAAACATAAAATTACTATGTATTTTTGGGGGGGCAAATTCAATTTTTTTTGGGGGGGCAAACATAAAATTACTATGTATTTTTGGGGGGGCAAATTCATTTTTTTTCGGGGGGGGCAACCAAAAACTTTTGGGGGGGGCACTGCCCCCCCAAAAGGGGTCTAGAATCGTGCCTGATTAGGGGAGACCGGGGCGAAATGATCTGCGGGGCAAAATGAAAAATGCATTTTCTTGCCCAAAAATAAATACATTTTCTTAAACTTGATATGATTTAGATCTTTAAGCAGATTTACTATTTTAATTATTTTTTGTATGGGTATAAATTTGAAAAAATTTACTAAATGTGAAAAATATAAAATTGGGTGTAAAATTTTATGTTGTTAGGCTTGAGTATTTTGTTTTATTTAAAAATAAAGAGTTAAATGTAATGTTAATATATATACATTCTTTTAAAACCATTCTATTTTCAATTTTTAATCCTATTTTTATTTTATATTCCATTAAAGATTTAATTTTTAATTTTAATGAGCTCTGTTTTCGTGGGGTGAAATAACACCCCAAACAAGTGTTTATTTAAATGCAAATTTATAGAAAAAAAAAGATGTAACATTATTTTAGGAGACATTTCTAGCACATAAAAAGAATCAATCATTATAAAATATAGCTAAAGAGTTCAAAATATTCTATGCCACCCTTATGAGACGTTATAATAATCAATTTAAAGGAAAAACATTTTCAATTTGGATGAAGAGCAATTACTTGTTAATCATGTTCTGCTGCTAAATTGGCCAATAAATGGAGTTTTATAAAAAGGCATCCGACAATTTCTCTTATACCAGAAAATAGAAGCTAGTCTAGAATATTAATAAAGGAGCTGTAGAGATTTTCTTATAAAATAAACTTGATTTGATGAAAAAGTATCATTTTAAAGCACGCATGATTTTTACATTTGGGAGACAGGTTTGTTATTCACTGTCTAAAATCATTGCACAGAAAGGGATTAGGTTTACAAATGTCATAATTTTTAGGTTGGAACCAAAGGGGAAGTTTAGTTAAAATGTGCATTGCTATTAATGCAATAGGGGAAAAAACCACCTTTTTTGTCTTTCCTGAGAGATTTAAGCAGCAATATTTGATTAATACCCCTAATGGTAGCCAAAGCTGTGGGAATTTATTTTAATGGATAAAAGGGGGAGATTTTGTAGATTATCTCAGGCACTTTGTAAAGCATGTCAAATGCTCTAATAAAGATCCAGTTTTTTATCTAAATTGATTTCTAGGCACTTGTTATTATGGATAATCATGTATCCCATATCTCTATCACGGCAATTGAATTTTTAAAACATTGGGATAAGGTGGTTACTTTACCACCTCATTGTCTCAACAAGCTATAACCCTTAAATGTAGGAATTTTTGCCCAACTTTAGAAATTTTAATACAAAGCCATTAAAATTTTCATGAAAACAAATAAAAGAGTCTTGGAATATATGACATTTTAAAGATTAATTAAAACTTCAAAGAGCAGCTTCCAATGCACATAATGTAGCGAATGGGCTCATTTTAAATGTTCAATATACGATAAATATTTTATATGCCCTCTTTGTAAACTCGCAGTACTAATGAACAGATGCATTTTTATTTGTTTGTCTCTTAAATTGTGCAACATTGCCGGCGGAATATAAACTTTGGGCGCTGAAATTAAGTCCAAACAATATTCCGCCGGCGAAAATATATTTTGGACGTTGACTATACTCCAAAAAATATTTCGCCAGCGGTATATAGGCTTTGGACGTTGAGGTCAAGTCCAGACAATATTCCGCCGGCGAAAATGCGTTTTGGACGTTGACTATACGCCAAACGTCAGAAGCAAAGCTCTAATATCATGGCGGGCTTCGAAAAAGACATAACTAAACCTTCACAACTTGGTTGTTTAACAAATTTAGCGGTCAATGGACAACTTGGTTGTCTAGCAACTGACCATCTAAATACGAGCATAGAAATTTTTTAGCTCGCTTTTAATCTGTCTGAACGAGTAATTTCTAATCTTTTCATATGTAGATTTATAGAACTGAACAATTGTTATAACTCTTCAGGCAAGAGAATTTTTACCAGGTTTTTAAACTTTTTTTGTAAAGAGATGACATATGAAAATTTTGCTAATGATAATTATGAATTAGTATCATTTTTCACAAACAATTTAAAAGCCTAATAAATTTTTTTTTTAACTTTCTTACAATTAAAATGTGTGGCACCGATTTGTGTGTACAAATCTTAATACAGAGCATTTTAATCCTGAAAGAATTATTGGCTATTCTTAAAACTTCAATTAATAAAAATATATAATTTAACGATTTTTAGCGAGTAAGATTGCTGGGTAAAATGTTATACTTAGACCAAATTTGTTATACATATTATACAGGTCAACAAATATCAATCACAAAAAATAAGTTTATCAAAACATAAAAGAATGCCACATGATGGCCTTGATAAATATTTTTTGTTTTCCTTAGTTTCTTCCGCCCTCGGCCCCTTAGATCTTCCATATCAAAAAATGGCCTTTTTTGACCGAATTGACAAAAAAAAAAAACTTCAGAATCTTTTTTTCATTAAAAAATCCCTTGTAACTTACATTAGCGTCCAAACTTAAATACGACACGATATATTATCGGTTTTTAATAAAAATATTATTTGAAGTTAGAATTTAGCAGTTAGCTGTTGTAAATTTGCAAAAAAAAATCAATTTATTGTTTTTTAACCTTTTTTCTAAAATTTTCAATGTTTATAGATGACTAACTAAGTTTGATTGGAACGGTAAACGGATTTGAGAATCCCTAAGATGGCAGGTTTGATCATTGTAGTTAACTCATAACTCTCAAACCTGTGTTATGATGGGTGTCTAAGCCAGATTTTTTTCATTTAAATTTTAAATATGTATATATTAATCTTTACATTTTGCGATAAAATTAATGACTGCGTAAGTAAGTAGATCCATTTTTGTGAGGCGTTTGATATAACGACCTGAAAAAATCTACCTCAAAAACTTTAATGTACCTAAATTTCTGTTAATGTTTGCACTATATCAAATTATATGAACAATTTTGTTTGATAGCTTTGTTTATCAAAAAAATTAGCGAAACTTAATTTATACATGTACTGCGAGAGAATTAATATCCCATGTCAACAAATTTTTGAGAGTTATGAGCTAGGAGATCAAACCTGCCATTTTAGGGATTTTCACATCAGGCCCGATTCTAGCTTTTCCAACTTGGGGGGGGGGGAGGGGGAGGGGGGGCAAAAAACTTGTGGAGGGCAGAATTTTTTTTTTGAAACTCTTGTTAATACTTTTTATTATTAAAAATGAGGCCTCACAACTCGACGTTGAGCCAAATAAAACTTATAGAAAAAATGTTAAATTAGGAAACGCATCTTTGTAATCATATAAAAATTTAACAAAATCATTAGTAACACATTTTTTGTAATTATTACGTTTTTTTATTAGAAAATTTTTTGCTGTGTCACTTTCTTTAGATAATGAATTTTTATCAATATTACTAATTTTAAAAGAGGCTTTAATTTATTTATATCTAAAAAAAGGATAATCAAATTTATAAAGGGAATCTAAAGATTCTAAATAAATATAATCGGTAAAAAATCTATTATTAAAAGAATCAATAAATAAATCAATAATAAATAAATACTTTTTAATTTATCATTAATATTTAAATTATTCTCACATATTGAATAGAAATTAGAAAAATCTTTAGGTTTAGTTTTTCTTTTATCTATAAATAAATTGTTGTTAGAAAGTATTATATATATCAAAACAGTTTTTAAATAAATCTTTAAATGTATTTGTATTTCTTAATTGTTTAATTTCTAACAAACAATGGTGTATTAAATCAAAAGTTTTAGAAATATAAATCGTTTTGCATTGAAATTGATCATTAATTATTTTAAATAAATAAAATAATTTTTCAAATAATAAATACAAAAAAATAAATTGATGATTATAAATATGGTCAAAAAAACCTTAACGCCTCGGCCCTGTGACCTGACTTTTTTATTTTTAAAAGAGTATTTAATATTTTTATGTATTTTTTTTTTTTAAAAAAACAATGGCGTCGTAGTGACCACACCACCAATGGGGCAACACGGGGTATGGTCCCGCATTCACTTACTTCCTTGATTGCATCATGTAGAAAAAAATTATGAAGGGAAGAAAAAATATCAAAAAATTTTTCCCTTCACTTAAAATTTCAAGAAAATCTTTTACAACAAGATGCAATCGGTGGTTAAAGCAGTGAATATACGGGGCATGGTGTCCAGCCAATTTGCTAAGAAATACTCGATCACCACCTTTTTCCCCGGACATTACGTTCGTCCCATCGTAGCATTGTGCGATCAGGGCCTTTGGTTCTAAATTATACTCTATAAAGATTGTTGACAAGTGAGGAAATTTCTTTGGCATCAGATTTATGAATTGCTTTCACAAATATACAGCTTTCTGTAACATCATATTTTTTATATCTAATAACAACAGAAATAATTTCTGTGTTAGTTAGATCTCTTTAGCGGATGAGAAGTGTTGATATGAATGAAAAGACTTTTTATAAATATTTTTAAAATAATTTTTAGATATTGTTGGGGAAGCAAATTTAATTTATGGGGTTGAAAGGGCAAAAATAAAATTTATACGTATTTTTTTTTTGGGGGGGGGGGGGGGGGCAAAATATAAAATTTCTATGTATTTTTTTGGGGGGGGGGGGGGGGGCAAATTTAATTTGGGGGGGGGCAATTAATAACTTTTTGGGGGCAATGCCCTTCCACCCCCCCCCCCCCCCAAAAGGGGTCTAGAATCGTGCCTGTTTCAAATCCTTTTACCATTTTTTCTAAACTTAGTTAGTCAGCTATAAATATTAAAAATTTCAGAAAAATGCAAAAAAAAAAAAATTTAAAAATAAAAATGAATTTTTTTTCTTGCACATTTTCAACAGCAAATGTTAAATTCAAACTTTAAATAAAACTTTTTTAAAAACCGATAATATAGCGTGTCATATTTAAGTTTGGACGCGAAATATTTTGTATTTTCTTAATGCTGATATAAGAGCTTGATATACAAAAAAAAATTTATTTCTCATTATATGATAAATATAAGTTACAAGGGATTTTTATATGAAAAGGGGATTCTTAAATTTTTTTTAGAGTATTCTCGATCTTTTAATTGGGTCAAAAAAAAGGCCATTTTTTCGATATGGACGGATGTAAGAAGCCAAGGCCGAAAGAAACTAAGAAAAACGAAATATATATAATAGATAAGGCCATCATGGAGATAAATTCTTTTATGTTTTCATAAAATTCACGGTTGTGCCATTGATATTTGTTGACTTGTGTATTACCAAATATACGTGTTCGCAAACCTCAGCAGGCACTTCTCTTTTTCTGTATTATCATTGTACTTTTCTAACATTCCCCGTAATGTATAGTTATAAAAAAATCTTAAAGGGTGGAGAACACCATATTTTTAAAAATTTTTATTATATTGATAAAAGAAAAAAACTATTTTTGAAAATAATATTTAATAACAACTGAATATCTGGGTACAAGATTAGCTTAATGCATTAATCGAAATTGAAACAGTCATAAATTACACAGAACAAATTTTGAGATTTATGAGCTAATTACAGAGATCCTGTCATCTTAGGGATTTTCAAATCCATTAACCGTTTTTTTTATCAAACTTAGTAAGTCAGCTATTAACATTGAAAATTTCATAAAAAATGTCAAATAAAAAAAGAAACAAAATATTGAAAAATTATATTTGTATTTAAAACAGTTTATCTGTTAAATTCAATCTCTGAATAATATTTTTATTAAAAACCGATAAAAAATTGGGTCATATTTAGGTTGGGGTGCCAAATATATTGTATAATATGTTGATATAGGAGCTTGATATACTTAAAGTAACAAGGGATTTATATATACAAAAATGGCCATTTTCACTATGGACGGATCTAAATAGCCGAAGGCGGAAGAAACTTTAAAAAACATAAAATACATATGAGATTAGGCCATCATGGGGATGTATTCATATATATTCATAAATTTTTTTTGACATTAAAATTCGTCGACCTGATTTATCCAACTAAAGGGGATTGTTAACTAATTAACCTTTGTGACTTTGCTTTTGCTATAGTCCTTGTTATGCTTTTGACATTTATTATTTTTAGCAACCTAATTGAAAACGTTTATAGAATCTATCGCCCATCGTTTACTTAAAAGTTATTGGCACCTTGATGCTTAAAATGCTTATAACTTTACAATTAGGGACTAAGCATAATTTGTGATATATCAGAATAGCTGAGCCTCTTATTTGGCTTTTACAGGTAGAACAAATGCCCGTTTAAAATATCATTAATTTTTTTAATAGTACGACATGAGTTAAGTTTAGTATAGTAATAGCTATATAACCAAAAATCAAAATATATAACCAAAAATTAAAACACTTTTTTGGCTTTCTATCTCATATCTGGTCCGGTAGGCCGCACTTTTTCTACTAAAGTTAGGAAAAAGTGAAATATTATTTGATAGGTCTTAAAATGTAATGCGTCACTTTGAGGGAAGGAATATTAATTTATCTGCAAAAAAATAAAGGGCTTAGAACTTTAAAATAAAAAAGAATATGTTTAGTTGATACATTTTTCTTATTAAGGACACCTGTTAATTTAATTTATCAACAAATGAGTGATTATTTAGGAGTTTCTCGTAATTAGCTCGAGTTGCCCCCCTTATAAATTTGTTTATAACTTTATGGGAAGCTTAATATTTACCTAGTTTTTAAAATCTTTAAAATATGTGGCTTATTGACAATTTACATGAATCGATATATTTCAAATCGTAAAAATTTTCCTAATCGCATTTGGCTGTAGTTCTGTAATCTTAAAAATTACAAAAACTATGTAAACCCGAAATGCCTTACATTTAGAAGTGCTTTTACACTTTTATTTTTGCCTTCAGTTCTTATATTACACATATAATGAATTTCGTAGATAATAGATTTTGCTATACAAGATTTGATAACCTTAATCGCATTTTTTTTCGTTTTTTGAATTTCCGGCAAAAGCTCAGATCTAATTTCTCAATAGCCAAATATTGGCAAATAACTGACGCGACCTCTAGAATCCTTAAAGAAAAATTAAATTTTTTATCTCTACCATCCACAATTAGGTTCGCGTTTAGGACACAGTTTTTTACTGGTTCAATATAAAAATATCATTTTAAGTTTGAATCTAATAGATTAGTTGTATAAATAATTTATATTGTTTATTTCAATTGTTTTTTAATAATTCATAAATTTTCAATCTTTATATCTGCTATAAAAAGTTTGAGCAGAAAAGGCAGTAAACAAATTTAAAAAAATTAAGACAATCATATTAATTAGCTTATATCCAAAATTAGTGAATTCCTAAAAAATTCTTTGACACTGAATTATAAATCTGAGGTATTTAAGATAACACATTCTTAGTATATTGACTACAAATTTACCATTATTATCCAAATGCATTTGTTATATATTACGGTTTATGAATGTAGGTATAAATTTATAACGTGTAGGAACGTGCCCCAAGTTTTAACAGCACAGATCAACAAATTTTGGAGAGGAGATTTATTCTGCCACCTTGTACATTTTCAAACCGGTTTACCGTTTTTTATAATCAAACTTTGTAAGTCAGCCATAAACATTGAAAATTTAAAAAAAATAAAAAAAATTGAAACAAAATTGGAAAGATATTAAAAAAAAATACTTTGTATTTGAAACACTAAATATGTGTATTTCAAACTTACGACAATATATTTAGTCATATTTGTTGGTAATTGATTGTATAAGTGGCCAACGGCCTTTACTATGTTAACTATTTTAGATTTCATGTTTTAACCTTAATGGTCTATTTATATATGTTTGGTCCTGGCGGCTAATAGTTGTCCTTGACTAAATATATAAAAGCTTGAATGGAAATATATTGACATATAATAAATATTTATATCCAAAATCTCAACCCTACTTGTTAATAATATTTAGTTTGGGTGCCCAATTTATTGTTTCTAATGTTAATTAAGAGCTTGATTTACTTTAAAAATTGAGATAAAAAAACAAAAGTTACAAAATTAAAAATAAAAAAAAATCTCGAATTTTTATTCTAGGGTACTCGAGATCGCAAAAACTTTGGTGTGGCCATTTTTTCGATATTGACGTAGAAAAATAGCCTAAGGCGAACTACGGAAAATGGAAAATATATAAGATAAGGCCATTATAGGGATGTATTCATTTCAATTTTCATAAACTTCTTTTTCTTACATTAATATATCAACCTGCGTAGTAAGATTTATATACAACTACTATATGCATGATTTTGTCAATGAAATCTTACATTTTTATTG
>JAUIRJ010000024.1:73618-171878 GCA_030555515.1 Acutogordius australiensis | reverse complement strand
TCAAATTTTATTTTTAATGACTGATTAAAAATAAAAATTTTTATTTAAAAAAAAATTATATTAGTAAACCTTATTATTTTCAAATTATTGTATTTATAATAACACAAGTCAACAAATTTTTGAGAGTTGAGAGTTAACTACAGGGATCAAACCTGCCATCTAAAAATCTTTAAACTCGTTTACCGTTTTTTCTTATCAAACTTAGTTAGAGTTATAAACATTGAAAATCAGAAAACACTAAAAAAACAAAAAAAGATCCATAAACAAAAACAAATTTAAATTTAACAGCTAAACTGTTAACAAACTTCAGAACTTTTGTAAAATATCAAAATATCTTGTCGTATTTAATTTTGGACGCGAAATTTTTTGTATTATCTGCTGATGTAAGATAAAAATTTTATTCTTATTATTTAATATGTCAAATATTTACAAGGGTATAAAAAAATTCTTAAATTTTTTTGAGTATTCTCTCTGTCATGATCAAAATTCTTCAGCAAAAGAAGATCCCATCTCATTACCTACCAAAGTGGTTCCAATCAATCTCAAATAGACTTCATGCTAGTTTCGAGACGACAGCTTAAACGAATCAAAGACTGCAAAATCATTCCAGAAACCATATCAGCACAGCATCAGCTCCTGGTGATGGACTTCACGTTTCGGCGCCAGAAACATAGGCCCAGCAAAACAGAATTTCTTCCCCAAATCAAATGGTCAAAGCTCAAGGAGAGAAACGAAGCCTTCGCAATCACCTGCAACCTTGACAGCGAATACAATTGCGAAATCATACCAAGTCCTACGCAGTTCTGGTGCGAGTTATCTTCAAAACTCAAAGCGGCCGGGAAAGAAATACTTGGAACTACAAAAGGTGGGCGTGATAAGAGAAGAATTACATGGTGGTGGAATGAAAGAGTTGAAAGGGAAATATCAGAAAAGAAAAAGCTGCTCAAACGATGGAAAAAGAGTCAACTGACCAACGACAAGCTTGATTACAAAGAACAATGCAAAGTTGTGAGAAATGTCGTACGAGAAGCGAAAAAGAAAGTATATGAACAAGCATACAAGGAGATGGCCACCAAAAGTGGGCAAAATTTGGTATACAAGATGGCAAAGCAACGTGAAAGACAGTCAAGAGATTGTGACGGAAACGTAAAGTTCATCAAAAACAAAGAAGGCAAGCTTCTCGTAGACCAAACAAAGGTACTGGAGCGTTGGAAAGAATACTTCAATGAATTACTGAACAGCGACACAAATAGAATTGAGCTCGAGGAGATACCCCCAAACTGTAACCTAATACCACCAATCTCAAAATCAGAAATCAGCCTTCAGCTCAAAAAGTGTTCAAACGGGAAAGCGACAGGTCCCGACAACATACCCATTGAGTGCTGGAAATCTTTAGGAGATGAGGGAATTTCGGCGTTAACGACTCTATTCAATTCGATATTAACATATCAGAAAATACTTCCGAATTGGCAAGAAAGCTATTATTCCAATCTTCAAAAATAAAGGCGACGCATTTGACTGTCACAATTACAGAGGCATCAAACTAATGTCTCATACTTTCAAACTTTTCGAAAAAGTCATAGAAGCCAGGTTAAGAGATGTAATCGATATAGGTATTGAGCAATGCGGGTTCATGAAAGGAAGGTCGACAATTGACGCGATTCATGCCGTGCGCAACATGGCAGAACGTTTCACGAGAAAGAATAAAAAGCTATATTGCACAATGGTAGATTTGGAAAAAGCTTTCGACAAAATTCCAAGATCAGTAGTATGGTGGGCTTTGAGGAGAAAGAATGTTCCTGAGATGTATATCAAGTTGATTCAGAGTATGTATGAAAGAAATTTGACGTATGTAAGGAGTTCGTCAGGAACATCGAAAGGATTTACAATTAATGAAGGTGTGCACCAAGGTTGGGCCCTAAGTCCCCTACTATTCATCGCGGTGATGGACATGATCTCAAAGAGCGTTGCCACAAATCCACCGTGGCACATACTGTACGCTGACGACATTCTACTAATGGCTGAAAACCCGCAGGAGATGTGTGAAAGTCTGAATAATTGGATGAAAGCGATTGAAAAGCTAGGCCTAAAAATTAACAAAGACAAAACTGAATTGATAGTTTTCGGAGGCTCAGAAGGTGAACAACTGGTAATTAACGAAGACTGGTCTCTTAAATCAAAGCCAACAGCAACCTACCTAGGTGCTTACCTACAATCCGATGAAAACGTCGAGCAAGAAGTTAGGAACAAACTCAAAGTTGGGTGGCTAAAATGGAGATCGTTGACAGGTGTTCTGTTCGACAAAAATATACCAATAAAAGTTAAGGGCAAGGCTTACTCAAGCATAGTACAACCGGCAATAACATACGGCTTAGAAACAACAGCGTTAAGGAAAAGCGATGAAAGAATACTACAAACGATGGAAATGCGCATGCTACGGATGTTTCTCGGGGTGACTCGCAAAGACAAGATCCGCAACAATCATATACTTGGAAGTTTACACATAACACCCATACAAAATAAAGTCGAAATCAACAGACTCCGATGGTTTGGACACGTTATGAGGCAAAAAGACGGGTATCTAAGCAATCTGGTAAATGCAATTAAAGTGCAAGGCAAGAATAAAAGGGGCAGACCTAAACTCACCTGGTCTCAAAGAGTAGACGCTAGCATGAGATGTCACAACCTAAATAGAAATGAGTGTAGAGATAGAAACAAATGGAGACTTAAACTGAAAGAGCTCACTGCCTCAATGGCAAAAAGCTAACAATGAAAAAAAAAATGAGCCAAGGCCGGAAAAAATTAAAAAACAAAATATTTTCATGTTTTTATAAAATTTACGTTGCCATTGATCTTTGTTGACTTGTGTAATATATTAAATTCTATTAATTATACAACACCTTTTTCGCTGTTGTTATATGAGGGTTAAAAAATACATTGCAATTTACAAAAATAAATTAAATTCATTTATATGTTATTTCCTGCATGTAATATCTTAAGCTATAATTTCACAATGCTGCAAACATACATTTTATAGAAACGTATTTTTGACCCCAAGAGGATTCTCACGAAAAACTGACAGAAAAATAAATTCCATCAATATCGTTATACAGGGCAAAGCTTTTTACCTCAAAAAGTTTTTTCTATACGCCTAATTCGCAACCCAAATTGAAAGAATGGCTTGAGTTTTTCACCCTCTCTGGGTGGCAAAGAATTATGGAATTTCAGACTATATTTGGAATGGCCACGAAATATAGATCATCGCAACCTAAAAAGGTTTAATGTTCATAATTTGCAAATGCCCTAAAGACTTAAGATCTCTCAAAATAGATTCTTTTTATATTTATAAATACCATTGGAAAACAAAATTTAGACAACATTAGGCAACATTTATGGCAAACATTGTTTTTGGAAGAGTTTGTGGTGCTACAATTAAATTAATTTTATTGCCTCAAAGTTTTAATTATATGATAAGGGGAAATTTATTGTTTTTGATACTTTGCTTCTATATTATACAATCTATTTAAAAATACAAATTTAGATATATATTTAGAACGAGGAATATATAATATCGTTTATAAAAAAATTATTCTTCCTTCTTATGTTTTTGTGAAATTAGTGATTTTCGTTATAAACTCCGTTTTTTAGAAATTTAATTATTGCTAGATTTTTGTGTATGTTTTTCATTATAAACCATAGTCGAGAGTTTTTTAAAAATTTTGTAAATTTTTTTCAATTTGGACTGAAGGCATTGGGATAAAAAGTAAATCGGGGGGGGGGGGGGGGGGGGGGGAAATTATTTTACAGAACCCTGTAAAAATTGTTGATGTTTTTTTTTGTGTTCTGTTAACCATATTATTTGTTATAGTATTTATAGAACAAAATCCAGCATCTTAATAATTTACAACATATCTCTTCATTATTATATTATAAATTTTTTATGGCTTAAACTTGTAATATACAGTCAAAAGTTTAACTTGAAATTAATTAAAAAAATTTTGTATTTAATATTTAGCAAATCAGTTCATGCTTTGAGTCAAACAAGATTTGTCTGAAATAATTTTTATATAATGTAAGAGCATGTTCATAAATTAATAAACCATGAATTTAAATCTAATAAAACAGAAGTTTTAATTTAAACATACAACCTTGTGTTTTATCAATCCTTTTGACATTTAAAAATCTGGTGTAACTACACTATGTTAATTAATATATTAGAAAAACCAATTTGAAATTTGGAATTGTCAAAGAGTTGTGAATATGTCTTGCACATTATACCTATGGAACGTGCTAAGTAACAATATCGTGGAATTAAAGATTGGTAACGAGGTCTAAAAATATTTTATGGTCTAAATTATTTTTTACCTAAGGCCAACTCATTGTCTATTTTTTTAATGAAAATATTGGAAAGTAGCAACATTGTCAATGATATACCTTAGATACCAAGTCGTATTATAAAACGTTTAAGCGGGTAAATATAAATTTACCAATATGTAACAGAGTTCTGCTACGCATCAATATATATTTTAAGATTTATGAGCTAAATTATATAGATCAAACCGATTTTTAAAGCCGTTTATCGTTTTATCTAACCAAATTTAGATAGTCAGCTATATAGGGGAGACCGGGGCGAAATAAACTTAGTTTTGAACTATGCCGTACCTACGTTTTACATACAAATTTTTTGTCTAAACATTTAATTTAGAGATACTTCATAATATTATGTAAATTAGGTAATTAAATTGAAAATAATTATCACATTTAAGAATTATGAGTGAAACAAAACTAGTGTTACTAACCATTTGGCCCCATATATGGGGTGAAATGAAACATTGATGTGGCAATGAAAGTTGACATAATTAACAATATGTTTTTATTACACAGGTCATCAATTTTTTGAGAGTTAAGAGTTAACGAAAGAGATTAAACCTGCCAGCTTAAAATATCATATCTGTTAACTGTTCCTAAAACTTAGTTAGTCAGTAATAAACATTGAAAATTTTAGAAAAAAAGGTCAAAAAACCAAAAAAGATTTAAAAAAATAAATAAATAAAAATTTAATTTTTGCATATTCGTAATAGTTAAACTTAAATTCAAACTTCAAAAAATATTTTCATTTAAAACCGATAATATATCGTGTCGTAATTAATGGAAGCGAAATATTTTGTATTATCTAAATGCCGATGTAAGAGCTTAATATATTTATAAAATTTATTTTTTATTATTTGTGATCAAAAATATAAGTTACAAGAAATGAATTTTTTTTATGCAAAAAAAATTTTAAAATATTTTTTTTTTAGGGTATATTAAGATCTGTCAATTTGGTCAAAAATTGCCATTTTTCGTTATAGGCGGATCTAAGGAGCCAAAGGCGGAAGAAACTAAGAACAACAAATACATATGTGTAGGCCATCATGGGGATGCATTCTTTTATTTTTTTAAAAAAATTCACGTTTCTGATATTAATATTTGTTGACCTGTGTTATATGTAATTCTAATTAACTAATAGATAAATATAACTTTTATTTATTGAATTTATTTAAAATTAATTACTAAGAGGGCATATAAAATTTTTAAAATACTTTGACTATTTAAAATGAGCCCATTTGCTATATTTTGTGCATTGTTAGCTGCTCTATTTCTTATAAATAATGTTAATTTTATATATTCCAAAAACTCTTATTTGTTTTCATGAAAATTCCAATGGCTTTGTTAAAATTTTTTAAATGGACCAAAAATTCAAAATTAGGGATGACAGCTTGAACAAGGGATGGTAATGTAATTACCTCTTATTGTCTAAATTTGTCTTGATAGAGGTGTAAGATCCATAATTTTTAATAATAATAAATAAAATTAATTAAAAAAAACTGGATCTTTATTAAAAAATATGATATGCTATAAAGAGTGCTTGTGATATAACCTATATACTTCCTCTTTCTTCATAATTCTTAACTTACCTATAATTAGGGGCATAAATTAAATATTCCTGCCTAAATGTATTAGAAAAGGCACCAAAGGTGGTATTATAACCTATTGCATTAATAGCAATGCACATTCTATAAACTTTCTTTTTCTGCTGATACAACTGTTCCAACCTAAAAATTATGTTGCAAACCTGCTTAATCCCCTGTGCAATATTGGTGAAGTAGTAAACAAACTTGTCTCATCCCAATTAAAAATCGTGTGCTTCAACTTAATATTTTTTTTATTAAATTAAGTATATTTTAAAAGAAAATGCCTACAACTTCTTCATTAAAATTAAGCCTGCTAAGGTTGTGTTTTCTGAACTTCTAAAAAAAATTGTTAATGACTTTTTTATAAAATTCCCAAACCATAAACTACATTGTTTTTAACCAAATTTTTAGGAATTTTTTTCTTTTGTTTTAGTGCATATTTATATAAATTTTCTTATCATAGTTTAAAATTTATTTTACTTCATTAGTAATAGGCTAAAATATTTTAGCAATGTATAAAAAATTTTTATTAAGAACTTGCTCTTTATTCAAATTGAACAATGTTTTTTTAATTGTAGAATGTCTCATAAAGGAGCATAAAATAATTTGAACTTTTT
Source organism: Acutogordius australiensis (assembly GCA_030555515.1). NCBI lineage: Eukaryota > Metazoa > Nematomorpha > Gordioida > Gordea > Gordiidae > Acutogordius > Acutogordius australiensis. The sequence continues at coordinate 165,307 of JAUIRJ010000024.1, read as the reverse complement.
GGCTAAATAATTCTAATTCATTTTATGTGCCAATAATGCTTTTAAAAATAATGTTTTGTCAAGCTGTTTTGTTTTGCTTCTATAAGTTTGCATTAACATAAACAATTGTTTGGGGTGAAATGTTTATAATTATTTTACCCCCTATGTTGTTGTTGTTAACCATTGCGACTTTTCAATATGGATGAAGGTGACTCGGAGGTGTGAGCGAGCTTAGAGGCGGCTAGAATAGGATTTGTCCATAGGTCTAATGGATTAATCGGGGTGCCACGTGATGGGCATGAGAGGCCCCCTATAAAACAGAGCTCAGTATAATTTAAAATTTTAATTATTAATAAAATATAAGATAAAAATAGGATTAAAAATTAAAATTAATTTTTTTTAAAGAATTTATATATTAACTTTAAATTTATCTTAAAAAATAAAACAAAATAAAGCGTAACAACATACATTTATAAATAATAATCAAAATAGTTTCTATGCTTAAAGATCTAAATAATAACTGAAGTTTAAAAAAAAAATTTTTTTGGGGGGAAAAACGCATTTTATTTTGCCCCGCAGATCATTTCGCCCCGGTCCCCCCTACATTAACTGTCAGAAACAAGAAATTAAAAAATATTGAAATTGTTGTATTTATCTACCTGATAACAATTTTAAAGTATTGGGGTGCCGAATTTATTGTATAACTAAGTATTGCTTGAGTTTTTTAATTTTATTTATTTTTGAGATATAATAAGTTAAAAGGGATTTTTTTAGAATATTCATAAGGAACGGATCGAAATTATGTTGTTTTAAAAATTTTATTTTGATTTATTCAATTGAATGATTATAATTGTTAAAAAAAACTTTAATGCCTTATTTAATGTTTGTAATTTAAATAAAAATTATTTTTTATTTTAATAATAAAAATAGTATAAACTAACACTTAAGAAATTTTTGAGCGGCATAAACTAACTTGGGATGCCTACCATCTTAGATTTAAAACTGATTTTTTAATTAAAAGATAATCATCTATAACATTGAAAAATCAACAAAAATGTAAAAAAAAAATAAATTTAAATTTTTTTTTGCATATTCGCAATAGATGAATTTTTAAATTTATATTTAAAAAATTTATTTTTTTTTAAACCGATTTTATATTTTAAGTTAGCACGCAATGAAATAAAGCTTGGAATATTAATATAATTTATCGTTATAGATGATAAAGTTACAAGGGATATTAAAAAGATTTTTTTTTAAAATTATTCTCTAGGTCATAAAAATCTGTTAAAAATGCCAATTTCATGGGCAGAGCTAGAAATCCAAAGGCAGAAGAAAGTAAAAAAATTGGAATATTTATATAAGATATGGTCACCTCGGGGCATGGTTTTATGTTTTCATTAACTTTGTAACATTAATATTTCTTGACCTGTGATACATGCATTTTATAATGTGTTTTATTTTACATTGGTGCTATCAGTTCAATATCACACAAATGAAGGAGGGGACCATACTTAAGGTAAGCAAAATCAAAACAACCTATAGTTTCCATGTGATTCATAGTGTCGAGTGTAATATCAAAAACAATCAAAAGACAATTTGTTATTCGCGCAATGCAGCTATTATCGCTTTCCGAAAACTTTACAGTTGTTTATAAATAAATATATTTAATATAAGACACAAAATGATGTCACCAAATATATACGAAAATTATTTGATTGGTCAACAAATCAAAAATTAGCTAAAATTATAATCTTAAAAGTAACCCTAAATTGAACCAACGTTACCGTTATGCTATTCTCACTCTAACCTTAAGCTAACTACAATTTATATCCCAACTTTAACACTAAGCATCACCCCTACCCTAATCCAAACTAAACCTCACTAAACCCTAAGCAAACCTCATACTAAGCTTATATCAACAAAACGTTAAACTAACCATAATCTAACTTTGCCCTAACATAGCCCTAAGCCGTATTTTATGGATTTTTGTATTTTATAGATTTTTGTTTCGTACAACTTTGGGTCCACCAAAAATAACCCATATTAAATTTGCTAAAATTTTGATTATTGTTTTATTTAATTTATTTAATTTTATCTGTAACAATAATATTGATCACAATCACCGTTAAGATGTAAAAATTTAGAAATATGGATGCCGATGGTTTAGTATTTAATATTAAAGAAGATAATAAATATATAGCATGTTTCAAAGAATATTTATATAATTTAGTAGTTTTCAGTGATTAAGCGGCTTAATTAACCACATGGTTTTTCATTTTATTGTTAAAATGTTAAATAAGATTAAATTAAAAAGGATTAATTATGATTGCAAATAATAACGTTTGTATTAGTAATTACTATTATTTTTGCCTCAAATAAAATTTATGATATATTTTTTGGGAAATCAACAAAATTAGAAAAGGATATGCTTTGAAATGTTCAAGAGTTTAAAAATCTACATAAGTTATAATATCAAATACCTGAACAATAGTCTACATAATATAAACATAGGATATTAGTATCTGATTACAAAACTATTTAAATTTGATAGTTATTGGATTTACTATAATTAGAAAAAGGTTTAAAAATTAGAATAAGGGTAAATGGCATTTGATCTATGACAAAGTGGCATGATGCTGATGAAAAAAGAACCTAAAAAAATTTAAATAATAAAAAATGTTTCTAAATACAATAATTAATTATTATTTTGACATGAGCCCCAATTATTCGGGCTTTTAAACATTTTTCCACTCTTTAATTTCACTATCAAATAATAATAATAATAACGATTTTGAGCTTTAGGGAATTTGTCTACAACACTAGTATTTCCTATAAATACAAATATTTTTCATAGTTAAATTATATTTTCAATTTTTGTTTTTAAATTGCTCTGCTTTGATGCTCAAGATAAAATTTTACAATTAGTTTTGTAAACAAAAAAATTCTTTATTACAATTTGTTTTTGTTCTAATATACTAATTTAAATGAAAAATTTTATTAAATTAATGTTAACTAACAAGATTCCATTAATAATATGGTTGAATATGTCAAGATTTATGCTAAAAGAACTATTAATTTATATTTTATTGTAATATCATATTTTTTTTCTATTTCATAAGACCTATTTTGTTTTATTTAGGAATTTAAAAAAAGCCAGCTTTTACACCAATCATACAATCAATAACGTCAAACGGCTATGCAAAATGGCTCTAGACAAACTACTAATTATGTGTTTTTATAGTCAGTCTTCAATTAACAATTAAGCCTTGGCCATAATTATATAAACCCAGGAAATCTAAAGTCAGAAATTATTTGATTGCTATGAAAACAATTCCTAAGTTAGAGCCTATACTTAAAAAAAAATATCTATAATATAAGATAAAAAAGAAACAAGATGTTGAATAAAAAAAAAATAATTTTTTTTTTTTTTTTTTTTTTTTTTTTTTTTTTTCCTACCCCCCACAACACAGCAAAAAAAAAAAAAAAAAATTTTTTTTTTTTAAAAAAAAAAGAAAGGTGTTAAAAAAAACTTATTTTATAAAAAAAAAATTTGTAAAAAAAAAAAACACCCCCCCCACATATAAAAATTTTATAAAAAAAAAAAAAAAAAGAATTTTTTTTTTGTTTTTTTTTACTCTTTTTTTTTTTTTTTTTTTTTTTTTTTTTTTTAGGGGGTTTTGTGTTTTTTTTTTTTTTTTTTTTTTTTTTTTTCCCCTCTTTTTTTTTTTTTTTTTGAGGGAAAAAAAGGAAAAAAATTTTTTCTTTTTTTCCGGCCCGGTTGAATTAATAAAAATGATAACAATAAAAAATAAAAAGTCAATATAAAATAAAATTTAAATGACCTATTATTGTGTAAGTTTAATTATTATTGTTCCGACTATGGTGCGGCTAAAACTCTTTTCAAAATTGTAAAAATATTTCTAAAATAAAAATATTTTAGCGGCTAATATAAAAAAATAAGAATTTTAGTTTTTTGATCGTTTTAGGATATGCCTAACAAAAATTTTTAAAAATTTTTTTTTTAAATTTTAAATTTTTTAAGAATTTTTTCACTTGCCGCCTTAATGTTATTCAAATGCGTAAAAATTTTTTTTTCCATTAGCGGCAGCCTATGTTGATCTCGAATTTGAATCATATTGGCTATAATTAAATTATAAAATTTTTATTATATTAATTTACGAAGTTTCTATAAAGAATATAGAGATTAATATTATAAATTTTAGCGTGCTTTGAATAAATTAATAGAATCTTAGCATTAATATGTCTCTTATGTTCCTCATATTATTATTGGAATTTAGTTTAAATGGATTACAAACCATTTTAATATAATAAGACATAATTAAAACATAGATTAGACAAAGTTGATGGTGGTCCTAAGTTTAATAAAAATAATTTATATAATTTTAATAATAAAAATCAAAATAAATCGCTGTTTTTTTAACACGCTTTTTTTGCATCTAAAATTTTTTAACATTAAACCAATATTATTTTATTATAAAATTTAGAAGTTTAAAAAGTTGTCATAAAAAAATAAATGATAGAAACGCGCCCTTAGGGTACAAAAGATTTAACGATATATACTTAGAAATTGAAAACCCTGTCATTAGCATGTCCATTTAACATCATTTGAACACGATGAAGCGTGTATAACACAAGTCAACAAATATCAATGTCAGAAACGTGAATTTTATGAAAACATAAAAGAATGCATCCCCATGATTGCCTAATCTCATTTATATTTTTCTTATTTTTTTCCGTCTTTAGCTCCTTAGATCCGTCTACAACGAAATATGGCCTCTTTTGACCGGACAGATCTATATATACCTAAAAAGAAAAAATTTTAAATACTTTTTTGCATATAAAAATCCCTTGTAACTTATATTTATAATCACAAAAAACGAGAAATAAAAAATTTTATTAATATATCAAGCTCTTACATCGGCATGTAATACAAAATATTTCGCGTCCAAACTTCAATTCGACACATTTATCGGTTAATAAAAATATTATTTTAAGTTTGAATTTAACAGTATAACTATTATATGCAAAAATGAAATTTCAATTTATTTTTGTTTTTGAATCTTTTTTGTTTTTTTGACCTTTTTCTCTAAAATTTTCAATGTTTATTCCTGATTAACTAAGTTTGATTAGGAAAAACGATAAATGAATTTGATATTCCCTAAGATATCAGGTTTGATCTCTATTATTAACTTATAACTCTCAAAAAATTGTTGACCTGTGTAAGAATAGAATGTCGGGTAAGTTGTCCCATTTAATTCGTGCCTCAAAATTAGCGATTTCGATTTACAAGTTTTTTTACCCTAATATTCTCGAATTGATAAGAAAACTGAAATACATCTCCCAATCCCACCGGCCTAATTAAATTAAACCTGTCTAACAGAGACTATAGAGAAGTATTCCATTAAAACATTATCCACTTTTAATAGTTTAAATGTAAGACTTAGTAAAAGTCAATAAAAATCTATGTAAATGAATTAATTTTATGAAAACATAAAATAATGCATACCCATGCTGGCCTAATCTCATATATATGTTTTTCTTAGTTTCTTCCGTCTTTGGCTCCTTCGTGTTTAACGAAAGGCTTTTTTGACCAAATTGACAAATCTAAACATAACCAAAAAAAATTTACCTTTATTGCACATATAAATTTATAATCAATAACGAGAAATAAAATATATATTAATACAAAGTCATGAGATACGAATAATTTCGTTTCCAAACTTCAATACGACACGAAATATCAACGGTTTTTAATGAAAATATTATTTGAAATGTGAATATGCAAAAAGAAAATTTCACCTAATTTTTGTTTTTAAAACTTTTTTGTTTTTTTACCTTTTTTTATTCCTAAGTAAAAGTTTGATTAGGATAAACGGTAACCGATTTGATATTCCCTAAGATGGCAGATTTGAACTCTGTTAACCCATAACAGTCAAAAAAATGATGACCTGTGATTTCCAACCTATATAAATATACTTCAAATCGAAAAAGCCTATAATATGTCTAAAATGAGAAATGGTGATGTAAATAGAAAAAGAAATTGCAAAAAAAACTAGACAACTTTGCAAGCCCAGAAACCTAATTTAATTAGCTGTTGAAACCCTATTTTAAAATTAAGATAAAATGAGCTTTAAAATTTGATATTGTAAAAATTATAATATAGGCCATTTATTTTAACCTTAGGGTTTCGAATCAAACCTTTCCCCTGTGGGTTTATTTCCATGTTGGAAATGTGCCAACACATAGTTCTAATTTGCAAATACATTAGTTAGGGGGGGGGGGCAATTTGCTAACGGTCCTGTTAAACGTTTAAATGTGCAATTCTGAACAAGCATATTAATTAATTCAATTAAATATATCTTTTTTGCTTTTGTTTTAAAAAAATACACAAAGAGAATATATCTAAGACACACTTAAAATAATAAACACGTACAAACCTGATTGATACCAATATGATCTAAAGTCACAAGCAGGTATATAAAATGATCCCTATATCGGCCTTAACTCACATAAATCCGTTTCCCAATTTTGTGCGCCTTTGGCAATTTTTGCCCATATTAAAAAATTGACCATAGTGGCAGCCCTTACAACCTTTTAAAAACCCTAAGAAAATAAAAAAAAATTTTATTTTACTTGTAACATATGTATGTCAGATGAATAAAAATATTAAATATATCTATCTTTTAAAATTTAAATTATACAAAATATTCGGCATCTCAGTCTTATATATATTTTTGGCTATTAATGCAATTTGAATAGGCTGTTGTAAATATATATAAAATAATATTCAATTTTTGTTAAATTTTCTTGTAAATTTATTGTTAGCTGACTCACAAATTTTGAGTCCTAAATCAGATTTGATCTCTATTGGTAGATCAAAATTATTTAAGCCTACGAAACAGATTATAAATAAAATATTAGATAAAATAGGATTATTGATATTAGAATGAGTTTTAAAAGAATATATATTACCTTTACTTATATTTTTTTTATAAATAAAACAAATAATTCAACCACATCTATTTACACCCAATTTTATATTTCACATTTGCCAAATTTTTACAATGTACACAAAAAATAATCATAATAGATAGTCTGCTAAATTTAATAAATTTTTAAAATTCAAAAAATAATTATTTTTAAGGGAGAAAAAATTTATTTTTCATTATGCCGCGCAGTCTAATTCTCCCAAGATTCCCATATATTTTGTGTGTTCAAATATATGTGGTTTTCTAATTTATTTGGGGGAGAAATAATTAATATCTAAAAATTAAAACATGACAAATGTTATTATCCAAATATTAACTATATGATATACCCTGCAGAACATCTAAATTTAGATTTATATTTCCGATTAACGATATTTTATTATATTTATTTAAAACCAAGTTTTTCATGTAATGTAATTATTGTATGATTTAGAATATATATTTAGTCAAAAGCATGATATAATATGAACAAAAATCTTCATAACTTAACATAATAAATATATAGTTTTTTTGACCAATTTAGAGATACATTTTTCTAATATATTCATAATTGTGGAAATGATTAAACACATTTGTATATATTGTATATTATAAAAAAATTCTGTTAATGCCTGTACTCCGATCTCGCACGTTTTGATAATAAAAGATTAATAATCAACAAGCACATAAAAACTTTAGTTGAGTTACCTCCTGTTAAAGAAAATCCCTTTGAATTGAGATCCTTCTTAGATAATATAATTCAACACACAAGAGCTCTGGGCTCATTGGGATGTCCCATTGAGCATTGGGATCACATATTAATATATATATTAGCCACTAAATTAGATAGTAATGTAGAAAGATCCTGGGAATTATCCATAAAAGAAAAACCCAGCTTTTTAGAATTTACAAATTTTTTGCAACATCAATGCAGTGTGTTTGAGCACACTAACAAATTAAAATCAATTGATGATGCAAAAAAGGCAGCATCACACTTGGCCCTTAAACGAAATTATTTAAAAAAATGTTAAAAAACAAACATGCATTTTTTGTGTATTGCTAAAGTGCGGCATTGTCTATCGGCAACACATGTAGTTTATGTTTGGGTCGTATGAGGCTTCCGTTGGCAGTTTTTACTTCAGCCACTCGCACTTGTCCCTCGCTGCCTTGAAATACACGTTGTATCCTGCCTAGAACCCACAGTAGGGGCGGTGTATGGTCTTCTCCTATCAGGACCATTTGCCCTTCTTTAAGTGGCGGTGCTCTAATTCTCCACTTATTCCTAGGTTGTAGGGTTGATAGATATTCTTTGTGCCACTTGTTCCAAAAGGTTTGTCGAAGATTTTCGATGTATTGCCATCGAGAGAGCCGAGAAATGGTTATTTCATCTAATCTTGGCTCATTTATGCATGTAAATGGTCCGCCAATTAAAAAGTGTCCAGGACTTAAGTAAGTATAATCATTTGGGTCATTCGATAAGGGCATCAAGGGTCTGGAATTTAGTATAGCTTCAACTTGAATTAGTAACGTTATAGTCTCTTCATATGTGAGTATTGCCTTTCCCACTATACGTCTTAAGTGGTGCTTTGTTGACTTGACCGCAGCCTCCCATAACCCTCCGAAATGGGGAGCTCTAGGTGTTTAATGTGGATATTTTATTGTATTAGTTCAAATGATAAAAGATTAATAATCAACAAGCACATAAAAACTTTAGTTGAGTTACCTCCTGTTAAAGAAAATCCCTTTGAATTGAGATCCTTCTTAGATAATATAATTCAACACACAAGAGCTCTGGGCTCATTGGGATGTCCCATTGAGCATTGGGATCACATATTAATATATATATTAGCCACTAAATTAGATAGTAATGTAGAAAGATCCTGGGAATTATCCATAAAAGAAAAACCCAGCTTTTTAGAATTTACAAATTTTTTGCAACATCAATGCAGTGTGTTTGAGCACACTAACAAATTAAAATCAATTGATGATGCAAAAAAGGCAGCATCACACTTGGCCCTTACAAACAATATTAGTTCAAATGTGTCACGTGATTATTATATGTGCGTGAATGCGAGATCGGAGTACAGGCATTAACATACTGCCCCCCTCTCCAAAAAGAAAATATGTTATTTAATATAAATTTGATGCAAATGCTTAAAATTATGTAATCTTTATAAAAGCAAATCTTTCGCAATGCTGATTAAACGAAATTATTTAAAAAAATGTTAAAAAACAAACATGCATTTTTTGTGTATGTGGTGCTAAAGTGCGGCATTGTCTATCGGCAACACATGTAGTTCATGTTTGGGTCGTATGAGGCTTCCGTTGGCAGTTTTTACTTCAGCCACTCGCACTTGTCCCTCGCTGCCTTGAAATACACGTTGTATCCTGCCTAGAACCCACAGTAGGGGCGGTGTATGGTCTTCTCCTATCAGGACCATTTGCCCTTCTTTAAGTGGCGGTGCTCTAATTCTCCACTTATTCCTAGGTTGTAGGGTTGATAGATATTCTTTGTGCCACTTGTTCCAAAAGGTTTGTCGAAGATTTTCGATGTATTGCCATCGAGAGAGCCGAGAAATGGTTATTTCATCTAATCTTGGCTCATTTATGCATGTAAATGGTCCGCCAATTAAAAAGTGTCCAGGACTTAAGTAAGTATAATCATTTGGGTCATTCGATAAGGGCATCAAGGGTCTGGAATTTAGTATAGCTTCAACTTGAATTAGTAACGTTATAGTCTCTTCATATGTGAGTATTGCCTTTCCCACTATACGTCTTAAGTGGTGCTTTGTTGACTTGACCGCAGCCTCCCATAACCCTCCGAAATGGGGAGCTCTAGGAGGTATGAATTGCCAATCGATTCCAAACGTCTTTTGAACTATTTTGTTGATACTTTCCTGCTCAAAGATAGATTGTAGGTGTGATAATTCTTTGTTAGCACCTATAAAATTAGTGGCATTGTCAGAGTATATTTTGATTGGCTTTCCACGTCGTGCTATAAAGCGCTTCATTGCATTTATGAACGCTTCCGTAGTAAGATCAGAAACTAATTCAATGTGAATTGCTTTGATTGCTAAACATACAAAGATAGCACCATATGCCTTTGTTAACTTAGGGCGATGTCTGCCTTCCCGTAAAGTTATTGGACCAAAATAGTCCACACCTACATTTGTAAATGGACGGCATTGAATAACACGATCAGCCGGAAGGTTACCCATTAAGCATGAGTCTCTTCTTGGGTTGACTTTGAAGCATGTAACACACCGTCTTATCACGCTTTTGATATGATTTCTTGCATTGGTAGGCCAGTACAAAGTTCTTATCGCCGCTAATGTTGCTTGTACTCCTCCATGCATTGTGATTTTATGAACCATTCTAATAATAAGTGTAGTAATAGGATGATTCCCTGGTAGTAAATATGGATGTTTGTGATCAAAATCAAGCATAGAATTGTGGAGTCTTCCCCCCACCCGAATAATTCCGTCATGAAGAAATGGATTTAATGAGATGATTTTACTGTTTACTGGAATATCAACGCCCTGCTGAAGCGCTTTTACTTCGTTTGGAAAGGATTGAAGCTGCACGTGTTTCATTATGGCCTTTATAGAAGTTGTTAATTCATCTTTCGAAAGCTTTCCGGAGTGTGCTGTTATTAATGAATTTGAACGATGTTTAATATTGTAGATGAAACGTATGCAATAAGCAATTACTCTCGACAGTTTTTGATAATCTGAGAATCGTTCATAGATTGAATCGAAGCTTATTGTAGTTGCCATGCTGGTTTTCTTTTGCTCAGGAGCATCAGTTGCTAATGGAGTTTTTTTTTTTGGAATACTTTTATTGGAAGACAACCAATCTGGACCGAACCACCATAATTTAGAGTTAATTAATTCACTTGGAACGCATCCTCTTGATAATATGTCAGCGGGATTTTCGCTAGTATCAACGTGATTCCATGAAAATCCTTCTGTTATTTGTTGAATTTGTGCCACGCGATTAGCAACAAACGTTTTCCAATCGCGGGACTGCGACTTTATCCATGTTAGCACTATGGTGGAGTCTGTCCAGCAATGAACTGAATTGGGCATCAAATCTAGGGCTTTGAGCGCCTTTTGCAGTAATTGAGCCAAAAGCACTGCGCCACATAATTCTAGCTTAGGGATTGAGATGGCTTTTAAGGGGGCAACGCGGGATTTCGAACAAATAAGCCTAGAGATCACCTTGTCGCGATTCTTCGATCTGGCGTAGATGCACGCCCCATAGGCCTTTTCACTGGCGTCACAGAACGCGTGAATTTCTATGTCTGCATTCAAAATCAATATTAATCTTGGGATTCGAAGTCTATTGATTACATCATATTGCGCTTTGTACTTTATCCATTTTGACTGCTCATCTAGAGGTATAGGGTCATCCCAAGAAAGCTTTAATTTCCAAAGTTGCTGCATAACCAATTTTGCAACTGTAATTATTGGCCCAATGAGACCAAGAGGATCAAATATATGCGATATTTTTGCAAGTATGTTGCGCTTGGTGAACTCATTATCATTATCATCGGTTACCGAAAATTGCAATGTGTCATCACAAGGATTCCACAGTAACCCTAACGTTTTTGTATTATTTTTGATGTCCAAATTTATCACATACCGGTCCTCTATGCCTGATTGCAAACCATATAATAGTGTTGGATCGTTGGACATCCATTTTCGTAAATTAAATCCGCCCTTTTGCAGAAGTGATTTAGTTTCGTGTATTATATTGCGAGCTTCTTCATAATTCGACGCTCCTGTGAGCAAATCATCAACATAGAAGTCTTGCTTTACTATTTTAGACCCTAAGGGAAATGTATCAGCTTCGTCAACGGCCAACTGTTGAAGAACTTTTGTGGCAAGGTATGAAGCCGAAGCGGTCCCATAGGTAAGTGTGGTCAATTCAAAAGTTTTAATGCTTTCAAAATTATTTTCCCTCCATAAAATTCTTTGAAGCTGGGACTGTAGTGGATCAATTAAAATTTGTCTGTACATCTTTTCTATGTCACCCGTAATCGCGTATTTATGCTTGCGAAAACGTATGATGATTGACAATCAATCCTGTTGCACAACCGGTCCTACCATCAACGCATCATTGAGAGATATTCCTGATGTTGACTTTGCTGATCCATTAAATACGACTCGAAATTTTGTTGTTAGGCTGGTATTTTTTATTATGGGATGATGAGGTAAGTAGAGTATAGGAAGATTAGGATTGTTTATAACGCTCTGTTTCATATGACCTAATTTTTCATATTCTTTCATAAATTGGATATAATTGTCTTTTATTTCTTTTGATTTATGTTCAGACTTTAGTAACATTTTTAATGCTAAGTTATAAGTTTCACCAATTTGACATATGACCTCAGATTTTAATGGAAGCTTTACGATATATCTGCCTGACGAATTTCGCTGATGTGTTAGATCAAATAATTGCTCACAAATTTCTTCTTCTTGACTACGGGGTTGAGGTAATTGATTTTCTTCAATTTCCCAAAATTTGCGCAGATCGAATTGCGTTTGATCGCTTGCAAAATGAGAATTAACATTGTACGCAGTTATTGGAATTTGACCTGACACCACCCATCCAAAGGCGGTTTTATGCATTATTGGGTAACGCTGTCCTAACTTGATTTGACCTATTCGCATTATTTTAAAAAAGATTTCAGCACCCAGTAAAATATCTATAGAACCTGCTTTATTAAAGTTGGGGTCCGCTAGTTGTATGTTCGGAATGGTAAACTCCGGCTCAAACGTTTGTTCCGGAATCCTTTGTGTAATCTGTTCCAATATTATAAATTTTAATATCCATGCCTGGTGGTGGGATGCGATTTTTGCTTCAACCATAAGATTAGCGTTATTTTGTTGCAAGTTTATGCCCCCGATAGTCACATTAATTGAGTTAGGAATAAGTCTCAGCTTTTCACACAAATTCTGGGTCATGAAACATGTCTGTGACCCTGAGTCTAATAGCGCCCTACATTTATGAAGGTTACCATTGGCATCGTTTATGTTTATTAACGCAGTTGGCAACAATGTTTGTAGTTTATTAATATATGAGCCGTCTCTAATAAGTTTATTTGATGAAGCGGTTGTTAAATTTAAAGTGCTTGGGTAGATTGGAAATTGCTGGTCTATATTATTTAGGTTGTTTGAATGAAGTATAGTATTATGCTTCTTGTTGCATATTTTGCAATTCCCATTTTTGCATTGAGAAGCCAAATGACCACCTTTTAGACAATTAGTGCACAAGTTTTGCTGTTTAATTAATTCAAATCTACTTTGGGGGGATCTTTCCAATAGCATTGGGCATTTATAGGTGAAATGTTGCTCCTTACAAATTCTTTACCTAAAAAAACAACAAAACCAAACGTGCTAGCTTGTGAGTTCAAGTTATTTTTAATATCATTTTTTTATTTTTTTTTTTCAGAATGATAATAAAATGGAAAGGAAAAAAAACAACAAAATAACATCTAAATTTTTAATCTTTTTTCTATTTTATTTTTCTCAATTTTCTTTTAATAAATGTTTAGTATTTTGTTCCAATCAAACAAAAACAGCACTCTATTTGCAATTATTTCGAGACAAAATAATAGATCACGGTTAGATTTAAATTGATAGAAGAAATTTGACAATTGGGAACAAATAATATATGATAACCTTACTCATACATCTTTTTCCCAAAATTTGTTATAACCCCCGGGTCTTTATAAGCTGAGTTAACAAATTTTTTGACATAGATTACCTAAAAAAAATTTTTATAAAGTAATTAATATGGCATTTAACTATTACGAGTATTGAGATATAAAATTATTAATTATATCAAGCTATTACATCAATATTGGTTATAAAGATTATTTGGAGGCCAATCTAAATATGACATAAACTATTTGAAATATTAAATATTTTGTTGTTTTAAATATTTTTGTTTTTTACGACATTTTTTTAGAAGTTACTAATGTATATAGCTGGCTTAAAAATTAATTATAAATAAGGCAACTATAAATTTAGTTATAAGATGTTAGGTTAAGTCTCCAAAGTTTGTCTGAATATTAAGATGCTTTGAGAGTTAGTTACTACAGAGAAAAAGTTAATATTTTTTTGGATCTCTTTATTATTTTAGAAAATTTTAATTCTAAGATATAAAAATAAACTATAAATAAAACTTAAATTATTATTATTTTATGTAGTTATTTAATTTGAAAGTGCTTATCTAAAACCACTTGCTTATTATTATGTATTGAAAAGGAACAAACAGCATGTAAATTTGTGCCATGTTTATCTAACTGCCAACTTCCCTATTTTAACTTATCCAATATTTAGATATAATTGTATTATTTTACTTTTTTAAAAACTTTTTTTACTTAATTATTAATTTACATGTTCATGCTAATTTGCCCATAATAAAGTCTAAGTATCAATGCATTATACTTGTAGGCATGTCTTATTTTATATTCGCATGTACAGACCATAATAACACTTGTCTTTAAGTATTAATGCATTTCAAATATCACTTTCAAAATTCTAAGATAATTTATTATAATTTTATTTATCTGTATTAGACCTTTTTATTCGTAATTTCGACAGGGCTCCACAGACACGGGATGATTTAAGGGCTAAATTAGTCAAAATTAATTGACCTTTATATCCTACAGGAAAATATGATATATTATTTACCAGCATATTAAACTCTAACGCCCTTGTTTAGATATAACGTCCAATTCTCGGTAAATCAAAAAAAACATTACGTTGGATAAATTTTTTGATATATATAATTAGATTATTTAAATTTTACATTTTTGGATCCCTATATTTAATATTTTTAAAAAAATTGTTTGTAGCTGGTTCACAAAGTTAGATTAGAGGCCCGACGACAATATACATGTACATTAATTGAATCCATGTTTATTTTATCATTAAAAATGTGGCCTCACTTGACGTTGGAGCCAAATAACAAACTTATAGAATAAATGTTAAATTATAGAAATTGACGTAGCAAAAAAGTTTTTTATAAAAAAAACTTTATATACAAAGAGTGTGTTACTTATGATTTTGTTAAATTTTTATATGATTACAAGGCGTTTATAATAAATTTTTAACAATTACTTATTTTTAAAAGAGGCTCTAATTTATCTATATCTAAAAAAAAGATAATCAAATTTATAAAGAAAATTCAAAGATTCATAAATATTATCGGTAAAAAATCTATTATTAAAAGAATTAATAAATATTATCAGTAATATTTAAATTATTCTCAAACTTATGAGTAGTAAAATCAAAATCTTTAGGTTTAGTTTTTCCCATATATATAAATTATTGTCTTTTAAAAGGATTCTATATATCAAAAAATTTATTAAATCTGTAAAAGTATTTGTATTTCTTGAAAGTTTACAAACAATGGTGTATTATATCAAAAGTTTTAGAAACATTAATCGTTTTGCATTGTTGATCATTATTTTTAATAAAAAAATAATTTTAAATGATAAATACAAAAAAATAAATTGATGATTATAAATATGGTCAAAAAACTCCGGCGCTTTGGCCCTGTGACCTGAAGATATAAAAAATTTATTTTTATCTTATAATAGAGTTTTTAATATTTTTATGTAATTAAAAAAAAAATAATGACATGGTAGTGACCACACCACCGATGGGGCAACAGCCAAGGTATGGTCCCGCATTCATTTTTCTATATTGCATCATGTTAAAAAATTTATGAAGGGGAGAAAAAATATCAAAAAAAACTTTCCCTTCTCTTAAAATTTTAAGACAGTCTTTCACAACAAGATGCAATCGGTGGTTAAAGTAGTAATATACGGTACATGGAGTCCAGCCATTTAGCTTAAAAATACTTGAACACCATCTTTTTCCCCGTACATTAAGTTCGCCCCGTAGCTTTGTGCAAACATGTTCATTCTTTGGTTCTAGATTAGTTCTAACATAAGATTGTTGACAAGTGAGGATTTTTTTGGCATAAGATTTATGAACTGCTTTTACAAATATACAGTTTACTGTACATATTTTTCTATATATCTAATAACAACACAAATAAGCAAATTTCATAAAAACTGGGGGGGGGGGAGGGAAATGCCCCCTTCCAAAGGTTCTAGAATCGTGCCTGTATTATAAATAGATGGTGACAGAGAAGATATATAGTAAATTTAATTTTTTATAATCCTACATACATATCTCAAAAATGTACCAAAATATAAAAATATATCTTTTATTTCTATATATAGATGTCTTGAATATATGTCATTTGAACGCACAGCTGGTTGTCATCATTTTCACGAACCAGTGGTAAATTTATTTATAAAAAATTTTATGAAAAAAAAATTATTCATTATTTTGTGCTAAAAAATGACATATATAGGACACTTATTTTTGAACATTATATTTTGAATAAAACAAGGTATTTATGGTTTAAAAATATTTTTAATATATATTCTTTTTTTTTTCAAATGAGAAAAATTTCAGCCAAAAAATTAGATTTGAAACCGAAAATATTCACTGCTAGTTACCTACAGTGATTCCTAAGATATAATAAAAAATATGTATTCTTAATATTGCGGCTTACCTGGAGGAACAACACACAACATCAATACCTTTTGTGAAATTTCAAAGTTTGATTAAATCAAAAGTTAACAACACTGGACAACATAAAAAAACAAAACGATTTTTACTTTGCAGAAATTTTTTCTTGCAACGATCTTGAGTTTAGTTTTTTTCCATTTTGCGAAAAACACAAAAACTTTTTAAAAAATTAATTTCTTTTTTTCCTAGGTGTCATGAAAAATTATTTGCCACCTCAATGTAGATTGGACACGATAAATTATTATTTGAAATAAATTTAAGGTTTAAAATAATTTACCAGTTTTTACTAAAATAATTTTATATTTGTTTATTTTGCAGGTTTAAATATTAAATATTAATTGTGTTAATAGCTGATTTCCAAAAATTATAATAAAAAAAAACATAAAATGGATTAAATAATTTTTAAGACGGAGTTCAAAAGTCAATAACCTTCAAAAATATTTTTAGCATGTGCAACAAGAAGTAAACAAAAAACTTTATTACACAATAGATAGAAAAACTGCTACATTTTGATAATATTAAGAATTTTTCAAGAAAATATATTTGGCGTGTATTAAAAATATTTTAATTGGGCTGTTAAAGCTTAAGTAAAGCTGATCCCGAGCTCAACTCAAAATTTAATTTTTTTATTTTGGGACCAGTCCATATACACAGGTCTGAAAGTTTTATATCATCAGCTAAAACTTTATACTTATACAGATTTAAGAAATATAAAAATTATTCAAGGAAAAACAAATTTAAAATTTAGCCCGGCCCCTATTTTTTATCCTAAACAAGACCCTGCGTGCCAGTATCTTTTTTTTCACCCTCTGTAAACCGGTTCGGGGTGCCTTTAAGTCCTAATTTCTTTAAATGTATAAAAAATAAAAATTTTAATTTTTCATTCGTTAATTTTATATGACCAATTAGAACGCATTCAAGGTTGATTAGTTTTTCCGTAATTAGAACATTTATTAAAATTGAAAGTATGAAACTGAATCAACTTTGTAATATGAATTAGTTTTTTCAATACTTTAGGATTTTAAACATTTCGAATTTTTAAAACTTTTTTTTTAAATTTTTTTTCTAATTTTTTTTTAATTGTTTGAATAACTTTTCTTCCAGAAAAACTATTTAAATGCTAATAACACAAATTGGGTACTTTTTGTAAAGAAGCTGTCAATATCAAAAAGTAAAATTTTAAAATTTAAAAAAAAATGAACCTAATCTGAACGCGCCCTTAAACACATCCTTAACATTAAAAATGTGAAGGAGACTGTTTTTTTTCGCTATCGATATTAAGTTTTTTGCTTTTTTTTATTTAATTAATGAAATATTAATAGTTTACAAACAAACATCAAATACAGATATTGACGCAATTTAATCTAAAATATAAAATATAACATTTTATAATTTTGAAAACAATAATCTATTTAGTTTTTTATTTTCGTAGAAAAAAAATAATAAAAACATATAGGCGAGAGGCTGTTTTGAATTTTAATGTTATGATAGGAAAGAACGGTTTGAGATTGTTTAAGGCTATCCTAACATTAACGGTACTTTTTTATACTGTCATATTCATTTACACTACATCACTGAATTCCAAAAACAATTCTAAATCTCAGGATTTTAATAGAACGGATCCTTTCTTCCTAATTCTTTTCCTACAACAAGGGTTCAGGTCTATATCAGAAGACAAAACAAATATTTCCATTGGGCCTTTAAAGGGCACATATCTCAAATTTGAGTATGGAACCCAAGATGATGATGATTATTATGATGGTGTTTCCAATCATTTGATCGACCTAAATAATATCAACAATAAAAAACTCAGCGAAATTAATGATTCTGAAAAGAGCTCCAAAGACCGCTCTGGACTTAAAACGCACGGGTGGGCCTCATCGTCTATCGCAATTCGTCCAGAACTATTTGATTACAAGCCCAATAACAATCCTTAAACAACAGGATTTTAATTCATCTCCTCTCACGGCATTCGGAAGTAATTGAGCTAATGCTCGTAAATGGGTAAGGCAAAATACTGCTTTTGAAGATGGTGACAACAATAATGATAGCGATGCTGCAACTAAAGTTTATGATAAAGCCAACAATATTTTAATCAAAAGGTTTGTTGGTCGTTCAAATAAAAACTTGTCGAAAAAGAGGTCTACCCTATTAGGTAATGTTAGTATGCAAATTACTGCTATTCTAATTTATATACTTGGATATACTTCTATTATTCCTATGTAAATTTCTTATCTATATATATTGCAACATTCAATAATAAAGGAGCATATATAACTTTTTATATCCTCAATTCTTCATTGGCGACGAGGCGGGAGCTGGAGTTTTCCAGAAGGACCTCCCGTCGGCCATCGAATTTATTTTAAATAAATTGGAAAATTGTTTTTTTTTAAAGTAATTAAATTTAACCCCCTTTTATTTGTTGGCCCGATTATTCTTGTGGAAAACTGAGTCTAATTGAGGGAGGAACCATACAAGTAATTGGCGCACAAGGTCCATATTCAGCGAATGATGCACCTTACATATAAGCTTATCAATGTCACCCAGGGTTTACGAATTATAGCTTCGTCTGAAAGACAGAAGTGCCGTAACAAGACAAAAATTGATGAAGCAACGAATTTGTCTCAAAGACAAGCAGACCACGGTCTAAAACAATCACGGTCTAAAACGATTGCGCAAACTAGTACGGATATGGCCCCCTAATTAAGAACCGAATCTCATTCATACGGAATTGCGATGTCTAAATAACAGACAGAATGGTCAAAACATAGACCGAAAAGGGTTTTCCAATCTCCAAAAAATGGCAAGAAACACGGTGCCTGAACGATCATTGAACCTAAAAACCGAACCATATGGTCCTGAAAGACCTGACGATAAAGCCCAAACTCTTAACGATTATCTTGAACGATCAACGATCTATGGTCTTCTCGATGGGCCTAAACGACCTAACAAATATGAGTCCTCAACGACCTGACGACAAACGGTCCTCAACGAACTGACAATAAATGGTCCTCGATGTGACATGATCTTTAACGAATTGACGTGTAAAGGCCCTCGACGATTGACGAACAAGGTTCTCAACCCGACCAATACGAAATGATCAACGAATACAACGATTGGCGATCACCAAAAGACCGAAGAATACTAAACGACCGAACGGATAGTGGTCCGGAACGACCTGAGGATAAATAGTTTAAACGACCTAACGATAACGGTCCTCTACAATAACGGTCCTCTAAAATAAATGGTCCTCAATTTGACATGGTCTTTAACAAACATAAGGTCCTCAACGATAGACGTATAAGGCTCTCAACCCGACCAATACGTAACGATCGACAAATAGGTCAACGACTGACGAATACTAAACGATCGATGAATACTAAACAATCGACAAATAGGT
This sequence comes from Acutogordius australiensis, assembly GCA_030555515.1. NCBI lineage: Eukaryota > Metazoa > Nematomorpha > Gordioida > Gordea > Gordiidae > Acutogordius > Acutogordius australiensis. The sequence continues at coordinate 145,319 of JAUIRJ010000024.1, read as the reverse complement.
CAACGACTGACGAATACTAAACGATCGATGAATACGAAACGATCGACGAATACAAAACGATCGAAGAATATGAAACACCGACGAATACGTGATCGACGAATACAATGATCAACGAATATAAAACGATTGACGATTACCAAAAGACCGACGAATACCAACCGACGAATCACGGCCCCACAAGAGACTTAGACTTTGTAACTAACACGATTACTTTTATGGATCAACAAAGTCTCAGCAATCGACTATGATCGATTACAAACCGGGTAGAACAATCCTCGCTGATTGCCTACCCCGTCCCTCGGTGAAAAATCACAAATCTAATTGGGATGAGAAGATGCAACTAAGTATACGTTTTTTTAACGCTAAACGAGTTCGTACTTAGACTTAAACAGCTGAAGACGTGACCATATCTGTTTATGACCCAAAGCTACCTAAGACCGGTGTCCCACGCAAAACACTCTACGATGCCTTACGAACGTTTCGTAAATCAAAAGGACACCTCCTGGTAAACATCTAATCTAATCTAGTTTGAAGCATTAAAATGGATGGCGAGAAGAAGCTAGAAGAATGAATCAACTAGAAAAATCAGCTGCCTCTACTCAGTCTATGACAAGCCCATTGCTCGTTAATATGTCGACCATTGATAACATCAACTTTACGAAAAAGTCCTACCTTGATTTACTTGTCAAACAACTTGGTAGAGATTAGCGACGCCGTCAGAATCAAAAAAAAGGGGATAGTAATGTTAGTATGCAAATTACTGCTATTCTAATTTATATACTTGGATATACTTCTATTATTCCTATGTAAATTTCTTATCTATATATATTGCAACATTCAATAATAAAGGAGCATATATAACTTTTTAAATCCTCAATTCTTACAGGTTATATAAACCAAACAGATCCTGACAACAAATATGGGCGAAGTGTTACTAAAAGCTCAAACGCCGCAAACAAAATTTTGTCGCTCGAAAATTTGAAACACAGAAATTCGGCAAAATTATGGGGTCAATTAATAAGCAAATCAACTTAAAATCTGCACCAAATTTGGGTAAAAATCAAGTGAAAAAACTGAGTTCTTTGGCAGCCACTTTGGCAAATGTAAAAAAACCTCTTATCCTTTTTTGGAACCCAAAATATTTGTTTTGGATAGCCAGGCGTTCCATATTATCTTGTGATACCTATTTTAAGCATTCAACAGCTGATCGAGCTATTCTAACAAAGTCTCAGCCCACATGCGAAATAACGATGGACCGTGCGTTGTACAATAAAAGCGACATTGTCGTTTTCCATCCGTTTCAACTTTCGTTTGATGACTTGCCAAACTCTCTTTTAAGGCAATATTTAGGGCAACACATAGGTCAAAATAAAAACAGTTAACTTAAAAATTACAATGTTAGATTGTAACTATGATGTTTTAATATCCAATTTTGTTTCTTGGATAGATTTTAAATCAATTTAGAAGTTAAGATATGCTTTTTGACCTTAAAATGTTTATGACAGGGTTACTATATCTGTAAAAAAAGGGTTAAGTTATTATGATTGTTTGGGTGGATTATTAAGTTTATATTTTATTATACGCTAACATATAAACTAAAAACTTTTCTAGTCATGACATATGGTCTAAACAAAAATGGGTTTTTGCTTCTCAAGAAACGCCTTCGAACCTCAAGGAGCAATCCTTCAAATGGCTGGCGCCGAGGTTCCCCAACCCAACAATAACCAGGTGGGAGTCCATGTTTGATTGGATCGTTACTTACAACACGGTTCCCACGAGTAATTTCTTTTTCTCTTACGGAAATCAGGTGTCTTAGCCCGTATTACTAATGGATCATCCTACTAGAAATTGATTGATTGATAGGCTAAGTTCAGCTTTGTCATCACAACTTGCAAGAAATAGTTTTTCATAATAAATTAGTTTATAAATACAGAATAGATAATATTATTTTTACCTAACTATTTTTAACATTGTCTTAATAAAGAAATTATAAATTAAATAGTTATCTTTAAAATCTATTAGTAAAATCCTGGTGGCCTAGCCACCAGGAGATAAATTTCTTATCTTAATCAACTAAATCCCAACCAACATATTATATCCTATTTTTCATGTTAAACATCAGGTCAAGTTCGAGCCTGACCCCAAGCGACAGATAGGGTTTGATTCGCAAAATTTGAAGGGCCGAAAACTCATAGCAGGTTGTATTAATAAATTTACATATCTTGAATTAAAAATAAGGCATCGATCTTACGGTTGCTTTAAACTTTTAGTAAAATATAAAGATAAATTTGCACGTTTATTTCTTAGTATAATTTATTTTAATAATATGTTCCGGTTTTTGAGCAAAATATACCACGCACATGTAAAAAATATGTGTTCAGTCAAAATACAGCTGATCAGATAGTTTTTTTGTTTTTAAAATAAGCTCTTAAATTAGCTTATAATTAATAACATAATATCGTCCAAAATGATATTCGACAACATTTATTATAAGTTTTTGAAAAGATGTTGCTTGAAGTTTGAACTTAACCATACCCAAAATTTTAATATATTTAAATTTACAATATATTTTATATGTTTATTACCAGAAAATATTCTTAAATACATAATTTTATTCCGGCCTTTTATATAATATGCAAAATATTAATTTTTTACTTTTTTAAATTTCTTTGTTTTTTTTTTCGACATTTTTTCTATAATTATTAATGTTTATAGTTGATTAATTAAATTTGATTAAAAAAACGGTTCACGCATAAAAATTCCATACATGGCAGGTAATTTCTGTATTTAGCTAATTCTCAGAAATTTGTTGACCTGTATGTAATATAGATTTTACTAAATTTTCTCCTTAAGGAATCTTTAAGCACAAATCTTATCGCCAAAATTAGATGTATTATGAATAAAATTAGGTCGAGCTTGTGCGCATGTAAGTTTAGTATTGTTCTACAATTCAAGTTAAGCAACCTTAAGCCTGGTTAGTACTGGGTAATCGCCAACGAATCCCAAAAGCGTTCAATTTTCTGAGAATCTTGGTCAAAAAACCTAGGTCAACGCCGCCTGTTAAATCTCATTTAACTCTGCTGGACCTGTATTAAAGTTAAAAGAAAAAAGCCTTAACGGGTAAACCGTCCTAATTGGGTGAAAGATTTAAAATAAATTTATATACTACGGGATCTTAATTTAAATTTCAAATTAATAAGAATATTATAGGGTTTACTTTTTTTTAACATTTAATAAGGTTTCTTATAAGGAAAATAGTACTGCCATCGACACACAAATTGTATTATAACGCCCATTTATTCCCAACATCTCTATTTAATCAAACAATTTTTCTTCAAAAAAAAATTGATTTATTTAACCTTTAAATGTTTTTGATAGCTGTGGTTAGCAACTGCCATAGTAAAAGACGGATGGAATACATTGAAATACTTAAAGAATACCTACCCGAAATGGATTTGTTTGGGAAATGTTTTAATAAACGCATATGCATGGGCAAAGAAGCCACGAAACTTTTTTTGGTATTACAAATATTATTTAAGATCGCTTACTTTGAATGAAATTACAAAAAAAGCAAAGTTTTTGATTATGGACCTTTTTGGTGGCCACATAATACACTAGCTCAAATGTTTTACAAATTGCCAGCCTATAAGAAGTAATTATAGTCTAATAATTAAAAATTTCATGCTATTAAAGGTATTTTATTATTTTGATAGAAAAAACGAAAGAAAAAACACATTTAACAAAAATCGGATTTGTTAATTAGGGGACGTGCAAAGTGAGGTTTTATTTTCGTGAAATTTTGAAAATTCGAAAGATTTTAAAAATTTTATTTATTTTTCAAAATTTTTTAAATAAATTTTTACTTTAGAAAAGGCATTTTATGCTACTAAATTTGGCAACTTTTTAAAAATTTGCGCTTTATTTTAAAATAAATTTTTTAAAAATTTGGAAAAATTCACGAAAATAAAAACTCACTTTGCACGTGTCCTTATTACAATATATCCCAAAAACTTATTTGGATCATATAGTCTTGCTAAGGGTATGTCTATACATATAATTTTAGATAATTAAAAAAAAAATCATTATTTCTGCGAGAGATTACATTTAGTTGTTTTAAAAAAATAATATTTACAATTTTAAATTTATTTTCATTTCTATGAAACTGGTTCACGTATCATTAAAAAATTTTAAATAGGCATGAGGTATTGATTTGGCACAATTATAATATAATTTTGTTTTTATAAAAAAGGCTGGCTATTTAGTTTTAAATTTCTCCTATGCAAGGGGCCGAATTGCTTGAAGTCGCCATTCGTTTTGACAATGTTTAAATCAATGCATAATATTACATTTTTGCCATCAAGGTTGTTATTTGGCAAATTTATATTTGGCTTGCCCTTATGTAAAATGTTTAAAATAAAGCTGAGGTTTCTTAAAAGTTTTTGATTTATCATGATTTGTGAATTAATATATAGGTTAAACAATAATATTCGTATAAAAATAATTTGAAAAAATTATTATTTGTCCTTATCAATTTATTTGCTTAGGACTCAAACCAATCATCAATCCAAAAAGTTGATAATATAACGAAAAAAAAACGTACCTACGACCAAAAATCACTCTTGTATGTATGATTTAATAGCAAACTACAAGTTTGTGATAGCCATCAAAAACAGCGCCAGCTGTCCAGACTACATTACCGAGAAATATTGGTCGTGGCCCCTTAAAACGGGCGCCATACCTAAAGTAGGCGGCTCTGAACGGGAGTCTTATAAGCGCCTAGCTATACCGAGAAGTTATATAAACATCGATGATTATAGCAGCGTTTAAGATCTTTCACGGCTTATACGGGACATAAATGACAATGTGACGGCGCAGATAGAGTTACATGAGTGGCGAAAGCGTTGGAAAGTCGGTGGACATATGGTCAATACCTGGTGTGACTTGTGGGGTCGTGCTAGGCAAGAAATGTTCCAGGGTGAAAAAGAAGAAAAGATTAATCAAAGGGTAGGAAATACAAAACAAAACAATGAAATCCATAAAAATAATAGATTTGATACCGAATTACGATTTGGTGATGGCAAAGGTGAAAGCATGCAAAAAGACGCGATAAATGGAGAAAAACAACGAGTAAACCTGGCCAATCGAAGGCAAGCTAACAAGAAAAATTTCAATACTTGGTGGAACGGCTGTAACCGATTATTTTAAATAATGAATGATATTACACAAGAAATATATAAATTTCACTTTGAAAAACATAGATGTAAATATATAATACGATCTTATAAAGAAGACATTACATTATTAAATTGTGTACAATGCTTAAAGTATTTATACGAGGATAATATATGCTATGGATTTATTTAAATCTCTATTAAAAATCCCGTCAGGGAATTTTTAATTTAGATAAAATGGCGCTAAACGATTTAAAATCAAGTCTACCCCTAATTAAGCCCGAAATAATTGAGTTTGAACTTTCTCGTTTTATAGTAAGGACGCACTCTTTCGCCTCGGATCAACTTTAGCCAGTGCAGTTTAAGATTATAGCATAATTATTTTACAAAAATGAAACTAGGCGTGATCCATTAGTTTTATGATTTATAAAATTTGCCAATGCTAATTTAAATTTTTAATCAGATTAAACAAAGAATGAATGTAATAATTTTGTGGCTAGCACAATTTAAAACTTTTTTTATGATATTCAAATTATTTTTAAATATAATTATTCATCATCCCGGCATGGTTGTTCTACTAACCATTTTTGCTACTTCGTATATGGTGTTTGTCAACGTTGTTAAGGGCACGTGCAAAGTGAGTTTTTATTTTAAAATTTTAAAATTAGAATTTAAAAAAAAATTTCAAAATTTTTTTAAAAATAGTTTATTTCAGAAAAAGCATATTACATTTATTAAATTTGGCAACTTATTAAAATTTTGGGTTTTATTACAAAATAAAATTTTTCTAATTTTTGAAAATTTTACTAAAATAAAAACTCACTTTGCACGTGCCCTAACTGATGTTTAAAATCTAAAATTTATTTCTAATTTAATAAATTTATTGTTTACAAAAAAAACATTTGATACTACTGTCTAAAATTCTCATGTTCAATGACTGTCAGAGAGCCAGCAAAATTTTTATAAGGGCTCCTATTATCGAATATGTATGCTAACCAATAATTTAAACAATATTTCAATTTAATTAAAATATTTAAAGATTATTATACAAATATACACATTATAATAGAAAACAAGATTTGGCTTAAGTTACATTTAATTTTTTCCTTATAATTGTAGTGGCCTGGTCCAGGAAGTTTGGTTATTCTTATGTGTAAACTTACGCCTTTCCTTCGTTTAGCATGCTATCTTGAATAGCGTTTTTTTATCTAAAATAATTTATTATCAAAATATAGAATAGATATATCATAGGTCAACAAATATCAATAACAGGTGAATTTCATGAAAACATGAAAGAATCATCCCCATGATGGCCTAATTTTATATATATTTTTTGTTTTTCTTAGTTTTTACCGTCTTTGGCTCCTAAGAGATCCGACGTTTTTAGACCAAATTGACAGATCTAAATATACCCTATATAGAAAAAATTTAGGAAAATTTTTTGCACATAAAAATCTCTTGTAACTTATATTTATATTCACAAATAGTGCAATTTTATATCAAGCTTTTACATCGGCATTTAGATAATACAAAACATCGCGTATACAACATGATGAATTATCGGTTTTTAAATGTTATTTGAATTTTGAATTTAACAGTTTAAATATTTATATGTAATAATAGAATTTCATTTTATTTTTTTTTTGAATCTTTTTTGTATTTTTGACCTATATTCCTAAAATTTTTAATGTTTATACCTGATAAACTAAGTTTAATTAGGAAATACGGTAAACAAATTTGATATTCCTAAAGATGGCAGGTTTGATCTCTGTAGTTAACTCATAACTTTCAAAAAATTATTGACCTGTGTATTAATCTAATTTCGTAGACTCTGGCTCAGAAAGCAGTCTTTTTATTTAGATATTATTAGTCTTCTCAAATATTATTTTTTTAATATATTTAATAAATAAAAATTAGTTTTACGTGATAAATAAAAGATTTTTTTAATTGAATATTTATAATACAAATTGTGCTCCCGCGTTTATAATAAAAATCCCTCTTTTATAACACTGGACAATAAAATTTAGACGACCCTAAGCATCATTTATGGCAACTATAGCTTTTGGTCTAGTTTATGGCGCTGATCACGAATATGAAATTAGAATTTTAGCCACTGCCTTAGATTTTTAGTTGTTTAGTGTCAAAGTTAAGATTTTTTAATTTTTGGAATATTTTGGGCTCCTATATAATAAAACCTATGGCTAGTAACAAAAGTTTAAAAACATATTTAGATAACGGAAACATTCATAAACGTGAGGGGTTTAAATTTTTTTAAAATATCTAATATTTTTTAAAATTAGTAATTTTGGTCATAAAATCCGTTTTTTAATCATAAAAAACTTGAAAGTAAAGTGCTAATAAATTTTGGTAACCTTTTTTAGATATGTTATAAGGAATGTGAATATGCCAATAGATTTATTAAAAAATTAATAGTCAAAGAAATTTTGGGAATATTTTTCTGAACTTTGGATGCGTAATTAAAAAAAAATTGGAGGCATTGGAAAAAAACTAAATCCGGGATCAATATTGCAAAGAAATTCTCTACAAAACCCTTAAAAAATTGTTTATGTTGTTTTTTTTGTTGTCCAGTGTAATCAGTAAATTAAGAGAAAAGTCCCAAACAAAGGCTTTAATAGTTAAATTAGATTTAACTATTAACTAGTATAATAATAAGAATTTAGATTTGTTTAGCGAATAATTTATCATTATATAAGCTTTAAATCTTTTCTAACGACTTCTAAAAAAGGGCTCTAAGGCTTCACTATTAAATGGCCAGAAAACTTGACTATGCAAATATTTATAAGATTAACATAATTAGGCTCAGTAGTCCCATTTTATTTAATTTATTAGAGCAAAATATTTCATTTTATTTATATAAATAGTGGTTAATGAGTATTAAGCGCATTTGAAATACACTGGACAACAAAATTTGGACGACCCTAAGCACCATTTATGGCAACTATGATTTTTTCAAGTTTTTGGCGCTGATCATGAATATGAAATTAGAATTTTAGCCAAGGCCTCATATTTTTAGTTATTCGTTGTCAAAGTTTATTAATTTTTGTATTTTGGGCTTCTATAACATAAAACCTATGGGTAATAAAAAAAAAATATATATTAAGATAACGAAAATATTCATTATTAACGTAAGGGGTTAAAATTTTTTTTTAATAGTTAATTTTTTTTTATTTTTCTATTTTTGTAAAATTAGTGGTTATTGTCATAAACTCCGTTTTTTGATCCTAAATAACTTGAAAGTAAATTGCTAAAAATTTATGTAACAACCTTTTTTAAATATGTTTTTTAAAGGAATCTTAATATGCCAAAAGATATTTTGTAGAATTAATAGTAAAAGAAATTTTTTGAATTTTTTTCTGAACTTTGGACGCGGTTTAAAAAAAATTGGATACCTTAGAAATAAAACTGAACTCGAGATCGTTATCGCATAAAAACTCTCTACAAAACCCTCAAAAAATTGTTTATATTGTTTTTTTGTTGTCCGATATTGATCAAAAACAATTAGTTTTATCCGTATTTTGAGATATATATTTAAATACTGAATTCTAATATAATTAAAATATTATATTTAAATTAATAAATGGAAACATTTATATTGTTATTGGGTATGTGGCAAACTTTTTAACAGAATATTTTTATTTTATAAATTTAACTAAATAGTTTAATGTGTAGCAGGCACGATTCTAGACCCCTTTTGGGGGGGCAGTGCCCCCCCAAAAGTTTTTGTTTGCCCCCCCCCCAAAAATAATTGAATTTGCCCCCCCAAAAATACATAGTAATTTTATGTTTGCCCCCCCAAAAAAAATTGAATTTGCCCCCCCAAAAATACATAGTAATTTTATTTCTTCCTCATAATAAAATTAAATTTGCTCCGTCAAAAATATTTAAAAAATATTATCCTAAAAATATTTACTTTTTTTTAAAGTGTTTTTATTCATTAATACTTCTCATCCACAAGAGAGATCAAACTAACAGAAATATATAGAAAAATTTGATTTTACAGAAAGCTTTAAATTAAACCAATTCATAAATCTGATACCTAAGAAATTTTTTCAGTTAACAACAATCTTTTGTTAGAATATAATCTAGAACCAAAGAACCTGATCGCACAATGCTACGATGGGGCGAACCTAATGCCCGGGGGAAAAGGTGGTGTTTAAGTATTTCTAAGCAATATAGCTGCCATGTCCCGTATATTCACTGCTTTAACCACCGATTGCATCTTGTTGTAAAAGATTGTTTTATTTTAAGTGAAGGAAAAGATTTTTTTAATAATTTTTCTTCCCTTCATAAATTTTTTCAACATGATGCAATCAAGGTAGTTAGTGAATGCGGGACCATACCCCGGCTGTTACCCCATTGGTGGTGTGGTCACTACCTGCCCATTGTTTTTTTTTAAATTACACAGATATATTTAATACTCTTTTAAAAATTAAAAATAAAAAAACTTTTATATCTTCAGGTCACAGGGCCGAATCGGGGTTTTTTGACCATATCTATAATCATCTATTTATTTTTTTGTATTTAATTGAAAAATTATTTCATTTATTAAAAATAATTATAGATCAATTACAATGCAGAACGATTTATATTTCTAAAAGTTCTGATTTAATACACCATTGTTTGTTAGAAATTAAACAATTAAGAAATAAAAATACATATGAAGATTTATTCAAAAATTGTTCTTTAATATTTTTTTAAATGACATTATCTATGGATAAAAGAAAAACCAAACCTAAAGAATTTTCTGATTTTTATTTATTTTCTACTCATAAGTTTGAAAATATTTTAAATATTAATAATGAAAAAAGTATTTTATTTAATATTATTAATTTATTTATATTTTTATAATAGATTTTTTTACCAATAATAGTGTTTTAAAATCTTTAGATTCCCTTTATAAATTTGATTAACCTTTATTTTAGATATAAATAAATTAAAGCCTCTTTTAAAAATAAGTAATATTGATAAAAATTCATTATCTAAAAAAATTGACGTAGCCAAAAATTTTTTAATAAGAAACTTAATTATTACAAAGAATGTGTTACTATTGATTTTTTTAAATTTTTATATGATTACAATGATGCGTTTTCTAATCTATTTAACATTTTTCCTATAAGTTTGTTAATTGGCTCTTCAACGTCGAGTTGTGAGGCCACATTTTCTTCTTTAAGAAGTATAATAACGGCTGACAAGTAGTGACATGCTTAAAGGTGATTTGGTTCTTTTAGAACACAAAAAATCATTAACTAGGGGCGTTGAATTTGGATGAATATTGCAATTTAATTAAAATCCTCTAAGATAAAATAGTTTGATCAATACAATACACTGCTCATAATCAGATAATTATTGCTTACTATTTTAACATGGTTGCAAACTTTTTTATGCGCATTTAACGTTTATGTCCATGTTTTATTTAATTTTTTACCCTAATATTAATAACTAGTTATATATAACCAGTGTTTTTTCATATATATTCTTCCAAATTAGCATACTTATACATCAATCTTATTTCACTTTTCATTTTCTAAAATCCAAAGTTTAATATAATTCATTTTATCATTCATATATATCATATTTAATTTGCATGCGCAATGATACCAAATGATAAAATTATACTAACAATTAATATAATCTCATATCTTTTAAAGCAATTGATTTTAATGAAAACAATTATTTTTAATTCACATATTCCATTTATAAACTCATTTTTTTAAATTTAAGAATATAATAAATTACTGTTAATTTGTTAAAAAATTTTGAACATGGATTCTATTGTTGTACATGTATATTTTTTGCCGTGACCGAAGGTCACGGCCAATTTTGCCGCCGAAGGCGGCAAAAAAATTTTTTCTGCCCCCCCACGAGTTTTTTTTGCCCCCCTAAAATGGAAAAGCTAGAATCGGGCCTGATGTGTAGTATGCTATTGTTATCGCTTAATGCCCAAAACAAATATACGCCGAACCAGCTTTAATATCATCAACATGTTTATATCTTATTTATTTAAACCTTGAATTGTATTTCAAATTCAAAAGCTTCAGTTAATTAAATAAACAATGTTTTAAGCGAACCTTTAATATATACAAAACGTAAGCCACTCAAACAGCAAATCAAATTTTAAGAAGTGTATAAAAGTCCTTATCAAAAAACATCCATGTTTGAATATAGTATAATAAGTATATTTCTAAAAACAAATATCATTTATTCAAATTATATTTATTATAAAAAACAAATTATTTATAAATATTTTCTCCAAATGCACGCAATATTAATTTAAAAGGATTAAAACCAGAATAAGAACAAAAATACTTAAAAATTAGTTTTTTTTGAATATATTGTTTTATATTTGTCGTAGCCCGTAACATTAATTGGATTATATTTTTAGAAAATTGTTTGATTGATGTGCTAAATTGTGTCGTTACGACTTGGAAAAGTAGTTTTAAAAATAAAAGTTTTAGTTTTTAAATAGATTTTATTTTTTTAGGATATGTATCTTCTTAACTTCAATCTAATTCAATGTCAATACTTACAATAGATTAATTCACTATATTATCTCAGGAAATATCCACAATTTAATAATATTTTATAAAAAAAACAAATTACACTATCAACAGCCCATTATAAAAAAAATGTTTTTTTGTCTATTTACAAATAAAAACCAAAATGGAATATGAAATTTATAAGATTTCAAGCTTGGAAAAGTGAAAATTTTTCCTGATATATGCTATCTGTTGTTTAAATATTACACTTTCCTCAAATTTAATTCAAATTTGTAATAGTTTTAATAAATTGAGCAAACAATAATTAAGAAATAGTTCGTTTTCATGAAAAATTAAAGTGAAAATTGTTTTTCTCTTCAAATTTTTAACAAAGGTACAAACTAATATTCGAAATATACAAGCAGTCAGCAATTTAAAAAAAAAATATGAGGGAGGCGCTCTTAAATTTTTTTTGCCTTTCTGAAATTTGTAATATGCTTTTTTAATGAAAACTATTTTCAATGTTTTACAGATTTGAATAAACAAAGTTTAGAATTTGCTTATCTAAGGTAAGTTCATAAACATTCTTTCATATGCTCAAAAATTTTTTATTGCTGTAAATTTAAAAAATTAACTTAAACTCCACTTAATGATATCAAAGTCAGGATATGAAAACCTACCCAAAAAGTTTTGGGCCGAGATTATGAACGGAATAGAAGGGCTAGAAATGAATTTGTGAAATGGAACTCCGAGCCGAGCCGGGTTAAAGTGGCCCGATTTTTTTTAACTAGTTTTCATATAGAAATCCACATGAATTTAAAAAGATATTTATCCTGGGGGAAGGGGTGGGATAAAACATGATATTCCTATACGTTTTTTAAAATTTCTTCACACAACGACGGAATGTTACTAGATTAACAGATTCTGCGACCTCATTAATAACCAAAATTATAAAATTTTACACAAAATCATTTGTAACCTTATTTTTATATCAATAACAAAAAATTTTTTTAATTTTATAAAGCTTATCTAGTTAAAAAGTGAGCCATAAAAATTTGGCTTTTACCCCAACATTGGAAATATATTTGGGGTATTTTAAGCTTTTATCTCATAAAACCTATGGGTGGTAACAAAAGTTTAAAAATATATTTAGATAACGAAAACATTCAATATTAACGTAAGGGGTTTACAATATTTTTTTAAATATTTAATTTTTTTTTATTTTTTTATTTTTATAAATTTAGTGGTTTTCGTCATAAAATCCGTTTTTTGATCTTAAATTACTTGAAAGTAAATTGCTAATAATTTTAGGTAATAACCTTTTTAAGATATGTTTTTTATAAGGAATCTGAATATGCCATAGATTTTTTGTAGAATTAATAGTAAAAAAAATTGTGATTTTTTTCTGAACTTTGTACGCGACTTAAAAAAAACTGGAGGCATCGGAAGAAAACTAAATCCGGGATCGTTATCGCAAGAAAATCTCTACAAAACCCTCAAAAAATCGTTTATGTTGTTTTTTTTTGTTGTCCATTGTAATGATCTAATTTTATATATCTGTATTACCACATCTAATACTTTTTACCCTTTTACCAAATCAACATTTTACAAAAATTTTTTCTGGCACTATTCATTTTTTTATTGGTTTTTCTAAAATTCTTTCTTTAACATTTATTTTATAGTGTTTCTATTGATTGTATAAGAAATATACACTGTTGTGTGTAGGATTCCTTTGTGCAGATTACCAGTTTAAATTAAGGGGAAGAGAACTGTAGACATGTTAACATTTTTTTCGAATGATCTCATTTTAATTTTTAGAAAAGGAGGGGGGGGGGGGGGGGGGGGGGGGGGGCTTGATAATTTTATTATTTATAGGTGGGGCAATGGTATAATTTCCTCTATAAGTTAAATTTTCTTTACCTGGCCATTTGAAAGGAGACATAATTTAGTTTACCTTTTTACTTCACTATTTTCATAAAATATACTTTAAATTTCCCTTCTTAATCCCATTCAATGGATTTATAATTACAGGCAATAATGGTCCTGCGAAAAATCTAATCAGATGAGAACACGTTTTTGACTTTGGCATTGGATACACGATTTTGCCGTATCAATTTTCGCATTAAATTCCTTATATTCGGTGAGGAGCGTGGACAAACGATCTGTGAGCCTGATATAGGATAATAAAGAGAAGGAAAAGGTAGGAATAATATATGTAATTGTTTACAAAAATTAATGTTATAAAATTTTATTCTTAACAAATAAAATGACCGAAGTAAAAGGTGAAATAATTGTAAATGACAAGAAAAATCAAAAATAAATACATGGACAAATAAATATAAAGAGTAATGCTTGATCATTCCTATAGAATTATAGGAAATATGTATAAAATTACAGAAAAATTAAGATAAGATAACCTAAATAAAATTACCAGAATAAATTTCGACAAAATTAAACCTCGTGATAATCGTCAAAAGAAAAGCTGCTACCTTATTTTCTAAAATTCATATTCGTTTTTGTTACATACACCGAGGCTTGTTGATTTTGCGCGGTCCAATTCACTCGAAATTCAAGTAGAGGAGCTTTCATGACCTGACCAAGGACGTAGCAATTGTAAAGCTTGAGAAAGGGGTGGGGTTTATATTGATGATACAATCCTGTGGATATATGCATTAAAAATTTTCAATTTGGGTGGGGATATGGCATGCTTAGAAGGGGGGAGGGGTTCATCCCTTAACCCCCCCCCCCTCTCCTACGCCAATGGACCTGACTTAGGTCACGTGTTTTCGAACAGTTTCATATCGTTAAAAAGAATGTGGGCCGGCGTCCTTTTCGAGCGCGATCGTTCATCAAGTTTAGATAGTTGTCGATTGAGAAGTTCCAATTGAGGTTCTAACGCTTTAGTCAAGCTCTTTATCGTTTCGATGGCTTGTGTAAGCTCGGCGCGTTTTGTTTCGAGCCCTGCACGACCGGAAAAAGCTAATTGTAACTATTTTATCGGCTTGTATCTTTTGCACAAAAATGTGTCAGCAGCAACGATTTTGCAAAAATATGTTCATTTCTATATATAGAATTCAGATAAAATGACATTATTTTATTTTTTATAACTTAGGGGCAGTAATTTTAAAATTGGTGCGCTTTATCAATATAAAATATATTTCATCTCAGGCGGACCAGGGTCAGAACAATATTTAAACTTGCAGCACCGGCGAAATGGGTAAGGGGCCACTAGCAAAGTTTGTTTCAGTATACCGCTCGTTTTATTGGGAAGTGAAAATTAATTTTACTTCCTTTGCTTTTATCGATAATGTAGGAACCAATTTTTTTACTCTCGAAATATCCCATCTGTTCAAATAACGAGGCCTTTCTATTATAGTAGAAAGAAATGAAGAAAGTTTTATACAATATAGGCGTTAACCTTATGACTCAAAAATAAAAAAAATCAAATCATGATCACACCTTTGAAAACATTGAATTTGTTTTTGATTTATTGCTCTCTATATTTTAACTAACTACCCTTGAATATTCTTGATATCACGAACCGTTGCAGCGTTTCATATTTTGGAGGAGCTTGATTCCAGAAAAATTAAAACAGGCTGTTTTTTCCCTTCATTTCACTAAAATTGAGGAGCATCAGGCAAGGCTTACTTTTATTCAACAATGTTTGCTAAAGTACATAAATTAATAATATGAAAGGCAATTATGGTTTCCAAGAATCAGAATCATTGGCGTACCGATAGGGTGGGATAACCTTGTGCCCATCCCCGTTCAAAATGATTATTCTTATGAATTATTTGAAAATGCAATACAAAACATTGGACAGCAAAAAAAAACATAAACGATTTTTGAAGGTTTTGTCAAGAATTTTCTTGCGATAACGATCCCGGGTTTATTTTTTTCCAATGCCTCCAATTTCTTTAGTCCGCTTCCAAAGTTCAGAAAAAAATTCACAAAATTTCTTTAACTCTTAATTTCCAAAAAAAATATATTGGCATATTCAGATTCCTTAAACATATCTTAAATAGGCTCTAGCTTATAAATACTATCAATTAGGATCAAAAACGGATTTGATGACCAAAACCACTAATTTTATAAAAATAAAAAAAAAATAAGAAAAAATTATATATTATAAAAAAATTTTAAACGCCTTACATTAATAATGAATGTTTCCGTAATCTAATTATATCTTTAAACTTTTGTTACTACCCATAAGTTAATCTAAGACATTGACTGAAATTCTAATTTCATATTCGTAATTATCACCAAAAACTTGACCAAAAACGATAGTTGCCATAAATGATGCTTGAGGTCGTCCATTTTGTTGTCCAGTGAGATAGGCCTATATCACATATCCTAATCCCCATATGAATTTCCAAGTATGCTTTATTCTTCACCTCCCCCCTTCCACCCCTTTAAAAAATATCCTGGGTACGTCTCTGGTTAGAATTTTCATACACCTAAAATAAAAAATAACTTGCAAGGCCTGCTCCAAATTCTTTAATATTTTGCACATCTTGTCCGATCCATTTTCAGGCTTGAGCCAAGGGCTAGCGGGATTCAAAAATTAAAAAAAGCAAAGAATATATATTTCTATATACAATTTAAATAATTTGGCTCCCAACACGCTAACTTGGCGGCATACTGCAGCACCTGGCCCACAAAAAAAATTTGTTATTTGGCGTGGCCCAACAAGCCCCGAAATTACAAATACGGTGGGCATTATACAAAATTTCTATCTTTAAAATATCAATAAAAACAGTAAAAAATGTTTATTATGTGATAATAAATTTGTTTAATTTAATACTTACTATAGCTAATAGCGATAATAAGATATTTAGCACTGGTACAAAATTATTTTTACGCCACCCGCCCCGTTTTAGGCCGGACTCGCGTTAAATCAATACGTAAATTTAGTAACCAAATTACATTAAAATTGGATTCGCAAGCTATAATGCACAAGTCAACAAAATTAAACTTAGGTCTTCGGATTGGATTTAATGCTACCAGGCGTTATTATCACTATTTTTTAGTTTTTTTGCTAAACTAATTTTTTCTCTTTTACACATCAAGATTTATCATAAAAATGGCAAAAATAACACTTTTGCGACTTCAACTAAATAATATCAGAAAATTACAAGTTAATAATTCAAATTTATACTTTTTAATCAAATAACATAATTTAGACTAGTAAAATTATCATTGACGCAATCATTAATTTGCCTAATTATAATTTGGATAGACTAAATATATTAACTTTATTTAAAAGTTCAAGTTCAAATTTTAATTTGTAAATTATAAAGTTTAGTCTATCGGTAGTACAACATAAATTGAAAAAAGTGGCTGGTAAAAACTATTAAGAGAGCTATTTATATATTTTGTAGGGCATTAAGCGATTAGCTTATTGCCCTAAAAACAGCATGAATGCTTATTAACTTAGGGCAATAAGCTATCTCATTTTTTTTTAAATTTAATTTATATCATATTTTCTTTAAGCTATCCCACTCACCTATATTTCCTCATTGAATTTCCGTTCTTTTTTTAAGGCAGTATTATATTTATCTCATTTTCCTATTCTTCCATTATTTTAAGAGCCTTGGCGTATTGGCGTACGTTATGTCTCTTTGAACCTGCGAGGCACAAGCTTCCGGTAGAGTCTAAAGAGGCAAGTTCCTGACGGGTAAGCCCCCCTGTTAAAAGGTTTAATATATTTTAAAACATCAGGTAAATATTAGAAGCCTAAAAATATTTTACACCATGACCCCGTTTATATCTTGGTAGAGCCGTAACGAGGTTTGCGAATCGAGGAATACTTCAAAAAAAAATTTCCACCTTAACCCGGAAATGCTAGGGTAAGGAATGTGTAACATGTTGCTACTGCGTGGTCAGTCCCATTTTGAAATTCTCTCCAAGTTAAACCTATGGAAATTTTTTTATTATTTTAAAAAAGAATACATACATGAACTTTAATGATATACAAATCATCATTAATGCATACTTCAAATCATTTAAGTAACAAAAAAATGTTTTATTTAAACAAATAAAATATATTAATATTATTAAATAAATTGTGTTTTTGTCTTTTAAGGAATATTAATGAGACAAAATTGTGTAATAAAAAATATTTTTGGCCTTTAGTCACCTTAAAAATTATATAATAAAGGTAAAAATTAATTTATAACATTATTATAAATACAATTCTTTATATCTATCAAATAAAATTATTAGGGAACCTGTAATACGGTGGTAGTTTTATTAATTTAAATTATCATCGAAGCTGGAACATGGTTTTTAACTTGGACCATGTTACAAACCCAATAGAACTTTAACGAATTTTTTTATTAGCCTTAATAAATTTTATCTGCTAGTATTATTGTTAACTCTTCAAGAAAAAAGTCATAAAAATTTTATTATACACAGGTCGTAAAATTACTGAGTGAAAAAAAAAATTATGACACTGAGATAAAAAAAATCCCCATGATGGCCCTCTCTCATGTATATTTTCCATTTTCCAAAGTTTCTTTTGCTTTTGGCTATTTTTCTAGGTACATATCAAAAAGATGGCCAAACTTGACTAAAGTGACAGGTTTTGCGACTGTGTGTTCTCTGTAGGTAGCTCATAACTTCCCAATTAATCTGTGTAATACATTAATTGAAGATATTAAAAATTAAGATTAGCTGGGTTCTATGAATGACACAGTGCTGCAGTTACCTTCAGAGGCTGGCTAGTTTTTGCCGTTTTTACTTCATTTACAGGACTAGAAAACTGGGGGTAGGGATCGAAAAAAATTTATAAGAACAAAACCATTAAAATTAAAAAATTCTAAGAAAAAGATGAAGGCCAGCCTCGCTCCCAGCCCCTTCCTTGTTACGGCCCAAGGTCATGTCCTAGAGACTCATGAAAATACTTTTTCTGCTTCATAGAAATAAACGCATCAAAAAAGAGACAACTACATTTTCGCATACTCCATTAAAAATAAGGAAACAAAATATTTTTCGGTTTTTCTAATTGCAATTTAGATTCCTCCAGCTAACTAAATATGATTAGTATCAGTTACAAAAACAGGAAAAAGGGAGTTTTTTAAATTTTCAACACTTATTATTGTAGAAATATTGGTGCATATACCTACATCAATTAAGGTAACAAAGCTTGAAGACAGCTTTGTAAACTTTGAAGGTATGTTATAGGATAATTCAAGGTCAGTCTTAACACATATTATATATTAGCCTGTTTAGTTTAATTTTGGAGAAAATTATATCTATAAAATATTTAAATTGATATTTACTAAATACCTTAAATATCGACTACCAAAGGGCAAATAGAAAAATGAAATGTTCAATCTTTCTATGCATACTAGGCTTTACCACAATATACCTATCGGATTCTCAAGCAAGCCTGGATGCGTCTGGTAAATTAATTTTAACTTTTGTTAATATTTTTATTAATGGTTTAACACTATCAAATTTGGCGCCATTGTCAGTTAAACCTGCAAAAAAAAATTTGAAGTTATTTTTTAAATTATACAGAAAAAAGCGATTATTTTTTTTTAAATTAACTTTAACAAATATTGAAGATATTCTTTTGTAAAATACAATTTTTATGATAGGGCCAAGCGTAGTATACATATAGATAGTAGTTTTTACTTATTGAAAAACTAATTGCAAAATTCTCGTAAAAACTAAAGCTGCCAAGAATAAAAAAAGTTAAATAATTTATTGGCCAAAATGTATCATTTAAATATTTGTTTTTACTTAATATGTATAAAATGAAAGTTTAGTTAATTTAACTGTTGTAATAGGCGACACCTCAACAGAAAATATAACTTTGAGCTTGGAGAGTGAAGTAGAGCTTATTTTGTTAAACATGGCAAAGATATGGCCGGATCAAGAGACCTATAACTTGAGCACCATTGCATCCTATATGGACCAAACGGCAAAACCCTGTGAAAATTTCTATCAATATGCATGTGGCAACTACACTAGCCACACTAAAATTCCTCAAGGATACAAAGAGATGAGCGATGTGGCGAAAATGCACAAAGAAGTTTTTGAGGATTTACGCAAGATCTTAGGTCCACTATATTAAATTTATTTGAGAACACATTGGCGTACGAAAAATTCTGACATCAAAAATTTATAACCATGGTTTTACAATAATTTCAAACACTCGAAGCAGTTGCTTTAAGTATATTTAAAAATCTTAATAAATTTTTATCTAGCTAATAATTATTTAAACAAAACTCTTAAAAAAATTTAACCTTTATATTTTAACATTAGTAAATTTTAAATTTTTAAAAATTTTAAATTATGAATTTCTGAACGCGTCCTTATAAAGAATTTTAAAGATATGTAGCAATCAAAATTAAAAAAAATATCTATTTGACATTCTCTATCTGTCTCGAACATACAATATAAATTCAAAAGTATTACCTTTCGCAACTTCGATAAATAATAAAACTGTTTTTTCATTAATAAGTTAGTAATTAAAAACAAGAATTTATAAATATAAAATTTAAGGGAGACTATGGCCACTTGTTTTTTTAATCCAGCGATCGTGCTTAAAGCATTTATTTTGTTAATATTTAAAATTTGTTAGAAAATTCTTGTAAATGCATTTTTATTCTAAATTAATCACCAGAATGACTGCTTCTTACCGCGAAAAACACATGTAGAGAAAAATTTATTTTACATATATAATTATAATTGCAGGTATTTAATTAAATCTTTGGAGATAAGAAATAGTATAATTAGTTCTTTTGGTTAACTTTCCCATCTCTAATTTTTTAATTTTTGAAAGGTTGAAATTTAAATTAAATAAAATGTATTTTCAATGTAAACCTTAAATTCACAGAACTTTCTTTTTGTCCTTATAACAAGCTCACACTTTATCATTATCTGATACAGGTAGTGGTTAATATGTTTATTTTACTAAATTGGAGATGTTTGAAAATTAGAAAACTAAAACTTTTTTTCGTTTCAATTTACCCTCAAAAAAAAACCTACAACTGTTTTAAGAATATATCGAAATTTCGATGGTATTAATTCTATAACGTATACAGAAAGCTCCGAAACTAAATATGAAGGATTGGCGGCTAATGCGCTAAAAATATTTTACGATAGTTGCATGGATCAAGGTAAGAGAAACAAGCTTTCAGGAATTCCTTTGCTGGAAATGATGTCTCCTTACATGGGTTGGGATCTGCTTTCTCCTTATCCTGAAGCCAATGACACACTTTCTTCCGTATTTTTCGTGGAAGTTAATGGCACCAGAAAGAGTATTACCTTTTTGTGATTAAATTAAAATATAATTTCGCAAAAAGGAAAGTTTAACGTTTTAAATGTTTTTAAACCCTTAATGGATTATATTGCACAACTAGTGAGATTTCATTTAAATTTAGTATTGGTCCCTTAATATTTTAGAAGTTTTTAAACCCTTAATGGATTATATTGCAAAACTAAATAATTTACCCGTTTACATTTTATAAAAAATTAGATTTTGGGAAAATTTGACATTAACAAGCTATGAATAATCCAACGGCCCTATGTTGTGTCAGCAAATTAATTTTTTTAGCGTTTCATTTATTAGATGAATGCCTCATATTTGCTAAATATTTAATTTTAAAATATTTTTCACTTAAAAATGAAATGAAAATAGAGTTAACTTAATTTAACATATATAAAAATAATATATTAAATAAAAAATAATGTGTAAGATATTTCTAGTTTCACCATGATTAATATGAAACTATATGCTTCGCAATTTATCTGGCGAAGGTTTAAATTTGTAATTATTAAAAATGACGCTTAAAAAATATCCCCAAAAAAAGAAAACTAAAATGAATTTCTAAACAGTTTCCTTTTTTTTCTTCAAAATTTAGTAACGCTTCCTAAGTATGAGCTAACGAGAAATGCCGACATATTTTTCGGGACAGCAACGGTAGAACCAGACGTCTATACTGCCGACACTTATAGGCTGTTTATTAGGGCAGCACCACTTAGTTTGCCCAAAAGCTATTACGATATCGCTGGATCTGAGCACCACCTAGCCCGTTATAACGACCAACTTAATTTCATGAAGAGTTTCGGCAAGCTCATCGTTCGAGATTACCTATCCCTTCAAAAAAATGCAACCTTAGCCGGAAACATTAATACGCCAGCTTCATATCAAGAATCCTACACCGACGATCAAGTGGATGCAGCGCTTGATAAGGTCATGCGTGACATTTTGGAATTCGAAGGAGTTTTAGCCAAAGTTATATTTTCACTGTTTTTCCTTTAAAGGGATAGAGAGGATCGAAATATGTTGGGTGTTTGATTTTTTTCTCTTTGGTTATAAGTTTATATGGAAATGAACAGAGAATATAAAAAATTGAACTAAACATACACATTTTCTTGGGCTAAGATTTTAAATATTTTATAACTTTAAGTTTAAAAACTATTGCTTTAATCTTCAATTTTTAACATATGACTTAAAGACAACACATTATTTAAAATCTAAACTAAAGGTTCTGTTACTCTATTCTTTAGCTTGAACCCAAAAGACCTGGATTAAAACCTAAGACCGTTGCGGATATAGACAATTCTTTTCCTTTTGTAAGTGGTTCTTGAATTGCATTCAAGGGCGTAGCAAGTTGAGCTTGGGAAGGGGGGGGGGGGTTTAAAAAAAAATTTGCCGCCTTTGGCGGCAAAGGTCGTGTCATAGTGTTTTAGTTCTATAAAGTTTTAACGTGTAACTCGCCGCTTTTCGGGGATTTTCCGCTTTTTGGCTGAATTCAGTAATTTCTTGGACAATTTTTTTTTGATTTTGATTTTAATTGATTTATATTGTTTCCTTATGCCCCCTTTAGAAATCTCTTGCCCCTCTTTAGAATTCTGCATACGACCCTGGTTTTTTTAGAGCGCAACAATTATTCATATGGAAATTATCTTAATATTTTTATTTAACTAGTATTTTAATTTGAGGGGAAAGGAGATTTTAAAATTAAATATTTAAAAATATTTTAAATGTAATTTAATTTTATATTTAATTAGTTAGTTGGGGGTTTTTTTTTTTTCTCCCCCTTTAGCCCGCCCGGGAGGGGATGGGGGGGGGGTATGCACTAAAATTTTTTAATTTGGGTGGGGAAATAGCATGCTTGGAGGGGTTTCATTCCCCCCCCCCCCCCCCCCCCTCCTACGCCAATGATTACATTTAGGTAGGTAAAACCTAAACAAGCAGAATCATGTCAAAAAACAAATTTTATTTTTAGTTAATTCTTAAATAAATTTTATTCCCTTAACCGTATCAGCACTATGGGGTCCATACTGACCCTAGCACCTTTTATGTTTTGCCTCAATGTAAATTTTTAAACATATGCAACCTCATTTTTTAGCTATTTTTATATATATATATATATATATATATAATTTTTTTATGTTTTATATCTTCTATCCGACCTGAAAGGACGATTGAATCAATAATATTGGCATATTTAAAATAAATACGATTTATTTATTGTAATAAACATAAAAAATCTCAATTTTTTCAGATTTATTATTTACTTTGTGTCATACAAAATCTGCAATATTCATTAATGAGAACTACGTATTTTTCTTTAAAATAATAAAAAAACAAAGATCATAGCTTTAAAGCTCTTGAAGTTATAGAGGTGTAAAATTGGGGCCATATAGATTACTGCACCATTCGCGTTAAAAAAATCTCACCCTACCATTCGCAAGTTAATTTTACCTTTTGCACAGGTCTGAACAGTTTTCCCGCCTTTGAAACTTAAAAAAAAATTTTTAATTTTACAGTCAAATGGGCAGATACCAAATGTTTTTGTTTCGTTTCTTCTTTCCCTGTCAAAAATTTTTTTCAAACTGGATTAAGAGGTTTGATAGCAAAATTTTTTACAATTTTATAGAAATTGTTATGATAAATTTTTTAATCGCTCTTTAGTTTTTTTTTTGAAAAAAAGTTAAATCTTAAGGTTCATTTAGAGCCATATATATTTTCATTTTTCGAAAAATAAAATTTTGAATACAAATTGATTTTAAAAACACATCAATTATAATTATAAAAAAAACTTTTAGCATTGTTGATTGATAAAAATGTTAAAATATAATTTAAAAAAAAATAAACGAATTCTTGTCAAATTATTAAAGGGTCAATAACATTTTTTCTTGTTATTATAGCTTTAATAGCTCTTTCTAAATAGAATTAGTAGTTATTAGAACACTGGCAACTATTTTACTCTTTTTCCCTGGCACAGTCGCTCTTCGCTTAATTGAAATTGCGAGGGCACAAATTCTAAGAGTGAGAATATATTATAAGATTCAAAAATTGGCACAACCTGCCCGACTGGCAGGAAAGGGCTAAGAAACTGGCTATGTGTAAAGGGCGAACTAGATAAATCTAAAAGCAATCTCAAATTAGCCATTTAATACAATCTGATTTATTTAAATAAATTACCATGTTATTGAAATTTAAATAGATATTTATTCACGAAAAATATATTTAATGTAACACCTTTAATTTGCAATAGGTAGGGTTAGAAATTTGTGCAAGAAATGGGATCTCACGGACCCCAATTTACTATAACTTCACGTTTTAATGCTTGAGCATTATTTTTTTAATAAACTTGAAAGGTTCATTTACAATAAACTATTCCTAATTTATCATACACTCAAACTTTATTAACATGCCGATCTTTCTAAAATTATAAAAGATGACATGGTCCTCATCATTGTTCGACCAAGCAAAAACGATTGGTTTTGATCTCCAGCCACAATCACGAATATTTTTGATAAAAGATTATTATGAAAACATAACGTCCCTTTTGCAGAATTACATGCGCAATACGACTAAAATTAGGTTATTATGCACATAAATATAAATTTAATAGATATTTTCAAAGATTTTTTTCGGGTGAGGAGGTAAAACAATTTGATCCCAAAGCTAGCTAAATAAACTGGAATTGGGATATTCAGCAGTAATTTCTAAGAAGAACATGAGCGCTTAAATAAGGAATAGTGGTGGGGATTAAATAAAAATATACTGAAAAATTAAAAAATAATTTATTTATCAAAAAAAAAATTAGATAATTACAAATAATTAAAAAAATAGAACTTGACAAAAATAGAATAGAATATGTATGTGTAAATTGTTTGTAAATAACAATAAGTAAAAAATAGCAAATTGCTGGTTATGTTCATTAACAAATAGGTATGTTGATATGGGGAATAATATTGTTCGCACTGATGTAATATTTCTTTAAAATTCACGGATGCATGCGGGATTAGGAGTACCTGATAAATAATCACCTCCTCGCTGGCTCTTCTTTTTTGAGGTCGCCGTACCCGTTTGAGCTTTGGGACTTAAACAATGTTTCATATCCGATACACATTCTAAAATCTTCATTTTATAAGGTTGAAAAAGTCTAAAACTTATTTATGTGTTATTAAATTAATTAAAAACATTTTATGCTAAATTTTGTTTCTGCGATAAATTTTCAGTTTATAAAGGTCGACAGTTTTAAACTTAAATACCTCTAAACCAAAATATAATTTTTCTTGATATTTGGCCCAAATCCCCTTTTTTTTTATAAAACTTAACCAGCCCGGCCCGTTTATGGCGTCCATCTCATCAATCGGTTGTTAAATTAAATTAATTTTCATGACTAAAAATCAAAAAATTAGCCAAATTTGTCAAATTGACTAATTCTGCGACCTGAAAAAGAATATCTTAGAAAAAATATAGAATTGCATTGTTTTTGGATATCAAATGAGACACAAAATGTTTATATTTAGCTTTTTTAAAATTTAGGTTGTACAAAATATCTGGCACTCCAACACCTAAGTACACGACATTTTATCGTTTTTAAAATTATTGTTATTTAAAATTTTTTACAATTATTGTTATTTAAAGTTCTACAATCTAAATTTTATAAAATTTTTAAATATTTTTTATTGTTTTCATCTTTTTTTTTATTTTTTTTTATCAAAAATATTATGTTTATAGCTGGCTTATAAAAATCTGTATTTAGATAAGACTAATTTGATTATTCTTGAAATGGAAGTCATTTGAGCAAGCTTTATATGTAACCAAATTTGCGGATTTTATTTTGGAAGACGGCTAAATTAATTCAGTTTTAAACTTTTTTAAAACTTTAATTCTTATTTGTTTTCATTTTTTTAACCATTTTTTTAAAACAATTTTAATGTTTTTAGCTTACAATGTTTGTCTAAACAAAACCGTAAGCTGATTTAAAAATGTTTGAAAAGATGGTCTTTTAAGTAAGCTTTATGCTAAATATTTTAAGAGGCTCTATATAAATTCAGCTCTTATATACACATTGACAAAAAAATTTTATAAGGAAGCCGATCTTATGAAAATATGATGCCATCGTTTTTTGTTTTTCAAAATAGGATCAAAATCATTGTTATAAAATACTAAATATGCCAAAATTACGCTTATACAAGTCAATAACTTTGTAATTCTAAAAAGATAATTAATTTTATTAATGCCCAAAACGTTCAATTACCATGCCGTGTGGAAATTATTGTCAAGTACAATTTGCTACAAATTTTAAAGTAAACAGTTTAAATAATGTAGTTTGTTAAATATAAATTTTGCAAGTGTAAACAATATAAATTTGAACAATGTAAAGGAGTTAGAAGGAATAAAATAACAGGCCATTTAATAATGATTAAAAAAAATATAAAAGTCAAAAAGATAAAGAAATGTTAGGTTTTGAATCAATCAATAATGTGAGTTAGGTTAAGGCGAGGGCAAAAAAAAATTTAAACTTTATATAAGTCATTGTACAGGTTAATTAATTTTTTTTTACATATATCTGTCATATAAATGACAAATTTTAGGATTATCCACAATTATATGATGTGGCACACGGTTAAAAAGACCTACAACGGTCTTTCAGAGGAATACATCAACACCACTCGACCTTTGTTGAAGGGTTCGTTTATTCAGGACAGATTCTCGAGATGCATCGCCTGGTTTCCTCCAAATATGCTGCTGGCATTGGGATCACTATATGTGCGTCAATATTTTAAAGCGGAAGACAAACAAAGGGTATACCTTGCAAAACTATTCAAAAATATATGAGAAGTTTTTTTTTGGCTTTGCCATATGGTCAGGCCAAATATGAAATCGAGTTAGATTTAAATTCCAGTAATAATGCTATAAGGACGAAACAATGTTTTTAACATAGGGTTTAATATGTTGTTGTTTATTGCCCCATTCGTTGAAAGTTTGTGGTAAAATTGAGCTTGAGGGCAGCTAGAAAAAATGCAAAGATTTCTTGGAGAGATAGGAGGCCCGCGGTTAGGGCATATTAGCCAGTGTAGTATATCGTCAGATGCTGATTTGCAGTCGTAGATATTACTTAAAGATAAGTCCAGAGGTGCTCTGAAGTTTGCAAATAGATGGCAGTGTTCAGACCGAAGTTGAGCCAGGTGGGAACGGATGTCCCGGGGTAAAGTGTTTTCTAAAGGGAATACGGGAGGGGGTCGACAGTTTAAATCTATGTTGAGCTGATAGTTAGCTATTTTTAGGGTTTAATATATTATGCTTATGTGTTTATGCTTAAAATTATAGAAAAAATTAATTATAACAAATAATAAATTTATTGGACACGTCGATCGCTATAATTATTTATTATTTGGCTTCTTTTTCTTTTGTGTTCGATGAAAATGATGTCTATCTTTTTAAATAACAATGTTATTTTTATAAATGAATGTTAGTTTTTCCAAAAAAGATAAACTGATCCTACAAGTCCATGTTAAATAAAGTTTAATATTTTTTTCTTCAACAACATAATGTTAGGAATTGTCGAAGATAATTTGCGAAATTTTTTTTTAATTTAAATGAAATATCCCAGTTTTGCCAATAAATTGCTTCTGTCGTTTAAATTACCGATGAGCGAGGTTCTAAAGATATAAAATTTTATTACAGGTCATCATACATATCCCCTTTATACATACCTGTTAAAGGGGCTTTCAATTTTTTAAAACTTAGTAGGTCTGCTATAAACATTAAAAATTTAAAAAAAAATGTACATACAATTTAGAAATAAATTATTTTATTATTTATAGAAGTTATGTTGAATTTAAACATTAAAAAACATTTTTAACCATATGTTGAGTCATATTTAGGTTGGTGCCAAATATATCGTCTAATAAAGGTCAAAAAATAACAATGACAGAAAAATTATAATTATAAAAAAATAAAAAAAATACATTTCCATGTTTGCCATATCAAATATATATTTGCCGCTTTTCTAAGTTTCGTCCTCCGGCTCCTTAAATCTGTCCATATTAAAAAAAACTTTTTTTGATCATATTTTGCGACCTTGCATACCTTAAAAGTAAAAAAATTAAAAATTTCATATTAAATTATTGTAAACTTTTATTTATCATCTCATTTTTAGTATGTCAAGCTCTTCCATTTTTATTTTACAAAAATATTATTTGAAATTTGTAATACGGTTCAAATTGTTAATATACAAAAAAAAATAAGTTTTTTTTTGTTTTAGTATCTTTGTTTTCACATTTTTTTTAATTTTTAATATTTATAGGCGACTAACTATGTTTGATTAGATAAAACGGTAAGATTTAAAAATCTTTAAGATGTCAGATTTGATCTCCGTTGTCAGCTCATAACTCCTAAATTTGTTGACTTGTGTAATCTAAATGTGGAAGTAAGAGTCTGATTTACGTATAAATTTTATTTCTGTATGAGATGATATATCTATGTTAAAAAAAAATTATTTTTATTTTTATCGCGCTCCTAGAATCTGTCATGGTTAAAAAAGGACCATTGTTTTAATTGGACGGATCTAAGGAGAGTTGAAGCCGAATAAATTAGTAAAAAGGGAAAACATATATGAGATAGCCATTTTGGGGATAGTATCCGTTTATATTTTCATAAACTATTTTCCTAATATTTATACTTTCGGACGTTTGTTATATGGGAGGTCAAAAAGGTCCATTTAAATTAACGATATTTTTTTCTGATATAAAAATTGAGGTATAAAATGTAAATCATATTCATGTTTTATAGATTGAAGAAATGGTAAAATTGGTTAAATACGTATTCAAAAACCGAATTGATGAATTAGATTGGATGGATGTAGCTACAAAAAAACATAATAAACAAAAGGTTTAATTTTTTAACGAGTATTAGATTAAAATAACTTTTGCTAAAATTTTAAACCCTTTTTGACACAGATCGACGCTCTTGGTTCTACAATAGGCTATCGTGAATACATTACCAATGCAACAGAGTTAGATAAAGATTTTGCAGGGGTATGTCATTATTTCTTTACTAAAAAAATTTGTGCATATCATAAAGATAATAAAAAATCTAATTTAGGTTATTTAAATATATTCAAACCAACTATAAGGCAATGTTAATAAATCCATTACTTTTTTTTCCAAACATTGCTAAATAAATCTTAATTCCAATTTTGAGTCTTCCCAAAACTAAATAATACATAGAAAATAATTTCAATTTTAAACGACTTGGAATTAACTCTACGATAAATGCTAGTCCTGAATTAATGATTGAAAATTTGGAAACCTGGACATTTAATATATAAATACGCCTATTAAGTTAACCTGTCAATTTATTAATAAATTTTAAATTTTGCGATAACAAATTTGGCAATCTTTGTTATGATTTATACACTTAGAATTTTATTTATTTATACAAATTTATAAATTTTCTAGTTTTAAGAGTGTTACCTTGGCATTTTCACTAATTCTTTTAGACAAATAAGATAGAAAAAAAAGAGAATAATATTTTAATATTAGTAAAGATTTAAATTTTTTTTTGGAAACTTTATTTTTGTATATTTTGATCCTTTGCATACTTTTACCTTCTTCTGATCATAACTTTTTTGCTTACAATTATCAAATTAATAGGTCTTAAGGTAGCATAACTCATAAGATTTATACCGAATTTCAATTTAAATTTTAATATTGGTAAGAGGAATTTTTAATAATAACGTTTTGTCCAAACAGTAAACATCTACTATACATGGTTAGATTTTTATAATAAATAAAATATTAAAGAAAATAATTTTATTATTTCAAGACTATAATCTTTTTTTCTTTCTTTTCAGCATCGTTTTAAACTAAAAAATTATTTTCATTCTTTTAATTGTTATAACATTATTATCATTTAAATATAAAATATATATTATTTTAAAACAAGCATAAAAGTTTTTAAATAAAAGAAAATAAAGCATATATAAGGCACTAAAACTTGCCTTTTCTATTTTCTACCTAAAAGTTAAAAAAAAGGTGTTTTTATCGAGCTACAAAAATGTTTTTAATTAAAAGTAGATTAAAGTTTAATTGGAGACGCTGGTCCGTATCCAATAAATGGCCTTTTAGGACCAAATTCCTAGATTGAAAATTTTTCAAAAGAGAAAATATGTAATAATCTTTTTTTCATAAAAAAAATTCTTTGCAACTTATCTTCATTTTAATTTGAAACAAAGTTTTTTAGTATATCAAGCTCTTACATCAGCATTTAGATAATACAAAATATATCAACTTAAATACGGTACGATATATTATCGGTTTTTGAATAAAAGTTTTATTTCAACAATTAAGCTGTTGTAAATATGCAAAAAAAAATTTAATTTATTTTTTTTTCGACTTTCTTTTGTTTTTTTTGCACTTTTTTTAAAATTTTTATCGATTATAACTACCTAAGGTTGATTAGATAAAGAGGTAAACAAATTTGGAAATCCCTAAGATGGCAGGTTGATCGCCGTAGTTAGCTCATTACTCTCAAAAATTTGTTGTGTATATTGAAAAGTTAAAGGCAAAATGAAATACAAAAATGGACCCGTGCCAAACCAGTGTTTCTTTCCCTTTCATCGGTCCGCGTATTATTGGTCATCCGAAACTTTTCAGATGGGCCAACACATACCTGGCCGAAAATCTGTGTCCCGGTTTTAATCTCGGGTATTAATAGAGCTCTTCAATTTTATATTATTTTCTATTATTTAATATATAATTTAAAAATGAAAATAAAAATTTTTTTTAAATTGGGTACAAATATAAATATAATATCTAAAAAAAGTATTTTTCAATATTTTTAGTTTCACAAAATCTTAGGTTAGTAATATGCCGAAATTTTTTTAGAATAAATATTGGATTCAAAAAAAATCGAAATAAAGTAATTTATAAACGTTTAATAGAAACTCGAAATGGCACAATATTCTACATTAAAATTTAGACTGTGTTGTTGGCTGTTTAATATTCTGCAACTTCTAAATGTAATTTTGAATTATGTAAAAATTACGAGAATACTAAATAAATGTTATTTTAAAAATTATAATATTTATTAAAACACATTTCCTAGATTTGTATTGTCTCTACATAATCAGACAATTACATATAAATAACTAATTTTTTCCACTAAGAACTATAATAAACTGTTTGGCCTTTAGCAAAATTATATTTTCATAAAAACCCTACAAAATAATTTAGGATTAAAGTATTTATCATAAAACCTGCATAATAAATTAAAGCAAATGTCAAAGAAAATATTTGTAACTTTAGTATTTTATTAATTAACCAATTCTGTAAAATTGATCATATGTATTCTAATAATGCATGGATGGAGGTGTCTACAGCAGTGTTGCTTAAAAAATTGAGTACATTTTTTTTAAAACCATTTGCAAAGTAAGTTTATATTTAAATAAAATTTTAAAAATTTTATTTGTTTTTAAATTTTCAAAAAAAATTTTATATTAAAAAAAAACATTATATGCGCACCAGATAATTTTTACAGCTTTTTAAAAATTTGCTTTTGTATTACAAAATAAAAAATTATTTTAAAAATTTAAAATAATGATATTTTAAACGTGCCTTAAAATATGTTTGGTTTTACATTGAATAAGATTAATGTGTCATCAAATCAATCGTTTCTTAAAAATTACAATGAGGCAAAAACTCGACAAATAGAGCAACAATACCTAACTATTGACAAAGCAATTAAACGCAGGTTATTAACTATATTTATTTATATAGGGTACTTTTATATTGCCATTATAATTTTGTTAATTATAAAGTCTTGACTTATAACATTGGACAACAAAAAAAACAACTCATTTAGGTCCTGTATATATATTTTGCGATTACCTTCAGAGGTTTTGTTTTTATCCCAGAGTACTTCCAATTTAAGTTTAGAAAAATTATAATTATCATTAAATTTCCAAAAATTCATTCGCATAATTATAATCGTTATATAAAAAATTTTTGAAAAAATTATCCTTAGAGTTATTAGTTATTATACTAAGTTTTTTAGGACCAAAAAATTAGGAAAATCACTATTTTTATAAAAAAGAACAAAATTCATATAAAAATATACAAAGGCTTTATGTTATTAATGAAATTTTCTTGTTTCCTCCCCTAGGTTAAATAATAAAGAAGCCCATACCACATAAATAAGATGACATCTAAGAATTTGAGACAATGGCTTTTATTTTATATTTGTAATCACCAAAGCCTTGATCAAATACGATAGTTGCCTTATCGTCTGAATTTTGTTGTCCAGTATTATCCTTAATGCGCATTCTGTGTTTCATCTGAAAAATAATTATCTTTAAAAAGTATAAATAATGTTTGGGTGTAACCGGTACTTTCCCAACAAATGGTAAAAAAAATTTTGTTAAAACAGAAACAAGAGGGTAATTTTTATTTTTAAAAATTAGTCTTAAATTTTATTAAACAATAATTTAATATGCAAATTATAAATTTTTGTAAAATTTGTTAAATCAATTATTAGAAACTGAAATTTATTAAAGGCGGTACACAAATGTTTGTGATATAATTAATAATTAAAGAAGTTTCAATCAATTTAATAATTTAGAATAATTTTTTTACCTAATTGATTTGCATAGATACACATTTTATCCCCTTATTAGGGCTTTCTGATCAGTCTCAAATTTTAAATATAATTAGATATTGAATTTTCTATTAACATTTAGAATTTTAAGGTTAAAGAAAACGAAAGACTATATAGAATAAAAGATAGTTTAGCGCAAAAATCAATATCTATTAATTTTAGAGGGCAAGTCACATTAACAGATAAATTCTAGAGTATTTTAAAATATTATTTATTTTAATTTTTTTTAAAATTCTTTATTTCAGAAGATTTTATGTGTATAAACTAAATCTTAATAATTTAGCGTTTTATTATAAATTAAAATTTTTCAAAATTATGAGAGTTTTAAAATTATCACTTTGTACGCTCCCTAATCCACATTTAAATTAATTTTTCGACCCATACTGTTAAATTTTTTTTAATATTTAAAACGTATTTTGAAGCAATTATATAAATCGGTCGATGAAATACTTTTTCTAATAAATAATTAGATTTTATGTAACCCACCCGAACCCCCCTCTTTCGAAACAGCCAGATATTTAGGATATATTTAGAAAAAACTAAAATGCATCTACTAATTTTAATATTGACTTACTTATATTTTTGATTTAGTCAAACTAAGAATGCCATAAACTTTTTCCGTAAATCATTAATAAATGAGACGAAATTAAAATTAGTACGATTTTTTTTTTGGGTGAGGAGCATTGAAATTGCTATGCAGCGACGTTCATAACCCGGTCAATAGGATTAAGCGCGTCTCTCTCCGCCAATACCATAATTTCTATCGAAATGACGCTACACTCTCCGGATTATAGCATGCAGGCCTTACAACTCTGGCAAAAGTCGAAGGCCAGAGTCATTCACCTGCTAAAACAATGCCCCCCTTGCCCTACATCTCTTAAAAGAGACGGCATACCCGTCAGGGCGCCCCTTTTAGCCCTGTCGGGTAGGCATTAAGCAATCACTTAACCTAGAACAAGAGCTAAAGAAAATTTAACAGTATGGGGCGAAAAATTAATTTTAATGTGGATTAGGGAACGTGCAAAGTGATAATTTTAAAACTCTCATAATTTTGAAAAATTTTAATTTATAATAAAACGCTAAATTTATAAGATTTAGTTTATACACATAAAATCTTCTGAAATAAAGAATTTAAAAAAGAATTAAAATAAATAATATTTTAAAATACTCCAGAATTTATCTGTTAATGTGACTTGCCCTCTAAAATTAATAGATATATTTAACTTAATTAATTTTTGCGCTAAACTCTCTTTTATTTTATATAGTCTTTCGTTTTCTTCAACCTTAAAATTTTAAATATTAGTAGAAAATTATCATAAATTAGATAGGATAAATATTTTTTAATAGAGCTTAAATGTTCTATTTTTTTATATAAAATCAATCTAAACTATAAAACCTTAAAAAAGAGCATTTATATGTAAATAATAATTAAATTTTACAAATTAAATAATATTAAAGCGTATCAATTTGCATGTGTGAACATTGCATTTTTAATGTTGGAAAGAGAGATGGACAAACTTAGTTCTACTTTATCAAAAGTTTGAAAACGATGTACATTTCTCTGGAATCAACTCTGTTTCCTAATGCTACAGTCTAACCACTTTTACATTTTTTATTTTAGAATAGATAAACCTCCTCAAACTGTCAACGCTTTTTATTCCATCCAAGGGAACGAAATAAGTATTTATATATATTGTAGGATATTAAGCGATTTGTTGCTACAACTTATTAATTCACAGCAATACTCTTATTATTTTCCTGGCTTTGTCTACTAAAGCTCGTTACACTTATTAGTATCAAATCATTTGTGCTGACATATTTTTTCACTGGCCCCACCCGAATTTGTAGTTAATAGGTCTACCCGATTGTTGCCAAAATATATTAACAAAAAATTGGTTTTGAAAAATTAAATATAATGACATTGATATAGTCGACCTGTATTTTGTAATCCAAAATTTTTAGTCAATACTCTAATATATTGGAGTATTAAAAGACAATAAACATGCCATTTTACTTGTTAAAAAAATTAAATTAAAATGAATTAAATAAGGTATTTTAATGTGGTGATATACTAAATTAAACTATAAGGTTATTTTTTTAAAGAATATTTAATTAAATCACAATTATTTTTAAATATGAAACTAAGGGTTGATCAATATAAAACAATTTAATAAAAGATTTTATTTAAAAATATCTAAAAAAAACTAGCATTAATATATTATAAGAAAAATTAACAATGTTAAAATTATTTAATTATACAGGATATATATTGTGTATAAAAGAAATAATTAAAATAAAATATTATATATACTAATTTTTAGAATCTTTAGGCCATGTATTTAAGAAATTAAGTATTTTTCAAAATTTTATTGAAATTTTTTGCTTCTCTTAACTTAGTGAAATCAAATTATTTTATATAAGTTAGGGTACAGACCAAAAGACCCAGAAGTTGTGGGGACAGTTGATATAAAACCATATGAATTAAAAAAACAATTTCGGCATTTAAAATTAGATCATAATTACATTTTAGCGGTCAGAGGTCAACACACTCCCAAAATAAAGCTTTTCCTTTAGAGTAGGGAACAAGAGTTTTGCCGATCTTTTAAAAGATAAACAGGTATTACGCGTTTTGGCGATAATGCAATTAGCCTCATTGTGTATCCTAATTTTTGAATTCGATAAACAATGTAAGGATTGCCGACCAAAACTATCGGTGAGAGTCTTGTATTTATTGCAATTGTTGGGAGTTGTTAAAAAGATTCCTAAACACAAATACAAAGCGTTGAAGCGCTTAAATAATTGATTATTTAACTAGGAACGCCTTTAACCATTTATAGCCTAAATTGTATGAAGAGAGTGATTTAAGAAGGGATTCGTGCGTTGTGTTTTAACTGTGTAGTAGGTGAGCAAGAAAGTTAAACGCTTAGCACATGTCTCATTCTTTTAAATTACCCGATTGAAGATATGATCTGGAAGGGCCGGCGTCAAGTGCTTATATCGATAGGGCTTGTAAAAAAATTGGATCCGAGTTAATGTAATGTTGAAAATTGTATTTTTGAAAGAAAAGGAAGCAGGAATGCGGCAAGCGTTATCTGGGCGACTTGATTCCAAGTACATTAAATTAGTTTAAATTTAAATAAAAAAATTGTGCTCGTGTTTTATGAGCATGACACATATCTCGGTTTTTTAGCAGCCCAAAACATTTTTTAAATCTTGCAGGAAACTACGTGAGTTATATGAAAGCAATGACAAGGTTTTTACTTTATTATTGCAATAGTATATATTATAGCTTGCTGAATTGCATTGAGGATAATTATTTGATGGTCTGGTTATGTTAAAATCTTAGCAAATTTCAATAAAATAAAAATAAATACAAGACATGCATATTTAGAAAATGTAAATAATTGTAATGAGGATTTCACTTTTCACTTATATTTGAAAAGGTTTTATACATTTTTTTCTTATCATTTAATTTCCCATTTTATTTGCTATTTGTGTGATTTAGTATTTTTTCATATTTCTTAAATAACAAATATTTTCGTTGCATTTACTTTTCTCCCATATAAATAATTATTAATTTGTTTTGCATAAAATGCTTGTTATCCCACTCCCTTGTTTTCTTTTAGAATGGCTATAGAGAAGTTAATTCGTTTAATTTATATATTAACAAATTTGATAAGGCCATGTGCAAAATAATTTTAAAATTTTAAAAATTCCTAAAATTTTATTATTGTCACAAGTTTTTTAAATATTTCTTATTTTAAAAAAGCATTTTATGTATAAAAAAAATTGGCAACTTGTTTTTTGCGTTTTTCTATAAATTAAATCTTCCCAAATTTCAAAAAATTTACAAAAATAACAACTTTTACACGTGCCACATTATAGGTAAAAAATTTAATTATATATATTATTACCTACTAAATTTTGTATAAAATGAAAAGGAAATTCCCATTTATTAGTGCAGAAATGCATAATTATAGTTTGTTAGTGCATTTATATGTTTTAAAAAATTACGTTTAGTTGTGACAGCCGGATATTTGAGAAAACCATATTATGATGCAAATTACCCCAGGTAATTTTGTTGTATAAATGCATGTATAATCATGTTTTAGGCAGATCAACAAATTTTTGAGATCTATGAGCTAACTACAGAGATCAAACCTGTAAATTTTAGGGATTTTTAAATCCGCTTACCGTTTTTTCTATTCAAACTTAGTAAATCAAATACAAACAATGAAAATAATAAAAAAAAATAATTATTTGTAAAGAGTTAAACTAATAAATAAACCTTGAATTAATTATTTTTATTAAGAACCGATAATAAATTGGGTCATATATATTTAGGTTGGGTGCCAAATATATTGTATAATCAAAATGTTGATGTAAGAGCGATATACTTATGTTTAATTTCTCATTTTGCGATGATAAATATAAGTTCAAATAATTTTTAGATAAATTAAAATTCAAATAGTTAGAGGTAGCAAAATGTGAATTTGGCAAAAATGCTATTATTTCGAATAAATGGATCTAAGGAACCGAAATCGGAGGAACCTACGAATAACGGAAATTAAATAGGAGACGGGGCGAAATGAACATAGTTTTGAAAAATTGATGCTGTCCACATTTTACATCCAAATTTTTGGTTTAAATATTTAATCTAGAGATTATATTATCTAAATTATGTAGTATTCACATTTAGGAATGAGTGGTTAAACAAAACTAGTGTTACTAACCATTTCACCCCATAAACGGGGTGAAATAAAACATTGATGGGACAAAAAAGTTGACATAATTAACTATCTATTTTGCACAAGTAATTTTAATTAATACATAAATGTAACTGCTTATATTTATTAAATTTATTTAAAAATAATTACAAAGAAGGCAGATAAAACTTTATTGTATTTTGAACATTTAAAAAGAGCCCATTTATAAATTTTTCATACCCAATTTTATATTTTTCACATTTCGTAAATTTTTTTAAATGTATACCCATACAAAAAATGATCAAAATAGTTGGCCTGCTTAAAAAAAATTATATCTTAAGTTTAAGAAATATATATATATGAGAAGAAAAATGCATTTTTTATTTCGCCCGATAGATTATTTTGCCCCGGTCTTCCCTATAAGATAAGGTCATGATGTAGATGTATTCGTCTAAATTTTCATAAGCTTTTTTTTTCTCACATCACTGTCGAACTGTATACATTAATAAAAATAACATAAGGACCAATAAGAGTTAGGGATTTAAATCATTAAAAGCAAATTTTTTAAAAATTATTGGATTTATGGTTTCTCAACCCCAAGATACTAAATCTACGAAAGTCAAACTTAAAACCTTTTTGCGAAACTAGTTTGTTAATTTAATATGTAACTGACTTTGAATAAAAAAATTTGTTAATGACATTTTTAAGAAAAATATATTACTGACCATAATAAAATATAAAATTAATTGTTATTCTCAATAAACCATGTTGTATATTTATTTTTTTAAATAAGTTAATTATATTTCTTTTACAACCGATAAGGCTATAACACTGGGATTTTATTATGAATATATTTAGTTGCATGTATTTAAAATAAAAATCTTAAAACAAATTATATTTTTGTTGAAATGAAAGCAGTATACGAATACACATTTTTAAGGTCAAATGCCAGCTATTAATGAATTAACTATTTTACTTTATTTTCTGAGATATCGGAAGGATAAAAAATTTTAGATATAAAATAATTTAAAAACTTTAGCATAACCTCATATATAGTTTGAATGATATAGAAAGCTATGTTAATTTATTTAATAGTTCGCTCTCTTTCAGTAAAATTGGACATGTCATTGCGCACGAAATTACCCATGGATTTGATTTTAATGGTAATCACATTATTTTAACAAATTAATTATATTTTTTATTTCAAAGTTAGACGTTTAAAACAAAATTTGTGTTTTCGCAAAAATATTGAGATTATGTCAAATTAAAAATTAGTTTTTTTTAAAAAACAGCCAAAAATATCATTTTTTTGTTTAATATAAACTATATAACAAAAAAAACCAAAAATATCATAATAAGTTTTGTCACAAAAAAAATTATTATTAATTTTATACATCTTTAAGTAGGGTATTATTATATATATCAGGCGACTAAAGGGTCAACTATTAAACACCTAATGAGAATTTAATATTGTTTATATCACACAACGATATAAAATTATCGCTGTTTTGATAAATTATAACGGGCCAGCGGATTAAAATATATTTTTTTAGACACTTAGTATGCCCTAAGCGTCCTACAACATAGCTATTACTTAAATATTTTAAATATTGATGTTAACTAAGTTTAGTTACTAATTATAATTTTTTTTTTCTTATTATTTATGTTTAGAACAGACATTTTTCATTTTATTTGTTTTGACCTCACTATAGGCCTAAATTTTGATGCAAACGGAGCGTTTAATAGGAATTGGAGCCTTTCCTCAATAGAAAATTTTGCTAACTTGACTGTCTGTTTTATAGAAGAATACAACAAATACACTACTCATGGACACAATGTAATGCCTTCCCGTTTAAAAAAATGATTCCTAGATGTTTATAATCAGCCATGTCGTTTTATACATTTAAATTTTATAAATCTTCTCCCTTAATTAAAAGTATTTCATTTTATTCTTTTATTTCTAATTTTTTTGCATCTCTCTGTTAGTACGCGTTCAGACATTCTCTATTTTTTTAAATTAAAATTCAAAAACTTGGAATATAGTGTTTTAATTGCTGTAGGTAACGGTCGAGGATTTAGGTTTAAATATTTATATTTTAAATTTTGAGCGTATATACATCCTTTTCGGGATAGTGTTATTAGCATTTTAAAGTTATCTAATCTATTCAATTATGTACATTAAATAAAAATGGCATCTTCTATTACAAGATAAAGAATCAAATCGTTATTGCCAATGGCTCAAGGCCAAACATGATAAGTAAATATATAACAAATGCCAAAAGATTGGCGACTTTTGTTTGAATGCGTTTAATGTCAGAAACAAAAATTATCAATTTTTATAAAATACTGAATCAAGTCTAAACGCGACCTTATATATTGCATTTATATATTAGTTGCATAATGTATATCAAATTATACTCATAATTTACATTACCCTTTTTTCCGATTATTTCTCACTTTTTTTGTATTGAAATTAATTTTCTATATTATGATTAAATTAATCTAAAATAATAAAATTTTAAATTTTTGATATTAAGCTAACATCCACATTTAGATTAAAAAATTATTTCCACATTGGCACCTGCTAATATAGACCTATATAAATATTATTTTATAATCGAATTAAATACTTTATCTTTTTTTTAATAAAAATAAATTTTAACATTTATTTATTTCTGAATTTTTATTTTTTTACAAAGTTTTTCCTCAAACAAATTTAATTATTACAAGGACCAGAAAAAAAGTTTAACGAACTAGAATATCGACAAGATAGTAGATTTGATTTTATAAAAGCTTATCTATCTCAAATGTATGTCGAATTTTATATAGTCATGGATTATTATTATCTTTTTTAGGTTAACGGTAGACTTACCTTAGATGAAAACATTGCAGATAACGGTGGAATGCGGCTGATATATAAGGTAGAATTGATTATTGTTTAGTGTATTTGAAGTTTCTATACGTTTATATTATAAAATTGTTATTTTATATATTCTGTCTTTTGTGCCGTTCTGTGATTAATAAATTTATTTTAATATGCGTCAAATTAAAACCCTTTTGTATCCATCTAGTAACGACTTAACATATATTATGCTTAAGAATAGCGAAGCGTTATGTCACAAACATGGAAAAATATCTTTTTCCTACCCTAATTTAATAGGCTTATTTTTATAAACATTCTGTAAAATGCTATTTGTTTTATTAGGCCTTTGATCTTTGGAGGTCTCGCCGTCAGGGAATAAATTTTAGTTATGGAGACCATAGTTACACAGAGGATCAACTATTTTTTATTGGATATGCACAGGTAATATATCTGTTTAATATTAAAATTTTATTTTTATTTAAAGTTATCAATGATTTTAAACCAGATCAAGTATTAGAAAAATGCTGACGCTTTAGGTAAAATAAAACACAAAATTACTGGATAAATAGAATAACGATTAGAAAAGTTCTAATGACTTAGGTTAAATAAAACACAATCACTGGAAATAGAATGACCCGAGCTCTTTAAACAGTCAATCATTAATCCTGAATGAGATTATAGAGATTAAAAAGTGAAATCAGGACCCGAACCGGCCCACTGGTAGCCCGCCTTTAAAATAGGCTAAGCCAGGTCACAAATTTGAACAGGCCGAGTCATAATTTATAGGAAAAGGAATACGAGCTGGGCTGAAGTCTTATATTTCATAATGCCCAGGGGCGTATGCAGAAACTTTCTAAAGGGGGGAAAAATTTTTTGGAGGAAATGAACTACATTTTGTTTGCAAAATTATTTTATAAAGCTGTTCCAAAAAATTGCAATTTAATTGATTTTATTCCTTTTTATATGCTTGATATATAAATTTAACCGCTGGTTACATCATAAAAATTATAAAAATTTCTAAAGGGGGCAATTGCCCCCTTTCGTCCCTCCTTCATTGCGCCCCTGATAATGCCCTCTTGTTTTAAAAATGATAAATTTTTTATTACCATGAAAGGTAATAATCCAACACAGTTTTATTTTATTAATAACATTTAAACAATTCATTTTTAACTTATAATAATAAAAATTTGGGCCCATTTTAAAGTTCGGTACTGGTTTTTACGGTTTTTTTGATAGCAGATATGCAAAAATCTGAGAGAACTATTCTAAATTAAAGCTATATTTTTAATTTGATTTACAAAATGTATAGTTAATAAAAACATAATAGTAGTAAAAGGTGCATAACGCTT
Organism: Acutogordius australiensis; assembly: GCA_030555515.1. Lineage (NCBI taxonomy): Eukaryota > Metazoa > Nematomorpha > Gordioida > Gordea > Gordiidae > Acutogordius > Acutogordius australiensis. The sequence goes on along the minus strand of JAUIRJ010000024.1, from coordinate 103,813 downwards.
GAGCAATTATTGTTTATGGAATAATAAATTTAAGAGAATTATTTTTCTAGAGATTCTGCAGCGTATTAAACCCCGAGGAAATGTACAAGCTAATTAAGACTAATCCTCATTCACCAAGCGATGCAAGGTAAATTAAATATTATTTTTTTGGAGAAAAAGTTTTGTGATTCGATTTTGCTTTTTTGTTTTTTAATTAATTTAATAATAAATGCTGGAGTTTGTACAGATTGCACCATAGCTGCGGCTGTATTGCATAGTCAAAAAAAAAATTTTAACGATTAACAACAAAAAATGAGAATGGGATTTTGCGGTTTTACCTAACTTCAAAATTTTAATTTTAAATTTTTTTTTGCACTAAACGCTTAATGTTAATCATTTGCCTTCAATTCTTTTTCCTACAAAATTTATTTCTCCCTACAGTTTATTTAAAATTAAATATGATATAATTATACGTATGAATTTATTTATATTAGAAAATGGTTTGAATTAAAATTATAGTTATTTTAAATCACCCATTTTTTTGATTATACACCTTTTAGGGCAAATGTTGTATTGTCAAATTTTGAAGCTTTTGCAAACGCCTTTAATTGTCCAGCTGGTCGTCCCATGAACCCTGTCCACAAGTGTCGCTTATGGTAGACAACGAATGTTTTATAAGATTTGTATATTAAAATTTTGTACACAGATTTTTTTTGTCTTCTTATGAAATTTTTTCAATTTGAAAATACAATCACTATGTTTTAAAAATTTGCTAAATCGATAGATTAAGTTTAAAATAGAACACAAATTAATATTTGCACATTAAGACATAAAATTTTAAAAAATTAAAAAAAACATTTAAAGTAATAATTTATAAGGTTTTTTTATAAATTACATTAAATGTTAAAATACGAATAAACACATTTTATTAATTTAAATTTTTTATTTTAATATAAATTGCAACTTTAAAATATATTTAAATAAATATAAACGCGTGAGAGATTTGAAATAAAATAAATTTTTATAAGTGTAACTTGGCTTATATTGATGATGATTTAAGACAATTTTTGAATTTATTTAAAATTTATACTTATTATAACTTTAAATTTAGAATAAAACAAAACTAAAATAATATTTAAAACTAAAATAAAAGGTCAAGTTATTTTTTATCACAAAGTTTAATAAATAATTAAAATCTAGAAACAATTTATTTAAAAAATATATAATCTATAACAAATCTTAAAAAAGAACATAGTTTTATTCTTTTAAAACCAGTTATATCAACATTTTCCATTATAACTCAAACATTTAAATGCATGCTTTTGCTTATTTTACTTATGGGGAAATGGGATTTTGCATACATTAAAAGAATATTTTAAATAATATATTTCGTTGATATAATAATTTTTTTTGACAAATATACAAAAAATCTCTATTAGTTTGAAAAAAAAATTATTGGGTATGCGGATTTATTTTCCTTTTTAGCTCTTGATGCTAGCTGACACTTTTTGGGGAAAAGAATAATTTAAACTGCCTAAACTGAGTTTCTTCATTACCACCAATCACTCAGTTTTAAATGCAGTAAAAATTAAGCTTATGACAACATCCTCAATCCATAATTTCAACAATATATTTTCCATGGCTGCATTCCTCTACTCCCATTCAAAAATCCTGACTTCGCCTTATGATAGCTAGATATATTATTAGCAATGCCACATCAGGCCCCAGTTAGTGAAAAATTTGGATCTTATTTGTACATTGGAAATTTTGCGTATAGATCAATAACACTGGACAACAAAAAAAAACAACTTAAACGATTTTTTAAGGATTTTGTAGAGAATTTTCTTGCGATAACGATCCCGGGTTTAGTTTTTTATCTAAGGCAACGATCCCGAGTTTAGTTTTTTTCTAAGGCCTCCAATTTTTTTTAAACCGCGTCCAAAGTTTAAAAAAAATTCAAAAAATTTTTTTCTATTAATTCTACAAAAAATCTATTGGCATATTCAGATTCCTTATAAAAAACATATCTAAAAAAGATTATTACATAAATTTTTAGCAATTTACTTTCAAGTTATTTAAAATCAAATAACGGAGTTTATGACAAAAACCACTAATTTTACAAAAATTAAAAAATAAAAAAAATTTAATATTAAAAAAAAATTTAAACCCCTTACGTTAATAATGAATGTTTTCGTTATCTAAATGTATTTAAACTTTTGTTACTATCCATAGGTTTTCTGATATAGAAGCCCAAAATACCCCGAAAATTGAAAAATCTCAACTTTGACACCAAATAACTAAAAATCTAAGGCCTTGGCTAAAATTCTGGTTTTATATTCGTGATCAGCGCCAAAAACTTGACCAAAAACCATAGTTGCCATAAATGTTGCTTAGGGTCGTCCAAAATTTGTTGTCCAGTGTAATTTAAGGTACTCTTACAATCCATCTCGACATTTAGATTTTTGAAATGTAAAGTATATTAACATTTCAAAAATGACTGGTTGCCAATTTTCAATTATAATTATTTAAACTTTCTATGTTTAGGCCTACTTTGTAAAATTTATATGGAATTTTGACGTATGAATTTAACACATACATTGCCTGGTATTAGTCATAGGTAACTTCATACTACCTAAGGGCTAATAAGTGGAAGGGGGAAGAGTAGAAGTAAGCCTCATGGCCCAATTTCCTAAAAAATTTTATTAATCATTTTTTGAGATAGGGAATTTGAATTGCAACTTAATTAATATAAATTTGTGTTAAGTTTTTTCTCATTTCTCGAGGTGATAAATATAGTCTTTTTGTCGAATTTGGCCCTTTTTCGGTATGTATACCTAATGAAATACCCAAAGTCTGATGTACCTTTGAAAATCGGATAAAAGCATTTTGGGGATTATAGATCTCAGTGTTGCACGTTTAAGGTCCTAACTTAAAATAAGGAAAAAATTGATTTTTTATCCTTTCTTCTAATTTATCAAATTGTGTTAAAATCTAAATAGCCTAAAATATGTTAAATACCTCTAAAATAGAGTTTTTTTTTACATTGCCTCGCATTTAAATGACATAAAAAAAATTTTTTTTTACAAAAAAAAAAACAAAAGCTCACTTTTTACGCGTCAATTTTTTAATTAAATTTTCAGATTTGCTCAAATACTTAAAATTATATACATGGTAGCGTGGAATTAGAAATTTAAAATGACTTCCTATGATGTATAATATTCAACACTGTTAGAAAACATAGCCTTACACACGTTTAAAAAGAAGAAAATGGATGCTTTATGAAATATATTGAAATTTAATTGAAAACAATCACCATTGCCACAATCACAACCTTAAATTAATGAAATACATGAAAATGATATATTTTATAAAAACTTAAAAAACAAATTTTCACATTTAATTAATCTTATATAAATTACAGCTTAACCATAAAATCACTGTGTATGCCTGTTTATATTTAAAAAATAAATGAAGAAAATTAAAGGTCGAAGAACAAAAAAATTATCTTAAAAAATATAATAACATAATTATTAACGATTAATTAAATCTTTATCATTTTTATAAATATCTAATTTAATTTTATAAGACGAAGCAATCTTAATTAAATCAGGGCACATTAATGATGTTTTTTTCTGAATAAAATTCTAGAATTTTTAAAATTTTTATTTGTTGGTTCGTTGAATAATGCCTTTCAATTCATAAATTTAATTTTAAAAGATTACATAAAAAAGGTTTATTTAAACGTGCTTTTTGGTATAATTTTATAAAGGCTAGAGTAAATTTAAGAAAAAATTTAAAATTAAATTATTCTAAAAATTATGAAAATTTTTTAAAATTATGCAAAGCATACATTTTAAAACTGTTCTCAATGATTGTAATAAAAAATGGCGGATTTAGCAAAAATGCGTTTTATAGGTAAAACCCTTTTTGAATTATTCTTGAAATTATAAATAAACTTTAAACGCGCCCTAATAGTAAAACCTAGATTTTCGCCGTCCTTTAATATTGAACATATTTTTTAACATGGTACTCGGCCGCAATGTATAAGCGATCGTTGAATACGGTATCCAACTCGATCATATGTTCCTTACCTCGTGTCAAATAGTTAGCTGGAATGGCTTGAGTTATATCATCGCAACTCTATAGGAACCATAAAATTAGATTAGATTAACTAGTTTTGGAGTTTGTTGTGTATAAAGATGGTATTTTTTTGTTTTCATTGAATTATTTAATAGAGATGTAGATATTAAGAAAGAGGTAGGGAAACCCTAGGCCTAGCATTATATTGAAAATCAAATGATACATATTTTTTATGTAACAAAATTTGGGCCTGGAGACGAGGTATTCATTAAAAGTCAACACATACCTTGAAAATTTGATGCTGTTGACATTGAAAATCCTCGTTGCACACTTTTAAAACATAGCCGTTAATGTTAGATGCCGCCTGGCAGTTGGGCTTGGGCTTAGGAATTCGAATCAAGAGAGCATTACCACTGCGGACCAAATTAAAATTGGCGACTCCGGGAAAGAATTCTTTTGATTGTTTATTAAAGTCATAGAGTTTAAAACACAGATAACACTGGACAACAAAAAAAAACAACATAAACAATTTTTCGAGGGTTTTGTAGAGAATTTTCTTGCGATAACGATCCGGGGTTTAGTTTTTTTCCCAATGCCTCCAATTTTTTTAAAACGCGTCCAAAGTTTTGAAAAAAATTCTCAAAATTTTTAAACTATTAATTTTCCAAAAAATTTATTGGCATATTCAAATTTCTTATTAAAAACATATCTAAAAAAGGTTATTACCTAAAATTATTAACAATTTGCTTTCAAGTTATTTAGGATCAAAAAACGGAAAAACCACTAAATTTATAAAAATGCAAAAATAAAAAAAAATTAAATATTATAGAAAATTAAAACGCCTTACGTTAATAATAAATGTTTCCGTTATCTAAATATATTTTTAAACTTTTTTACTACCCATAGGTTTTATGATATAGAAGCCCAAAATACCCCAAAAATTAAAAAATCTCGACTTTGACACCGATTAACTAAAAATCTGAGGCATTAACTAAAATTCTAATTTCATATTCGTGATTAGCGCCAAAAACTTGACCAAAAACCATAGCCATAAATGATGCTTAGGGTCATCCAAATTTTGTTGTCCAGTGAATTGTTTATTCGTTTTGACAAAAGTAAAAAAGAAACAAATGGGTTTAAGGTTCCCCCCATATTTTATATAGAAGGGGACCATACTCTTTTAGGGCTTTTACTCTTTTATTCATATATACCGACGGGTTGATTAATGATATTTGCTCGAACGCCAGAGACCTATGTTTATTAGCCTAGGCTTTTACTTTGGCACTTCTCTAAAGAAAAAAGCCGCATACGCAAGGGCTCTTCCAACAATGCGTGTAAAAAAGATGTTTGCCAATTATGTTAGCCGATTGAACAAAATTAAAATATTGATATGGGCCAAGATCAGGTCGAGTTTAGCTTCGGTCCCAAAATGGACCTCTAATTCCCTAAATACACCGGTGCAAAACAGTTTTTTAATCTTGAGAACTTTGAATGCGAATCTTCTACTTAAAATTAATATAAATTTTTTTCTTAAATTGAAGAACGTATCGGTATATTAAAAGCAATTTTTTCTTTTATAAATTTTTTTTGTTCGGAGGTGTGATTGTTTGTATCATAGAAACATGAAAACGCTTTTATATGCAGAGGAAACCTTAGACGACCCTGAGCGCTAGTGTTCCACTGAAATAGACATCGTTGAGCCTGGTTAGTAGTTGAATGGGTGACCGCCAAAGAATATACATTTATTATGGGAGCCTATAAAATCATGGGTCACCAGCTTGTTATTCATCTCAGTGGCGCCTGCAATAGTTAAAACAGGGGTTTTTTTGTATACAATATTTCTAGGTGAAGAGCAATGATGCTATGCGGTGACATTTAAAACACACGGGTTCAGTAGTGTTAAATTCTTCTCTCCACTACTACCTCATTTTCTATTAAAATCAATAAGGGTAATGGATTTAAATGCATTATTTTTGTTAGAGAAATTTCGTTCCAAAAAATCTTTATTCGCAAATTGTCTGGCCTCTTGTAATATTTTGGTTATTTTTAAGTAATGAAAACAATGAAGTCTCACATCCATTAGAATGCGTTGGGGCCATGGAATAATGTATACGAAATGCCTTTATATAACCATAGATGTTTTTTAATATTTATTTTTAGAGAAAAAAATTAAATAAACATAAAAGCCATTGTTGCCTGTTTTGTAGTTTTGATACAGACCCAAATTAATAAGGACCATCGATTTGCTCTAGTAAAAAAAAATAAATATCTTACCCCATACACGCATTCGGCCATTTTCGACTATATGACAAATATAAAGCACATGTAGTATCTTCTTCTAAATTGAATATATAAACTAATTAAGATTGTGATCTTAACTTAACTATTATAATTAAAACAAAATTTTTAATAAAATATTAAACATCTAAAATTTTGGTTAGTTTTAATTTAATTTGTTAAGTCGGAATATATTTATTTTTGCAAATTTGCATTGTTTATATAATTTTAGTTTTGTCTAATAAAAATGTTATGCTAATTATTTAGATTTCCGGTTAGAATTCCGGTAAAAATGCATAGAAGAATAAATTTAATTTTTTAAAGTCATAATAAACTCTAAACGTGTTACGTATTATAATTTTTTTTTATAACGAATATACAAAATTAATTTTTTAATTTTGATAGAGGTGATTAAAATCAAAGCGATGAAACTTTTTTCTGTTTGATTAATAATTTCTACAGGATTTTTCATTATTTTATAATTTAATAAATATTTAGCATACACTTTAAATATAAATACTTTAACGGCCTACATTATTTTTTGCCACAAAATTTTTATATGTCCAAAAATTACACACTTTTATGCTTTAAGCGAACTAAATTACTTATTTTCAAACAATTTGTAAGAAATAAAAACAAAACATGGTCAATGTTTTTAATTTCTGCACATATTTTATTACACATGTCAACGAGAGGTATAAGCTAACTGCGGAGACCAAACCAACCACTTCAATTTTTAAATCCGTTTACCTTTTTTTAATAATTTTTGTAGTCGGCTTTTAAAATCAAAATATTTAGGAAGATATTGTGAAAATACGAAAAATATAGAGTTCCTAAAAACTTAAATATTTTTAATTAAACCTAAAATAGCGCGTGTCCTGATCAAGTTTAGAAATCCTAATTTTATGTAAGGGCACGTGCAAAGTGAGTTTTTATTTTCGTAAAATTTTGAAAATTCTGAAAATTTTAAAAATTTATTTTTTTTTTCAAAATTTTTTCAAAAATTTTTTAATTCGGAAAAAGCATTTTATGTGCATATATGAAATTTGGCAACTTTTTAAAAATTTGCGTTTTATTACAAAATATTTTTTTTCAAAATTTTGAAATTTTACAAAAATAAATACTCACTTTGCACGTGCCCTAATATGAATGTTAATATGAAATTTTTTTTCTCATCACATAAACAATTATATTTCAAGTAATTTAATATAAAAAGAAATGTTCTTAATTCTCGATAAAATCTGTAAATTTGATCAAAGGCGATTTTTCGATATAAAGGTAACAAAATGTCTGATAGAGAAAGAAACCACGGAAAACAGAAAATATTATATGAGAAGGCCATCATGGGAATTAATTTTTTTAAATTAAAAAAAAAATATTTTTTGACATTTATTGGCCACCAGCGTTATATGATATATTTTCAATAACTAAGGAAGACCGGGGCGTGTGGGGCAAAACGGCCTTATTAAATTATATTTTGAATAATTGACTATTTTTTTCACATAATTTTATGCAATATACTCTTTTTATTATTAAAAAAAAAATTTTTGTAAGTTTAATCATATAAAAATTTCACGCTAATTTTTCAAATAATGGAGGAATTACGAAAGTACATGGCTATCATAGATATTTATAATTAAGAAAACACCTTCCTTTATCAAATTAATCAAAAGTAATGAGTTAATTTACATTTTAATATAAATTTTAACTAATTTTATAACTTTTTCCGGGGGTGAAGCGAATTGGTAGGGGGGAGATGACCACACTTTTAAATTCATTTATGAAGAATTATATAAAACAATAATGTCAAGTGATGGCATTAGCCTTTTTTTATTATAAGGAAGCCAGACGTCTGTATACTTATGTATAATGTATTATGAATTTATTTTATGTTATTGTATTAAATTTTATATATGTTAATAAAGTTTTGAATCAATAAAATTAATTTAAACAATGTTATCTAATATACGAGCCATATATACATGTAAAGTATTATTAGGATAGGATTACCTCGCGCTAATTAAGAACCATCTCACCTTGTGCATAGAGCATAGTAATTTAAATAACTTTATTCGTGTTTAATTTATACATTTTTGCCTGTATATGTAATAGATAAATCTATTGGCTATCAATGCCACATTATTTGTATAAACTATTTTAAAAATATATTTATGGCTCAAATACATGATCAAGACCATTTCGCCCCAGTCTTAGGTGCCTAATTTTTGCTAAAGATATATTATTAAAACACTACTTTACTTACGAGTTTTAATAAAAAATTTGACAAACGGTTAAAACACTCAAGCTTTGTAATTTGAGCCTCAATTCCGCATACCGCTGATCAAGCAAATATAAATTGAAATTATCAAATTTAATGATTTGGGTACTGAATTAGCCAAGTTAATTGCCTTAAATTTCCGAATCTCACAGTTTTTTAATCAAATTTGCCGTCGAAAACTTTTAAAATATGGTATGCCCGCGGCCAGCCTAAAAAATGAACCGCAGGGCATACCTTATTATTATATCAGTAAACAGCAGGTAAAATTTTTTTTTAAGTTTGAAGATAGCTATGGAGCAGCGTTTTAGCATCAAACCTATTGCATAAAAATAAACAAACTATTTCTTTCTCAACTAATTACCTTTAAAGAATCTAGTTTCGGAGTAATACGAATGGCCAGAGGGGACGGTGTCACGCAACGAAAGGTATACGTCGATGAAATACAACATGTTGACCTTAAGCCCGTAAATTATGGAGTGATGCCAAGTGCCGTTAGATGTACCATAAGCCACCTGTAAATAAGAAAAATTTTATAAGTCGTTTGAATGAAGATTTGGTTAAATTCAAGAAAAATGCATCTAACTTAATATACAATGTAACTTTATCCCTCATATTTTCTCTATTTAGTGTCCTTTTTGCCACAATTTCGAGAATGTCATAATAAAATCCTTTAGTGAATTAGCAAAATTTGCCCATGTCTGCAAACTCACTTAATATAATGATGGTTTTGATCTGATTTATTAGATTATGTGTCTGAAAAATTTTTCAATGAACATGATCTATATTTAAATTTGGTTGAATTAAATAATTTTTAAGACCAGAGCTGACCAAACAATGTCTAAACTTTGTTTAGTTGGACCAACCAGTCTCTATTCCAAATTTTGGATATGATTCTGCCATTATAAAAGTATTGTTTCACATATCATATCAACCAAAATTTTGAATTTTTATATATAGAAGAATGCAAATATAAATGTAACCAGTTGGATATTTAACCTTAATCCCAGGAATAGTGTCATTGTCGGGTACAGCTATAACTGAGCTAGTCCTTGGTACGACCTCGTGGATTCGATGATAATACCCATTCCCGCGTTTGTTTTCGAGAGCAAGAAATTTTAGTAGGGCACGGTATTTACCGTTTTCTACCCTACCGTACAAGCTAAATTCTAAATTAGTTATCATTCTTGCCCCTGTTACATCTGATAAAACAATACAGTTATATTCATTTAGAGCCTTGCATGGAAAAAAATTTGTGATTTATAAGGGCCGATTGGGCCCATGGATAAAAAGTTAACCAAGTGGGAATTAAAATTGATGGGTATCGCCTTTGCTCTTTTAAAAATGTGCTTAATGAAAATCTAACCTAGCCCTATTTTATTGTAAGAAAATATAAACTTAAGAGTGAACTAGATTAGGGGGTGAATAATATTTGAATGAAAAATTTCACCTGCAAAAAAATGAATTTTATTATTAAATATTAATACAAGTTAGAAGTTTGTTTTTTTTTTGAAAAAAACGGAGTCTTGATGGTATTGAAGATTCTATTTTTTTGTAATAGGGAAATTAGTAGATTGTGAAAATAATAGCAACTATTATTTAAATATTATATTTATAATTGTAAATCGTTTGATTAAACTATTTTATATTTTATCTTGGCTATCCCTATGCCAACCAATAAAATTTAGAAATGCAATTATCATTTAAGCTTTGTCGATTTCTCCTCTCGTTTAAAAAAACCAGTTAAAAATGAAAAGAAAAAAAAAGCATTTTTTTTTTTAATTTATTTATTTTTGAAAACAGGAATTTTTTCAGAATTAAGTTGCTAAAGAAAGGACATTTTTTTTTATTTAAGTTTTTTTAATTAAAGGGTGAAAACGGTAAAGATTTAAGTTCATTTAATGTTCAAATTTTACCAATATATATAAACTACCTTTTTCAAATTATTTTACACGGGAAAAAGCTTGAAAATGCAATAAAAATGGAGCCCCAGCCCATTTCTTTCCTAAAATATTATTCAACTCTATTTTATCATTCACCCCCCGCTGCCTGTGAAACCCTGGGCACGAATCTGAAAGTGGCAAAGGTATATAAAATTCCAAATATGTCAAATATAAAACTTCTTAAATAAGAAGTATGTCCTATGTAAATAATAATAATAATCATTTAAATGTTTTTACAAGATATGGAATGCAACCAAACAACGAAAACAAGAAATCCAAGCATATCTCCAGATATATAATATAAGAGTCCCGATAAAATTACTGTTTTTTTAAATAAAAATATAGGTGAGAAATGTTTTATGAAAAGAAACAAGGAATTTTTATGGACCCTTTAATCGACTAACTAGTTTGGTCATTGTGAAAAGGGGGGGGGGGGGGGGGGGGGAAACATGACGCAATAGTTTTAGACCTTAAAAACTTCAATTCTAAAAGTTTTATGGTGTCACGCACGTCCACATAATGTAACAGGGGTAAATATGAGGTTGGTGGACACTAGTAAGTAAATATGTTTTATGTATTAAAGGCTATACCCAAGCTCGGTCAGTGACATTTTAACATCCCAAGGTGTTCTGCATCCAAGTAACTAAATCTAACATTTTTTTGTCAATACTCAAAATTGTTATTTATTTATAATAAAACACACGGCAATTTTTTTACCGCCTACGGTTTGACCATGAACCATTTCGCGGGGCTCTCGGCACGGGGCTCTCGTTCGTTTGAATTTGGGTAGTCTACATCTTTTTAGCATTCATTCATTTGAGGTTGGTCTGACATTTTTTTTAAATCTTGTTATTATGAAACTATCATATCCAGAATAACTTTAGTGTTATACAAAAACATTAAAAATGTTGCCATGCACAATTTAGTCCCATTATAGCCAGAGCTGGGAGAAAAAATAGCCATTTTTTAACAACTTTTAAGTTGTTTTATCCAAATGCCCACAAACTCCTAATGGCCAAAGAAATACCCCTTTTCCTGCATAAAAAAAAGGACATTTAAAGGCCCTTTTCTTCAATATAAAGTTTAAAAAAAACTTACCCGGCATTTTTACCATTATATTTAAGCTTTGTATATTAATCGCTTTTTGTACTGAGGTCTATTTTTGAAGCTTAAAGTTTTAGATTTTGCCCCTTGATTTTTGATAATACATTTTTTTGGTTTTAATATATTAAAAAAATCTCTTTTAGGGCAATTAAAAGTAGTATATTTTCTATGATATCTAATGTTCGAATTACAATTCATTTACAAATTCCCTAAAACCTTTACAAATTTTTAGGCCCCATCAATTTTTACCGAAATAAAGTTGTTAATCTTATAACACAAAAAATTAACCGATCAATTTGGTTTAAGTGTTGAAAAATATAATTTAAAAATTTGTATTTTCCTAGGAAAAAAAATTTTCTTCTATATTAGCAATATTGTTTCACCAAAACCTTTTCTTTTAAACATTTTTAATTTTAAAAGGCCAATTAAAATGATCCTATAATCACCCACAGCATTCAAAATCAACATTAAATGCTATACCAAACTAATTTTTACACATAAATCATTTTAAAAAAAAATTGTTTTTGGGTTTCTTAGGGCGCAATTAGAAGATCGAACCAGGAGTATTGATATAAAACATTTTAATTATAATTGTTGTATACCATAAAAAAATTATTTCAATATGTTGATCAAATGCTAAAAGTGTTGTTAAACCTTAATCATTTATTTTGCATATTCGGCTTGGCCTTGTATAGCTATTTTAAATATTTAACTTAGGTTTATCTTTGATATTATTTAGCTATTTTGAATAAAAGATTTCACTTTTTAATTTTGATTGTCAACCATGTAATAGTTGGCCTTTGGACTGAATTGAGGTAATTCAAAACGTATAAAAGCTTAAAATGAAAAATATATACACAGACTAAATATTTATATATATTACTTTAAATAAATTTATAACCAACAACTTGAACAAAAAACTCTTTCCTCTTTCACACTAAAGAAAAAGAAAAGTACAGTAAACCATTAGATATACATACAGTGCTCACTTCAATAAATTGGCACATGTTAGAAATAGAATGATCAATAGACACATAAAATGTGTCCATCATCTACTATATTTTAGATCGTTGTCATTAATTAAATGATCACGATCACAATTAAATGATCGCGATCACAATTAAATGGCCAATATGATGTTTTCATGATAAATATCTCTATGTTGAGGCTAGATAGTCACACAACTTAGTGATGTTTACCATAAAATCATCATCTTGGCCAATTAATTGTGACCGTGATCATTTTATTAGTGACCGCGATTAAAAAAATAGTGGCACATGGCCACATTATATGTGACAATGATCATTTTTCTTCTGACAATGGCCAATTTATAGTGGCCAGCACTGTAATAGGTAACATGAAGAAAACTAAAAATTAGGTGACCATTTTTCCTTTTGAAGAGTTTAAGTCAAACTTACTTTACTAAGGCAACGGCTACAAACTTCTCTGAAGGAAAAAAAGTTTCATAATTTTTAAATTTGACCTGTTTTATACCCAAAAAATTTGAGGCTTGCAATTAAAGTGTATTACATATAAAAAGTCTTTTTGCTCCTAAGTTCATACTTTAGAAGAAAAAAGAAATCATACAGTAAACATGACGAAAACTCATACAGAGGGTTTACAATGTAGAGTTTTAGAGCGAAAAACTTAACTTGCTAACGTGCTAATATCCATTGACTAGAAAGCGCCGTTTAAAAGGAAAAGAAGGTTTTGCAAATTTTTCTTTGGCTGCGGCTAATGTTATGAAGAAAAATGCATGAGTAACATTTAGCTAATAAAAACTTTTTTGTTAGGCATATCCTTAAACAACCAAAAACTTTAATTCTCGTGTATTAGCCGTTAAAATCTTTTTTTTTAAATATTTTTTTTACAATTTGAAATTAGTGTTCGCAGCAGCCATAGCAACGACATATTAATAAATCTTTAAACTCATATAAAAGCATCACAATATAAAATAAGTCTGAGACCCCCATGTATTCTCTTTTCTAAGGTAAGTGCACTTTTATCCAGGGCTGGGAAAACAATGAGCCAAAAAACTTTGGCTCATTTTTTCCCCTAAAGCATAAAAAAAGAAAGGGGGCTACAAATAAAGGGCCAAAATAAGAATTCAAAAAAAGACCTTATTGAGAAAAGGGGCAAAAAAAACCCACAAAAAGTGGCTCTTAAAAAAAGCCCCAAAAAACACATTTTATGTTTTCCTTCTAATAAATTCAAAAATTTTTGATTTTTTTTTTATAAAAATGATGGGTGGGTTATTTTTTCTTGAAGCTCCTAGGAGTTTTGAAGAAAAGAAGTTTTTTTAAACATGCCGATTTCTTTAAGCAAGAAAAGGGGCTTTTTTTTGCCATGCCCACGAGTTTGTGGGCATTTGGGGAAAAAAGCTTTAAAACTTGTTAAAAAAAAGCCCCTTAAGTTTTTTTCTTAGCCCTGCTTTTATCTAGTCGTAAAACTCTGTCCAAAGTCAAAAATTTTGCACAAATAATTAAGAGTTTCCAAACGAAGAAGGAACTTGAATGTTATGTAGGCTGAACAATAAGTTTCGCAATTAAAAACAAGATTTAAACCCACGTTTTTTATATTCGGCACAATCAGTTGTTTATAAAAAATATACATATTTTAAATCACGTTCATTTTTTCGTTGATATGTGTTATTTGTCCCTATAAATACTGACATTTTCGATATTGTGGAGACAAATTCAATAATACATGATTTACCCTTCTACAATTATTACTTCGGGAAATTCAAGCGTTTGTTTGTTAATTTGTCCGCAAAAACATGTTTAATATTGAAAGCTGGACACTTTTAAAAAATTGGTTAGGGTTACCCTTATATCCAGACGATTAGCCTTGGCTAGGAAAAAGGAGAAAGAAATTTTAAACCTAATTTTATGTCTTAAAAAATTCATTTATTTAACATTTAGTTGAGCTCAGCAGCAAAGAGTCCTGTCTTACGCGCAGAAGGTTGGTTGGTTTGATTCCAGCTTATTTGGCTTTTTTTCGGTAGTAGCTTGCTTGTAAGTAGATAACCAAACAATGTGCTAAGAGTGTTAATCTAAGTTAAAAGCTAGGTCCCCGAGTGAGCAAATATCACGCTGTAAATAATAGATACTAGCCCAATAATATCGTTCACGTCTACACTAAAAACCTTTTAAAACTAGTTTTGTTTGTACTCTAAATGTTTATTTAATAAACGACAAATTTTTTTTGAACTAGATTTCCCGAACCTCATTAATTGCTTTTAGTGCTAATGAATTAAAATGTGAGCTAAATACTAACCTAACACTGATTGTTTCTGACCTAATATAGGGTTTTAAATAAATAAACTATTTTACAACATTTGATTGAATCAATATTATTAATTGTCGAGCGACCAAGGCCCTTTTTATTTACTCACTGAAGTCACAACACGCACAAATTTAATTGTTTGTCGAATATTAAATAAATGGGCGGGGTCAGTTTTAGGTGGGTGGAGTGTTCAGTGAACTAAATTTTATCTGTAATATATAAGCTGGGAGCTCAACGAATGTGTTTCAATTAAGATTAATTGGGGCAAACTCAAAAACTTCAAATAAATTTGAAATACATATCAAGTAAATTAAAATCCTTATTACCCTTTATCAATTCTACACCTTTAAATATTTTTAAAAATTAGGTTTTAAAAAAACTACTTGTTTTAGGACCTCGTCAATATACATCTAAATAAATTCCTTGAATTTTTCTTCATGAATTAAACTTGCAAAAAAACTTTTAAATGTCAAGTGTGGCTAATGAAATTCATTGCATGAAGATTAAAGCGGCCGTGATTTAAGCGCTCGACATATCTTTTTTAATTTAGACCGATCCGGCCCGTCCGAAACCTCAAGCCCAGCTTCGCTCAATTTGCAAATACCGCCCAAAATTTTTTTATTCCAAACTAAGAGTTTTTTTGCTCCAAAATTAAAATTCTATAGATGTAATATCCTTAAATAAGTAAAAATATTTTTATTTTTAGTTCTCGTATGCAATAAGTTAAAAGAAAATAAGGCAAAATGAGAAATAGAAATTGGCGCTTATTAATAAATTTATAATTTTTCTTGTTATTTTTTTTTTGAAAGATTCGGCAAATTTAAAATGCGATTTTTGGCAACCATCTTTTCCTGTATCGTTATGGTGTTGTTCGTGAGATCGTTATATGCTTTTGTTCCGAGAGTTAGTGATGCGTGCACAGCAGGTATATTCATTTATTTTTCTTTGACCAAAACCGTTTGTGGTCCGCCATAAAATAACCACCAAAATAAAGTCAATCTAGACCCCTCCTAGTTTAATCAACGGAGTTAAACACCCGGGTCAATTTCATTTCCCATTGTAATACCTAAATATTATCCGTGATTTTGATAACACAGTTTGATAAAAATTGAGTGAAAAATAAAATTATGATAATAAGGGGATTGATGTAAATGAGATGACCTTATCATATATTTTTAACCCCAAAATTTCTTATAAAGTTTGACTATATGCCTAGTAATACAATGTAGATAGCCAAAATTGACCAAATTAGCGGATTTTGCGACCAAGAAAATACACTATCGTATATGAAAATCGGTAAGTGTAATAAGGTCTTACATTAACAATTAGATAATAGAGAATAGGCATACAAACCTACGTACGAAACCATATATCGGTTTTCTATTGAAATATTAAACAAGTCAACAAATTTAGAGTTGTGAGTAAACTACCGAGATCAAATATGCTATCATCTTAGTAATTTTTAAAAGTTAGTCAGCTATAAACATTAAAAATAAAAAAATGCCAAAAAAAAAAACAAAAAAAGATTCAAAAACAAAAATAAAATTTTTTATTTGCATATTTACAACTGCAAAACTGTTAAATTTAAACCGCAAATAAAATTTTATTAAAAACCGATAATTCATTGTGTTTAAGTTTGGACGCATAATACTTTGTATTAACTTGTTGCTAGTGTAAGAGTTACATCAAAATTTTATTATTTATTAGATATGGTAAACAGTTAAAAGATTATATGAAAATTTCTTACATTTTTTTAGGTTATTTTCATCTGTCAATTTGGTCAAAAAAAAGCCGTTTATTTGGTATGGGCGGATGTAAGTAGCCAAGGCCGGAGGAAATGTAGAAAACGATATCTATATAAGATATAAAGCCATTATGGGGATATAATATATTATGTTTTCATAATCACGGCTGTGCTATTGATATTTGTTAATTTGAAAACCTAGATCTACGTTTAAAAAAGATAAAGTTTTAAAAAGCCTATTAATATCTTAATTTAATAGACGTTTTAGGACTGTTTTCGACCTCCTCAAATTTCTTATTCACTCATTGATGTTCATCGACCTGTGTTATTAATTAAATATAACAATTTAATAGTGCGCGTAGTGGATAAAGGACAACGTCCCTGTCCCGAAAAATGTACCGAGCCATTGACGTTCAATTACACGACGGTGTATATTAATACGTTTGATGCCGTGGCCTATCTTATGCTTGTTTGCAAACCTTCTGTCAAAGGGAGTGAGCTTTGCCCGTGCTATTTGAAGGTTAATTTTGCTGTTTGATTTTGACCAAAATTAAGCCGAAAGAATAACGCCATTACAATAAAATAGCTTACTATGTTCAAGCAGTTAGATTCGGGAAACCAATAGGCATTTTTTCTAAGGCCCTATGCGGAGTGAGTGTTTATTTTTATAAAATAAATTTTATTTTTTTTTACATTTATTAAAAAAAAAATTTATACCAGAAAATGCATTTTTGTGCATAAGCTAAATTAGCTATTTAAAATTAAAATCTTACATATAAACTCACTGCGCCCTATGCTTTTTTTTAATGTTTTTTTTACAAATTTATAATGTTTATAGCTGTTTTTCTTTCAAGTTTGATTAGACGAAACAAAATTAAAACTTAAGATGGCAGATTCTGAGCTAATAATCTCCATTAAAAAATTTCTAACTGTACCTTTCAGTGTTTGACAAAAAAAATTAAAATTTATGGAAGTTTACTCAGAAAGTTCAAATATTGTGGTGTTGTAAATCAGAAAAAGTTTTAAATAAAAGTATTTAACTATAATAAATTAAGTTTTTAAAGTGGCGTGGCAAACAATAAAAATGAAGCTTTATTAAGTTTATTAAAAAAACAAATTTTGTTATTAAGGTTTTTTAGGCACATTTATTTGTAGTCAAGCTAAACATTCTCTCTTGATAAATTTAAAATAATCAATAAAATATTCTAGGGAGCATTTTTTACTAAAGAGTTGTTAAAAATTAACGCTGGGCGTTTTAAACACATTGTTCTGTGCTGAACTTATATTTCGTAGAGGAAAATTTTTTTTTACATATATAGTTGAATCTAAACCTAATTAAAGATGAATTCAACGACATTTAAGAAAAAAATTTCTCTACAAAGTAAATAAGTTCAGCACAGAAAAATGTATTTAAAACGTCTTGCATATCTATAAATTTAAATCTAAGCCAACTAAATAAAGATGAATTTTAGCTAAACAACATTATATAAAAATGGTAAAAAATAGGATTAATTATATTTATTGAATTTTCGTTTCGATTAAATAATGTATGAAACAAACGAATGTAAAATTTTTAAGAACAAATTTTAAATAATCGATCGAAACAACTATGACTAATAAATTTTCTTTCATCTTTGATTTTGAAAAACTAAAATTTAATTTATATCAAGTTTATTCATCTACTACATTTATGTTAAATGTCTGGTCAAAATAAAATATTTAAGTTGGTTAAAAAAACAATTTTTTATTCTTCGATTATTATCTCTCGTTTTTTAAACATTTTTTCAATTATTTTTAGTAGGCTTACAGAGCTTGACCAGAAAAAAGAATGATGTTAACATTAATGATTTATTAATTTATCTAAATTTGGCCTGCAAATAACTATGGTTATTTTTTTTTGAAAGTCTGTACCCTTAAATTTAGGTGTTTGGAATTATAAATATTTTTCTAGACTTGATTTTAATGTGATATAAATTTTGTATTTGATTATTAACCCCAAGCACCTGGACGATTGGATTGCAAGAATTGGCTAACAAACCTATGCAAGATCGATACAACGCACTAATATTCTATATTTATAATTTATACATAGTTGCTAGAAATACAGAGGCCATTAACAAAAATTTAAAAATGTCAAAAAAATAAAGATGTAAAGAAAATATCTTAAATTACTCAAACGTATGTAAAAATTACCGAAATTTTAATTTTTTTGACAAATAAATTATATATATATTAATTATAAAATTAAACTATTATAAATATCAAAGCATTTTATGCAGGGCTGGGAAAAAAACGAGCCAAAAAACTTTGGCTCATTTTTTCTCCTAAAACATACAAAAAGAAAGGGGGCCACAAATAAAGGGAAAAATAAGAATTCAAAAAAAGCCCTTACTAAGAAAAGGGGCAAAAAAAACCCACAAAAAGTTGCTCTTAAAAAAAGCTCCAAAAAAGCCCATTTTATGTTTTCTCTATAGTAATTTCAAAAAAATTTTGATTTTTCCTTTATAATAATGTTGGGTGAGTTATTTCTTAAAGCTCCTAGGAGTTTTTTTTAAGAAAAGAGGCTTTTTTTAAATATGCCTCTTTTCTTTAAGCAAGAAAAGGGGCTTTTCTTTTGCCATGCCCACGAGTTTATGGGCATTTGGAAAAAAATACTCAAAAACTTGTTAAAAAAAACCCATTAAATTTTTTTTCCCAGCCCTGATTTTATGTAATGGATAAATAACGCCAATGTATTAAATTTTATTTTATCAGCTGGTGGCAACAAATTTATAAAAACCGCCTTGTATATCCTTAGTGTGTTTAATTAGTTACATTTTTTTATTTTTTAGAAAAGATTACGAAAATAAAAAAAGCATATTTTATAAATAACTCGTCGTGTTAGATCTTAGTTTACAGTAGTATGTGTTTTAAAATTTGTCCCAATTTTCTAAATTTTAAATTTTCATACAATTACGGGAAATTAACAAATTGTGTTAATCACCGAGCAAATCTCGTTCAAATATATGACCAGATATCTAGTTTTAAAAAGCTATTAAATCTATATAATTACACTAAACAACAAAAAAAAGATTTTTTAAGGGTTTTGTAGAGAATTTTCATGCGATAACGATACCTAGATTTAGTTTTATTAACTCTCAAAAAATTGTTGACCTATGTAAGCAGCCACTTCAAATCAATTCAATTTTATTTATTATAATGAATTATTATAATATAACTAAATTATTGATAAATAAGTCATTATCTAATTGCAAAAAAATGTCCTCTTTAGATTTTTAAAAAAGGAGATTTTGTAAAAATATATCTCCCATTTTGTTACGCAGAGAAGTTTTACTCAATTTTTATCTTGCTCATTGATCTCTCAGCGCTACAGCTGGAGATCGTTATTGAGCAAGAATTTATATATATTTTTGAGGTTTTCAAACTGTTGTATGTTTTATTTAAAGCCCTATAAGGTAGTTAAAAATTGTCATCTGAACTAAACAAGGTTTCATCATCATCCTCATCACTTTTTCAATGTCGTCCTCCAGATAGTTACAGAAACTCTCTGGAGTATTTTTTGATTCTAGAATTTAAAAAAAAAATTAACCATTTTCCAAATATTGGGTAGAAATGATTCCATCTATAAAGGCTTGCCGGAAAAACGGAAAAAACATTTTCATTTCTTCAGAAATCAAATAAAGGTCAAGGTCGTAAAAAGCACACATCTCGTTTATATTTTCCACATTTACTTCATTGTATTTTTTTAATGAAGCTGTAGTAAAATACGAGACTCCTTTATAAAATTGTTAAGTATCGTCGTGATTAGATTTTTAATTACTTTCCATTTAAGGGAAGGGTGAACCTTTAGACAGTGACTGTTAAATTTGTCACTTCGAATTTTTTTGCCTGCGCAATGGGATGTCACTTGGCATGAAACTTAATTGAACATTATTGGAAGACATACACAAATAGTGATAATTTCCAAGTCGAAAACTTTGGTTAACAAGGGGTACCAAAAAAAGGTAAACAAAATTTGAAAACTTGGTAATTTTAAATAATTAAAATTAATTGTAAAGCACGTTTAACAAGAATATAAAATTTACTTGAAAATAATCATCTTCGAATGTTTATTTTGAAATTTTAGTATGACCTAAATATATTTAAAAAAATTGAGGAATTGTTCCACGCTTAAATACAAAATCCATACAAAGAGGCCAAACCTTTAACAGCTCCTTATCGACTAATTTGGTGACACAAATAACGAAAAAGCTCATTTATTGCTTTTATAACCTTGAGATAATTAAGACCCAATGTAAGACAATTGGGAATTTTTTGTATAAAACCTTGTTATTGATTTAATAAACTGTATTTTGATTAACTGCTTTTGATTACGATTTTTTGGGTCAAAATAACGTCGTTAGGTGAGGTAATTTTAGTGTTAAAATATAATTGTAGACAAATTATTTTGACATATTAATTAATCAATCAGGCTAAGGCGAAAAACTCGTTTATCAAAAAATTATTTAAAAATAAAAATTTTTACATGTAAATGTAGGTTAAGAAGTGATTTTAAATAATACTATTTTTTTTAATTATAGCTCTTTTATATATATTTAAGATTGGAAAAAATTTTAAACGTACTCTATAAAATTTTTTTAATAATTATTAAAATTCTTTTTTATAGGTCCACAAATTTTTGATAATTATTTGCTACACAGTGTTCAAACATGCCATCTTATGGGTGAACCTGTTTTTCCCTTTTTTAAATCAAACTTAATAAACATTGCAAATTTTATAAAAATGTTGAAATAACAAAAAGATTTAAAAACTAAAATAAATTGAACTTTTTTTGTTTATATACAATAGTTAAACTGTAAAATTTTAATTTCAAATAATATTTTGTTAAAAACCAATAAAATCTAGCGTTGTATTTATGTTTGGGCGCGAAATAGAATAATCTATGCTAATGAAAAAGCTTGTTATAATGAAACATTTTATTTTTCATTATTTTATATTATATATATAAGTTTTAAGAAATTTTTATATAAAAAAATCTTAAATTTTTTCTTCAGTATTTTCGTCGCAAAATTGTCAAGTTTAATTATAAATAAACCTAAAGAGCCGAAGGCGGAGAAACGATAAATAACGGAAAATATTTATAATATAAGGTCAATATGGAGATGTATCAATTTATGTTTTCATAAACTTATTTTTCCTGACTTTAATAATTATTGATCTTTGTAATTTGCATATTTTTACCTACCTGATTTAATGTAACATATTACTATATGTTTATTAAATTCTTTCATAATTAAATAATTTGATTGGCGCGTTTTAGCAAATTTAATTGTTGTTAAAAATATATCTACCTAAGTCAAATTATATATACTAACAAGATTTAAATATTTATGAATAAAATTTAATTTAGAATTTTTATCTATGTAAAATTAGGCAAGACCAATTTAAAATTTGTCCCAAGGTACATTTGCAACGATTTACAAAATACAAATCTAATATCATTATATTTATTTATTATTTATTTTACATTTTATTCAAGCCTGGTTGCAGGGGTTTATGCAGTTTCCTAAACGAGGGCAAGAAGTTTTTTTGAAGGAAAGCAATAACATATTTAATTCTAACATTGCCATATTATTTTGCAAAATTTTTTGATAAGGTTGTTTCCAAAAAATAGCAATTTTATTGATTTTTACTTCCTTTTGTATTTTTGATATATAGATTCAACCGCAGGTTACATTATAGAAATCAAAAAAAAATTCTAAAGGGGGGCAATTCCCCCTTTTTGAACACCTCTATATACACCCCTGCCTAGTGGCAATATATTTTCTAAAGATGGATAATAAATTTATGTGCCTGATTTAAAACTAACATGTTGTTTACAGCATTATATTATTTTTTGGCTAGCCTTATAATCAAAAATCATGGGTCTACCCAAAGAAGATTTTTTTGGCTAATGTCAGAATAACAGAAAATTAAAACTTCATAGTCCTAATGGGAGATAAATAAAAGTATAAGCCCAAATAAATGCCTTCATGTTTTCTTTTAAATCATAGATTTTGCTAATATAAAATGCAACTTTTGACAATTGACATTTTCTGCATTGTTTTGGTGTTGTTTGTAAGGTCACTCTCTGCCTTGGTACCCAGAGTAGTAACGCGTGTACCGCAGTTATGTACGACCCTAAATTTCTTTGGGCCCTGATAAAATCAAAATACCACCAATCAGCTGATTTGATAGCTAAGTCTTGATTGTCAGCCAATCTTCCAAATTCATTTTTGTACTGTGGAAAATCAAATAAAAAATATTATTGCGATCTCAGCTAATAAATTAAATTATGATGAAACATAATTTTACAAACGCACCACATTGTTTTTAGTAGCTTTTCGGACACATCAACCTTATAATGAATGGAATGGATTATAAAATTGTTAAAAATTATCAATTTTACTTCATCAACTTTACGCAAACTTATTTTTTTCAATGCCTTTAATTCTGATAGCCTTACATTCCACGTAATTTTGATGTTAAAAAGCTCAATACTGAATGATTAATTATTGATCATCTTTACCAAAAAACTGATCTTATATTATGTAGCGATCATACAAAATTAATATTTTTGAAAAGCGTCGTGAATGGGGCTCGTGTGGAATATGTCGAAATACAATCTAAAGTTTAGAGTATATAGAGGTTCGACTGAAATAATAATGTAAACAATAGCCCCAATAAAAAAACGTTGTAATCTACGGGCCGCTCGCACTAAATATTTGTGTTAATATTGCGTTACACATGCTTAATATAGCTATAGTTCGGATCGTGGACAAAGACAGCGTCAATGCCCTTAAATTGTACCGAGCCATTGACGTTTAATTACACGACCGTGTACGTTATTAGATGCCGTGGCTTAGCTCAATGTTAGACTTTAAAGCCTTTCTGTCAAAAGGAGTGAGCTTTGCCCGTCAAAAGCTATTTGGAAAGTTAGTTTTAAAACTAGATTTACAACGTGAAATGTCAAATTAATTCATATATATACCGCAATATCCACGTTAACCATTCAACCCTAAAAAATTAAGGAAAATACGTAACAGAACGAAGTACAAATAATCGAGCTCTATTTTTCAAAAATCAAAATGTGAAATTTATGGACAAAATTTGTTTACATTAGACAAATTCAATTTAGGCACCTTATTTAAATTAACGGTGGAATTTGATTTTCAAAAATTTTCAACGGCAACAAATTGCTATATATCTGTTTAATTAAGAATCATGAACCCCAAAAAAATGGTGCTCTAACGCTGAGAATTTTCAGAGCCACCAATTAAAGATTTTTTTAAATATGGCAGTTGCCCCTTCAAACCTGAAAACTTGTAAAGATGAGGACAATAGTGAACAGTGGAACTAAATGTATTTTACATTATTATTTTCTCGAAAATTATTTAAAAACAAATAAATCTCAAAATAAATTAAACTCACAAAGTTCATAAGAATATTCTACATGTTGTTTTCAAATATGTTTTTACTATTTTTAACACCAACGGTACAACTTTCAAAAAATAGTTGAATATCTAATTTTATGTAATTTTTACAATAGAATTAAATCAAATTTAAACTGTACATTAAACCTGCCCCGACCTATTTAAATTTAGCTGCTAACCCAAAAAAACCGAATTCTTAAAATAGTAGTACGGTTCAATGCTTGTATCAAGAATTTCTCTTGAAGCTGTTGTTGAAATAGCATGTATCAAAAACGAATAGCACTTTTTTGCTTCAAAGAATGTTAATAAATAATGTCCGTTTTGCAATTTTCAATATTCCAATCTATATACATTGCTGAGACTACAATAAAAAAATTGGATTTTACGTACCTTCACTCTTAGGGTTAAAAAAATAATCGAACAATCATGAAAAAACCAATGGAAAACATGCATTAACTTATAATAATAATAATGACAGCCTCAACTTTCAAATCAGTGCGCCTTTATCGTTCCCTCCTATACATTTTTAAATTAATTGGTATAAGTTTAAATTTTAAAATGCTATCTAGTGAGAAGTCAAAGGATGGGAAAAAGCCCATTTTTTGAATTTAACAAATTTTCGTTTCTTTAAAACTTTAATGGGCAGATAATAAAAAACCTCGTCAGAAATAGATCAAAATATGCTAAAAATCTAAATCTTACAAATGATGGTGAGTAAAGCCCAAAACCAGAGCTGGAATTCAAACTATATGGGCTTTTTTTAACAAGTTTTTAGCGGTGTTAAGTGCCCACAATTAGTAGGCCTAGAAAAGAAAATCCTCTTTTCTTCAGAAAAACTCCTAGGACTTAAGAAAAAATAACCCACCCAATCGTATTAGAAAAAAATCAAAAGTTTTCGAAATAATTATAAAAGAAAACATAAAATAAGCTATTAGGGGCTCTTAAATAGAGCCATTACTTTATTGGGTAAATACTTATTTTAGTGAAGGGCTTATCTTGAATTTTTATTTTGTGTCCTCTTTATTTAAACTTTTTGCTTTCTATGTTAGGAAAAAACAAAATAAATTTATAATATCTTCCATGGCTTTCCAAAGCCCCTTCTTTAAGTTCTAATTTTGAAACAAAGAAAATGAGTTTACCCAAAAGTGCTTCCAAGTCCGGTGAAAGCACTGTCCATAGGTTTTCGAGGTGATAAAAAATAGAGAAAAGCATTTTACCTTTACAAGGATTAAATGTTTTTCATCTCAAATTTAACGAACCAATAAAAAGTTAAAGTTTATTTGTAAATGAATTCGGTCATCGAAAAAATTAATCTATTTAGGCCAAAATCATTCAAAATTATTTTATTAGAATCAAGTGCTTTATAAGATTAGGTCAATATTGGTCCTGTTGTATTAACAGTAAAATTGTGTGTTCCAGCGGTTCGGTATATATACCTTTTTCTTATGTATGTAGTTTTGAATGTACCCAATTACGAGTAGTTTGCAATCACATATCTTTTAAAACTGATATTCTTTTGAGAAGAATTCTTTTAATGAATTTCAAGATAATTTTAATCCTAAATAAATACATTAAATTATCTTTACGTATTTAAACGGGAATCATTTGTGTTCTTCAAGACATAAGTTTGAACAAAAATTATAATTTGTACTGTATTAAAAAAGATACGGATTTTAAGAACTATTTCTAAAGATGTGTGATACCATAACTGTATTGCCAAAACAAATAAAATATTAGAGATGTTTCAAGCCAGAGAATAAACCTTATCCAGTGGCACGACTTCAATGAAATTTCAGCACATGTTACAAAATTTGTACAATACACATGGCAATTCATGTATAACGTTCATCTAATTTTTTATACCCCGTTTACTAATAAAAATAATGATCCTTTCGCAATGAAACATGAAAATTACAGATGGTTCAATGACACAATTAAGCAAAATGTGGTTAAAATAGAAGTTTCTCGCTATATATATAACTATTAATGAACCAATACAAACCTTGAAATTAAAATTAAAAATATTGCATATCATTTAATTTGACTTATTCTAAAAATAGTGGTGTAACCCATTAATAATTAAGCAAACTTTCTTGCACCATTGAATGGGTCAAATTCCTGAACATAAGATGGCAAAAACTTGTTGAGTAAAATGTATTTCAGAATTGTTAGAAATATTTTAGTATCGAAAACTAAATGCCGCCTTAAATATTTTAATAATTTAAAAAAATGCAGCCTACAACCTTCATTAATGGCATTAACAGTGCACAAGAACTTGTATGTTCATATGATATAAGTAAAGAAAGTTAGAAAAATAAAAATGATTTATAAGTAAATATTCACTATTCCATAAATAAAGTAGTTAAATTAAAAATATTCATAGATTCTGTTTTAAATATTTTTTGATCACTGTAAGTTAACCCACATTAATTAGAATGAGTACAATTATTGGACGGCTTGCTTCAATAAAGTCCATACGCTAGAAATAGAATCTTGATCAATTAGATACATAAAATGTGGCCAACAATCAAGTAATCAGCGATATTGCAAAACAAATTAAAGCTGATCAGTATTTGAAGTGAAATGAACGGGTCACAATGTTAAAAGGCCAATATCATTTTAGTCAACTATTACCCGTATCTATTTGATTGGTAGCATTATAAAAGTCCATACAACTTTAGCCATGGTTACCATAAAATCACCATATTTTGGCTTATACTATTAAACATTTTGGAACAATTGTAATCTATACTGTGATCGATTCTTACTGAGATTCACGATTAAAAAAATTAAAAGACTTTTCTTCCATAAGCCATTATTATTAGACTTTTAAAACTCATTCATCAGTCTTATAATGGCCAAGTTATAATGGTCACATAAATCTGAATGAGTGTAATTCGATAATCAACTAATCATTCAAAAAATATAATCGACAAAAAAGCAATTTTAATCATTGAAACTGTTTACACACAAGTAATCTTATAAGCGCTACGCAAACATATTTAAACTCCAAACTCTTTTCAATCTAATCACCCAATTTTTTCCTCCAAACCCTAAAAAAAATCATAACGCAATTAGATTGAAAGCCTCAAGTGTAAAGATAGGGGTCTACTTGACATGTTAGTCCAACGAATTAAAAATAGCCTACAGATGAAATTCAATTAGTTATTTATTTTGTATACTTTATTATAAACGTACAGAAAAAATTCAATATTGTTCAGGCCTATTTTTGGAACCTTGCAACCATCGGTTTGGTGGACCTGATAGCTTACTTCAATCTATCGTCGAATTAGTTTTGGTGTTTTCAGTAATTAGCGTATATGTGCATACACCGGGATACAAGAAGTTTCAGCATAGATAAGATTGTCTCATGTGAGAAATAGCTACACTTTGATCTGACCTTACTCTTGGCAAATATCCGAATCTCAATGAAACTAGATTGGACAGATGGAACATGACCATAAGAGATATACTTCGAAATACGTTGTAGTGGTAATCTATCTTACAGATAGAAATACTTGACGAGCTCGTTGGTGCATTACGCTTGGTATTTGGACTCTGCAGGATTCGTATCTATTGAGTGGTTGGGTATTATATATTACCAAAGTTCGGTTCCTCATTAATTTGGGTTTCACCGGGAATCCACACGATCGAGTTAAATAATTTTATACAGAGAGAAATAGATTCAAATCCCTTCCACGTTTATATCAATTCTGAATCATTGCTAAACCGTGACACATTGTACGGGCCCACAAAATTAGTACAAAATGCATGACATATGTTGTAAAAATTGATTTTAAACCATCCATATTCGTTTTAAATGCAATTTTTTCTAGGCAATGGAGATCGAAGTTCTAGAAGGTTTTTTCAGCATCAAAACATAAATAAAACATTAGTCCTTAGTTAAAAACAAAATTCAAAATCTCTCTTAAATATGAGTTGAAACAGAGAAAATTTGAATTTGGTTTTTGCTAATTTTTAATGGGATACTTTATCATCCAAAGCGGTGAAAATAAAAATAAATCGCAAAATAAAGGCATTTTAATTTTTCGTGCAAGTCGACGTTGATCAATAAGGTGGCACAAGTCCTCTTACAACATTCAACTGGGGGTTTTTAGTGATAAGGCAGTTTTAGGCAAAAATAAAAAAACAATGGGACTACAAACTTCCATTATCATTTTTCCAAAAAAACATAAAAAGTATAGGGAGCTAATAAATAGGGAAAAAGATTTTCATCCAGAATGTAAAAAAGTTCTAAAAAGAAAAAGATGAAAAAATCATGACAAAAAAAGTAAATTTTAAAAATTTTTACTAAATGCCAAATATTTTTTTAATATAATTAGGTAAAATTCTTTTTTTTCCTGTAATAATGATGGGTGGGTTATTTTTTTCTTTGAAGCTCCTAGGAGTTTTTTTTGAAGGGTTTTTGCTAAAACCCTGTCTGAAACAAAAAGAAAAGGGCTTTTTTAAAGAAAAAGGGGCTTTTTTAAAGCAAAAAAGGGGGCTTTTTAAACAAAAAAGGCTTTTTGCCATTCTAAAAGTAAGTTGTGGCATTTAGGGAAAAAAAATACTCAAAACCTACTTAGTAAAAGTCTGATTCATTTTTTTCCCGCCCTGATTTAAGGGCGCTTTAAGGCTTTTGCATGCAATTTTATCCTTTGCCTTAGAACACTAAAATTTTTAGTAATCTAAAATCTTTTTCAGTTTTCAGACACACCTTGTTTTTAGCTTTAACATCTAAAACTTAATATAAACCTTTAAACAAAAATTTCTGGATAAATTAAGCATTTAGATAAGGTGTCAAAAATTAATGTAAACGCTGAGCAATCGATCTTATAAGCATTTTTACCGTTAAGCATTCATCATTTCGCCGACGACCTTTTTTATCAATTGCTTAATGAGTAAAGTGAGAAGTAGTTTCTTTATAGAAAAAACGCGTTCATCAACATCTATTTCGTCCTAAAAATCAACGATAGGAATACCTTAATTTTTACCATTACGCTGTTTGAACTTTTTTGATTGGATTAACGTTAAAAGGCCTTAAAAATATCTTAAATATATATAGGTTAACTTTGATTCTCTTCTTTTGATCAATTTCGGGATGTATGAATGAAGCCTCGTAAAGTTTAAGAGCCGTAACTTATTATCTGGTGAATGTTTGAAGCGTTATTAATGTGTTCCTTCAAACTTCGCCAACATATATTTCTTTGCGCCCACAGGCAATTTTAGCCTATCGGTCATAGGCATAATCCTTAATTTTTATGTTTATAAAACCTGTTACAATATATTTTTGAAACATACTTGTTCTTGCAGTTAGAAAACCAACAACAAATATTGTAGAAAACTTCTAAGCATTGTTATATTTTTGCACAGTAAATGGGGAAAATTGTTTGTCATTAACAAATTGTAGATATTGGGAGTCATTTTTGAGAAATGACGTGTCAATAATATGATTTTAAACTCCGTTTGTCGTTCTAAAAAATCTTTGTCAGTTGTGACAAACACCTTTTAAATGTAATAGTTCAATGCAAAGTGAGTTTTTATCGTAAAAATTTCTAAAATTTTAGAAAAAAAATATTTTGTAACAAAACGCAAATTTTAAAAAAGTTGTTAAATTTAATATAAAGGCATTTCAGGTGTGTTCAAAATAAAGTTTTTAAAAAAAATTTGAATTTTAAAAATTCTACGAAAATAAAAACTAACTTTGCACGCTCTTGAGAAAAAAACAAAGATTTTTAAGAAAAAACAAAAAATTAAAAAAACTATTATTTTATACTGAAAACAATTCAATGGTTATAATCCACTTCAAAAACATAATATAATATTTTAAATTTAAATAACATTTGGCAAGCTTATTGTAATCTACTTGATATAAGTAAAAGATATGGTTTTAAGTTAATGTGAAATATAAATTTCTTTTTTATAATTCTCTTTCGCATTCTCGAGGTCACAAAATTTGCCGATTTGGCCAAAGTTGAACCTTTTTTCGATTAATCAAAACATTTGAAATCAAAAGTTGAAATTATAATATTAGGC
>JAUIRJ010000024.1:0-73418 GCA_030555515.1 Acutogordius australiensis | reverse complement strand
ATACAGTGCTCACTTCAATAAATTGGCACATGTTAGAAATACAGAATGATCAATAGACACATAAAATGTGTCCGTCATCCTACTATATTTTAGATCGTTGTCATTAATTAAATGATCACGATCACAATTAAATGATCGCGATCACAATTAAATGGCCAATATGATGTTTTCATGATAAATATCTCTATGTTGAGGCTAGATAGTCACACAACTTAGTGATGTTTACCATAAAATCCTCGTCTTGGCCAATTATCTGTGATCATTTTATTAGTGACCGCGATTAAAAAAATAGTGGCACATGGCCACATTATATGTGACAATGATCATTTTTCTTCTGACAATGGCCAATTTATAGTGGCCAGCACTGTAATAGGTAACATGAAGAAAACTAAAAATTAGGTGACCATTTTTCTCCTTTTGAAGAGTTTAAGTCAAACTTACTTTACTAAGGCAACGGCTACAAACTTCTCTGAAGGAAAAAAAAAGTTTCATAATCTTTTAAATTTGACCTGTTTTATACCCAAAAAATTTGAGGCTTGCAATTAAAGTGTATTACATATAAAAAGTCTTTTTTTGCTCCTAAGTTCATACTTTAGAAGAAAAAAAAAAAAAATACAGTAAACATGACGAAAACTCATACAGAGGGTTTACAATGTAGAGTTTTAGAGCGAAAACTTAACTTGCTAACGTGCTAATATCCATTGACTAGAAAGCGCCGTTTAAAAGGAAAAGAAGGTTTTGGCAAATTTTTCTTTGGCTGCGGCTAATGTTATGAAGAAAAATGCATGAGTAACATTTAGCTAATAAAAACTTTTTGTTAGGCATATCCTTAAACAACCAAAAACTTTAATTCTCGTGTATTAGCCGTTAAAATCTTTTTTTTTAAATATTTTTTTTACAATTTGAAATTAGTGTTCGCAGCAGCCATAGCAACGACATATTAATAAATCTTTAAACTCATATAAAAGCATCACAATATAAAATAAGTCTGAGACCCCCCCCCCATGTATTCTCTTTTCTAAGGTAAGTGCACTTTTATCCAGGGCTGGGAAAAACAATGAGCCAAAAAACTTTGGCTCATTTTTTCCTCTAAAAGCATAAAAAAAAGAAAGGGGCTACAAATAAAGGGCCAAAATAAGAATTCAAAAAAAAGACCTTATTGAGAAAAGGGGCAAAAAACCCACAAAAAGTGGCACGTAAAAAAAGCCCCAAAAAACACATTTTATGTTTTCCTTCTAATAAATTCAAAAATTTTTGATTTTTTTTTTAAAAAATGATGGGTGGGTTATTTTTTTCTTGAAGCTCCTAGGAGTTTTGAAGAAAAGAAGTTTTTTTAAACATGCCGATTTCTTTGGGCAAGAAAAGGGGCTTTTTTTGCCATGCCCACGAGTTTGTGGGCATTTGGGGAAAAAAACTCAAAAACTTGTTAAAAAAAAAGCCCCTTAAGTTTTTTTCCCAGCCCTGCTTTTATCTAGTCGTAAACTCTGTCCAAAGTCAAAAACTTTCACAAATAATATAAGAGTTTCCGAATGAAGAAGGAACTTGAATGTTATGTAGGCTGAACAATAAGTTTTGCAATTAAAAACAAGATTAAAACCCACGTTTTTTATATTCGGCACAATCAAGTGTTTATAAAAAATATATATATTTTAAATCACGGTCATTTTTTCGTTGATATGTGTAATTTGTCCCTATAAAGACTGACATTTTCGATATTGCGGAGACAAATTCAATAATACATGATTCACCCTTCTACAATTATTACTTCGGGAAATTCAAGCGTTTGTTTGTTAATTTGTCCGCAAAAACATGTTTAATATTGAAAGCTGGACACTTTTAAAAAATTGGTTAGGGTTACCCTTATATTCAGACGATTAGCCTTGGCTAGGAAAAAGGAGAAAGAAATTTTAAACCTAATTTTATGTCGTAAAAATTTCATTTTTTTAACATTTAGTTGAGCTCAGCACAATAGCAAAAAGTCCTGTCTTACGCGCAGAAGGTTGGTTAGGTTCGATTCCAGCTTATTTGGCTTTTTTCGGTAGTAGCTTGCTTGTAAGTAGATAACCAAACAATGTGCTAAGAGTGTTAATCTAAGTTAAAAGCTAGGTCCCCGAGTGAGCAAATATCACGCTGTAAATAATAGATACTAGCCCAACAATATCGTTCACGTCTACACTAAAAACCTTTTAAAACTAGTTTTGTTTGTACTCTAAATGTTTATTTAATAAACGACAAATTTTTTTTGAACTAGATTTCCCGAACCTCATTAATTGCTTTTAGTGCTAATGAATTAAAATGTGAGTATACTAACCTAACACTGATTTGACCTAAAAAATAGGGTTTTAAATAAATAAACTATTCATTACGACATTTGATTGAATCAATATTATTAATTGTCGAGCGACCAAGGCCCTTTTTATTTACTCACTGAAGTCACAACGCGCAATAATTTAATTGTTTCTCGAATATTAAATAAATGGGCGGGGTCAGTTTGATAGGTGGGTGGAGTTTTCAGTGAACTAGATTTTATCTGTAATACATAAGCTGGGAGTTCAACGAATGTGTTTCAATTAAGATTTATTGGGGCAAACTCAAAAACTTTAAATAAATTCGAAATACATATCAAGTAAATTAAAATCCTTATTACCCTTTATCAAAATTCTACACCTGTTTTCTCTAAATATTTTTAAAAATTAGGTTTTAGAAAAAAAAACTACTTGTTTTAGGACCTTGCCAATATACATCTAAATAAATTCCTTGAAATTTTCTTCATGAATTAAACTTAAAAACTTTTAAATGTCAAGTGTGGCTGATGAAATCCATTGCATGAAGATTAAAGCGGCCGTGATTTAAGCGCTCGACATATCTTTTTTTAATTTAGACCGATCCGGCCAGTCCGAAACCTCAAGCTAAGCTTCGCTCAATTTGCAAATACCGCCCAAATTTTTTTATTCCAAACTAGAGTTTTTTTGCTCCAAAATTAAAATTCTATAGATGTAATATCCTTAAATAAGTAAAAATATTTTTTATTTTTTGGTTCTCGTATGCAATAAGTTAAAGGAAAATAAGGCAAAATGAGAAATAGAAATTGGCGCTTATTAATAAATTTATAATTTTACTTGTTATTTTTTTTGAAAGATTCGGCAAATTTAAAATGCGATTTTTGGCAACCATCTTTTCCTGTATCGTTATGGTGTTGTTCGTGAGATCGTTATATGCTTTTGTTCCGAGTTAGTGATGCGTGCACAGCAGGTATATTCATTTATTTTTCTTTGACCAAAACCGTTTGTGGTCCGCCATAAAATAACCACCAAAATAAAGTCAATCTAGACCCCTCCTAATTAATCAACGGAGTTAAACACCCGGGTCAATTTCTCCCATTGTAATACCTAAATATTATCCGTGATTTTGATAACACAGTTTGATAAAAATTGAGTGAAAAAATAAAATTATGATAATAAGGGGATTGATGTAAATGAGATGACCTTATCATATATTTTTAACCCCAAAATTTCTTATAAAGTTTGACTATATGCCTAGTAATACAATGTAGATAGCCAAAATTGACCAAATTAGCGGATTTTGCGACCAAGAAAATACACTATCGTATATGAAAATCGGTAAGTGTAATAAGGTCTTACATTAACAATTAGATAATAGAGAATAGGCATACAAACCTACGTACGAAACCATATATCGGTTTTCTATTGAAATATTAAACAGGTCAACAAATTTAGAGTTGTGAGTAAACTACGGAGATCAAATCTGCTATCATCTTAGTAATTTTTAAAAGTTAGTCAGCTATAAACATTAAAAATAAAAAAATGCCAAAAAAAAAACAAAAAAAGATTCAAAAACAAAAAAAATTTTTTATTTGCATATTTACAACTGCAAAACTGTTAAATTTAAACCGCAAATAAAATTTTATTAAAAACCGATAATTCATTTGGACGCAAAATACTTTGTATTAACTTGTTGCTAGTGTAAGAGTTACATCAAAATTTTATTTTTTATTAGATATGGTAAACAGTTAAGAGATTATATGAAAATTTCTTACATTTTTTTAGGGTATTCTCATCTGTCAATTTGGTAGCCGTTTATTTGGTATGGGCGGATGTAAGAACCCAAGGCCGGAGGAAATGTAGAAAACGATATCTATATAAGATATAAAGCCATTATGGGGATATAATTTTTTATGTTTTCATAATCACGGCTGTGCTATTGATATTTGTTAATTTGAAAACCTAGATCTACGTTTAAAAAAGATAAAGTTTTTAAAAAGCCTATTAATATCTTAATTTAATAGACGTTTTAGGACTGTTTTTTGACCTCCTCAAATTTCTTATTCACTCATTGATGTTCATCGACCTGTGTTATTAATTAAATATAACAATTTAATAGTGCGCGTAGTGGATAAAGGACAACGTCCCTGCCCCGAAAAATGTACCGAGCCATTGACGTTCAATTACACGACGGTGTATATTAATACGTTTGATGCCGTGGCCTATCTTATGCTTGTTTGTAAACCTTCTGTCAAAGGGAGTGAGCTTTGCCCGTGCTATTTGAAGGTTAATTTTGCTGTTTGATTTTGACCAAAATTAAGCCGAAAGAATAACGCCATTACAATAAAATAGCTTACTATGTTCAAGCAGTTAGATTTGGGAAACCAATAGGCATTTTTTCTAAGGCCCTATGCGGAGTGAGTGTTTATTTTTATAAAAATAAATTTTATTTTTTTTTACATTTATTGAAAAAAAGATTTATACCAGAAAATGCATTTTTGTACATAAGCTAAATTAACTATTTAAAATTAAAATCTTACATATAAACTCACTGCGCCCTATGTTTTTTTTAATGTTTTTTTACAAATTTATAATGTTTATGGCTGTTTTTCTTTCAAGTTTGATTAGACGATAAACATAATTAAAACTTAAGATGGCAGATTCTAAGCTAATAATCTCCATTAAAATATTTTCTGACTGTACCTTTCAGTGTTAACTTTGTCAAAAAAAATTTAAACATATGGAAGTTTACTCAGAAAAGTTCAAATATTGTGGTTTTGTAAATCAGAAAAGGTTTAAATAAAAGTATTTAACTATAATAAATTAAGTTTTTAAAGTGGCGTGGCAAACAATAAAAATGAAGCTTTATTAAGTTTATTAAAAAACAAATTTTGTTATTAAGGTTTTTTAGGCACATTTATTTATAGTCAAGCTAAACATTCTCTCTTGATAAATTTAAAATAATCAATAAAATATTCTAGGGGAGCATTTTTTACTAAAGAGTTGTTAAAAATTAACGCTGGGCGTTTTAAACACATTGTTCTGTGCTGAACTTATATTTCGTAGAGGAAAATTTTTTTTTACATATATAGTTGAATCTAAACCTAATTAAAGATGAATTCAACGACATTTAAGAAAAAAATTTCTCTGTGCACAGAAAAATGTATTTAAAACGTCTTGCATATCTATAAATTTAAATCTAAGCCAACTAAATAAAGATGAATTTTAGCTAAACAACATTATATAAAAATGGTAAAAAATAGGATTAATTATATTTATTAAATTCTCGTTTCGATTAAATAATGTATGAAACAAGCGAAATTTTGAAGAACAAATTTTAAATAATCGATCGAAACAACTAGGACTAATAAATTTTCTTTCATCTTTGATTTTAAAAAACTAAAATTTAATTTATATCAAGCTTATTCATCTACTACATTTATGTTAGATGTCTGGTCAAAATAAAATATTTAAGTTGGTTAAAAAAACAATTTTTTAATCTTCGATTATTATCTCTCGTTTTTTAAACATTTTTTCAATTATTTTTAGTAGGCTTACAGAGCTTGACCAAAAAAAAAGAATGATGTTAACATTAATGATTTATTAATTTATCTAAATTTGGCCTGCAAATAACTATGGCCATTTCTTTTTTGAGAGTCTGTACCCTTAAATTTAGGTGTTTGGAATTATAAATATTTTTTTTTCTAGACTTGATTTTAATGTGATATAAATTTTGTATTTGATTATTGAACCCCAAGCACCTGGACGATTGGATTGCAAGAATTGGCTAACAAACCTATGCAAGATCGATACAACGCACTAATATTCTATATTTATAATTTATACATAGTTGTTAGAAATACAGAGGCCATTAACAAAAATTTAAAAATGTCAAAAAAATAAAGATGTAAAGAAAATATCTTAAATTACTCAAACGTGTGTAAAAATTACCAAAATTTTAATTTTTTTGACAAATAAATTATATATATTAATTATAAAATTAAACTATTATAAATATCAAAGCATTTTATGCAGGGCTGGGAAAACAATGAGCCAAAAAACTTTGGCTCATTTTTTCCCCTAAAACATAAAAAAAGAAAGGGGGCCACAAATAAAGGGGAAAAATAAGAATTCAAAAAAAGCCCTTACTAAGAAAAGGGGCAAAAAAACCCACAAAAAGTGGCTCTTAAAAAGAGCTCCAAAAAGCCCATTTTATGTTTTCTCTATAGTAATTTCAAAAAATTTTGATTTTTCCTTTATAATAATGTTGGGTGAGTTATTTCTTAAAGCTCCTAGGAGTTTTTTTTAAGAAAAAGGGTTTTTTTTAAATATGCCCCTTTTCTTTAAGCAAGAAAAGGGGCTTTGCTTTTGCCATGCCCACGAGTTTATGGGCATTTGGAAAAAAATACTCAAAAACTTGTTAAAAAAACCTCATTAAATTTTTTTTCCCAGCCTTGATTTTATGTAATGGATAAATAACGCCAATGTATTAAATGTTATTTTATCAGCTGGTGACAACAAATTTATAAAAACCGCCTTGTATATCCTTAGTGTGTTTAATTAGTTACATTTTTTTATTTTTTAGAAAAGATTACGAAAATAAAAAAAAGCATATTTTATAAATTCAAACTCGCCGTGTTAGATCTTAGTTTACAGTAGTATGTGTTTTAAAATTTGTCCCAATTTTCGCAATTTTAAATTTTCATACAATTACGGGTAGGGAATTGACAAATTGTGTTAATCACCGAGCAAATCTTGTCCAAATATATGACCAGATATCTAGTTTTAAAAAGCTAAATCTATATAATTACACTAAACAACAAAAAAAAAGATTTTTTAAGGGTTTTGTAGAGAATTTTCATGCGATAACGATACCAGATTTAGTTTTATTAACTCTCAAAAAATTGTTGACCTATGTAAGCAGCCACTTCAAATCAATTCAATTTTATTTATTATAATGAATTATTATAATATAACTAAATTATTGATAAATAAGTCATTATCTAATTGCAAAAAAATGTCCTCTTTAGATTTTTAAAAAAGGAGATTTTGTAAAAATATATCTCCCATTTTGTTACGCAGAGAAGTTTTAATTAATTTTATCTTGCTCATTGATCTCTCAGCGCTACAGCTGGAGATCGTTATTGAGCAAGAATTTATATATTTTTTTAAGGTTTTCAAACTGTTGTATGTTTTATTTAAAGCCCTATAAGGTAGTTAAAAATTGTCATCTGAACTAAACAAGGTTTCATCATCATCCTCATCACTTTTTTCAATGTCGTCCTCCAGATAGTTACAGAAACTCTCTGGAGTATTTTTTGATTCTAGAATTTAAAAAAAATATTAACCATTTAAATATTGGGTAGAAATGATTCCATCTATAAAGGCTTGGCGGAAAAACGGAAAAAACATTTTCATTTCTTCAGAAATCAAATAAAGGTCAAGGTCGTAAAAAGCACACATCTCGTTTATATTTTCCACATTTACTTCATTGTATTTTTTTAATGAAGCTGTAGTAAAATACGAGACTCCTTTATAAAATTGTTAAGTATCGTCGTGATTAGATTTTTAATTACTTTCCATTTAAGGGAAGGGTGAACCTTTAGACAGTGACTGTTAAATTTGTCACTTCGAATTTTTTTGCCTGCGCAATGGGATGTCACTTGGCATGAAACTTAATTGAACATTATTGGAAGACATACACAAATAGTGATAATTTCCAAGTCGAAAACTTTGGTTAACAAGGGGTACCAAAAAAAGGTAAACAAAATTTGAAAACTTGGTAATTTTAAATAATTAAAATTAATTGTAAAGCACGTTTAACAAGAATATAAAATTTACTTGAAAATAATCATCTTTCGAATATTTATTTTGAAATTTTAGTATGACCTAAATATATTTAAAAAAATTGTGGAATTGTTCCACGCTTACAAAATCCATACAAAGAGGCCAAACCTTTAACAGCTCCTTATCGACTAATTTGGTGACACAAATAACGAAAAAGCTCATTTATTGCTTTTATAACCTTGAGATAATTAAGACCCAATGTAAGACAATTAGGAATTGTTTGTATAAAACCTTGTTATTGATTTAATAAACTGTATTTTGATTAACTGCTTTTGATTACGATTTTTTTGGGTCAAAATAACGTCATAAGGTGAGGTAATTTTTAAAGTGTTAGTGTTAAAATATAATTGTGCGACAAATTATTTCGACATATTAATTAATCAATCAGGCTAAGGCGAAAAACTCGTTTATCAAAAAATTATTTAAAAATAAAAATTTTTACATGTAAATGTAGGTTAAGAAGTGATTTTAAATAATACTATTTTTTTTAATTATAGCTCTTTTATATATATTTAAGATTGGAAAAAATTTTAAACGTACCTATAAAATTTTTTTTAATAATTATTAAATTCTTTTTTATAGGTCCACAAATTTTTGATAATTATTTGCTACACAGTGTTCAAACATGCCATCTTATGGGTGAATCTGTTTTTCCCTTTTTTAAATTAAACTTAATAAACATTGCAAATTTTATAAAAATGTTGAAATAACAAAAAGATTTAAAAACTAAAATAAATTGAACTTTTTTTGTTCATATACAATAGTTAAACTGTAAAATTTTAATTTCAAATAATATTTTGTTAAAAACCAATAAAGTCTAGCGTTGTATTTATATTTGGGCGCGAAATAGAATAATCTATGCTAATGAAAAAGCTTGTTATAATGAAACATTTTATTTTTCATTATTTTATATTATATATATAAGTTTTAAGAAATTTTTATATAAAAAAATCTTAAATTTTTTCTTCAGTATTTTCGTCGCAAAATTGTCAAGTTTAATTATAAATGAACCTAAAGAGCCGAAGGCGGAGAAACGACAAAAAACGGAAAATATTTATAATATAAGGTCAATATGGAGATGTATCAATTTATGTTTTCATAAACTTATTTTTCCTGACTTTAATAATTATTGATCTTTGTAATTTGCATATTTTTACCTACCCTGATTTAATGTAACGTATTACTATATGTTTATTAGATTCTTTCATAATTAAATAATTTGATTGGCGCGTTTTAGCAATAATTTAATTGTTGTTAAAAATATATCTACCTAAGTCAAATTATATATACTAACAAGATTTAAATATTTATGAATAAAATTTAATTTAGAATTTTTATCTATGCGAAATTAGGCAAGACCAATTTAAAATTTGTCCCAAAGTACATTTGCAACGATTTACAAAATAGAAATCTAATATCATTATATTTATTTATTATTTATTTTACATTTTATTTAAGCCTGGTTGCAGGGGTTTATGCAGTTTCCTAAACGAGGGCAAGAAGTTTTTTTGAAGGAAAGCAATAACATATTTAATTCTAACATTGCCATATTATTTGCAAAATTTTTTGATAAGGTTGTTTCCAAAAAATAGCAATTTTATTGATTTTTACTTCCTTTTGTATTTTTGATATATAGATTCAACCGCAGGTTACATTATAGAAATCAAATAAAAATTCTAAAGGGGGGCAATTCCTCCTTTTTGAACACCTCTATATACACCCCTGCCTGGTGGCAATATATTTTCTAAAGATGGATAATAAATTTATGTGCCTGATTTAAAACTAACATGTTGTAGTTTACAGCATTATATTATTTTTTTGCTATGCCTTATAATCAAAAATCATGGGTCTACCCAAAGAAGATTTTTTTGGCTAATGTCAGAATAACAGAAAATTAAAATTTCATAGTCCTGATGGGAGATAAATAAAAGTATAAGCCCAAAATCTAAATGCCTTATGTTTTCTTTAAATCATAGATTTTGCTAATATAAAATGCAACTTTTGACAATTGACATTTTCTGCATCGTTTTGGTGTTGTTTGTAAGGTCACTCTCTGCCTTGGTACCCAGAGTAGTAACGCGTGTACCGCAGTTATGTACGACCCTAAATTTCTTTTGGGCCCTGATAAAATCAAAATACCACCAATCAGCTGATTTGATAGCTAAATCTTGATTGTCAGCCAATCTTCCAAATTCATTTTTGTACTGTGGAAAATCAAATAAAAAATATTATTGCGATCTCAGCTAATAAAATAAATTATGTTGAAACATAATTTTACAAACGCACCACATTGTTTTTAGTAGCTTTTCGGACACATCAACCTTATAATGAATGGAATGGATTGTAAAATGTTAAAAATTATTAATTTTATTTCATCAACTTTACGCAGACTTATTTTTTCAATGCCCTTTAATTTGATAGCCTTATATTCCATGTAATTTTGATGTTAAAAGCTCAATACTGAATGATTAATTATTGATTCTCACCAAAAAAACTGAACTTATATTATGTAGCGATCATACAAAATTAATATTTTGAAAAATGTCGTGAATGGGGCTCGTGTGGAATATGTCGAAATACAATCTAAAGTTTAGAGTATATAGAGCTCGACTGAAATAATAATATAAACAATAGCCCCAATAAAAACGTTTTAATCTACGGGCCGCTCTTGCACTAAATATTTGTGTTAATATTGCGTTACACATGCTTAATATTTCTATAGTTCGGATCGTGGACAAAGGACAGCGTCAATGCCCTTAAATTGTACCGAGCCATTGACGTTTAATTACACGACCGTGTACGTTATTAGATGCCGTGGCTTAGCTCATGCTCGACTGCAAGCCTTCTGTCAAAGGGAGCGAACTTTGCCCGTGCTATTTGAAAGTTAGTTTTTAAACTAGATTTACTCACAAACAAATAATTACATATATACCGCAATATCCACTTTAACCATTCAGCCCTAAAAAATATAAGGATAGGCAATTAATTTATGAAAAATACAATAATCAGAGCCTTTATTTTAAAAGACCAAAATGTGAAATTTATGGACAAAATTTGTTTTATAGAATTCAATTTAGGCACCTTATTTAAATTAACGGTGGAATTTGACTCAAAATTTTCAACGGCAGTCAGGCACCGTTGTTATTGTTCTGTTTGAATTAAAAACGAACCCTAAAAAAATGGTGCTCGAACGCTGAGAATTTTCTCTAGAGCCACCAATTAAAGATTTTTTTAAAGGCGGCAGTTGCTTCCTTCAAACCAAAAACTTGTAAAAGATATATTAAACAAGAAACAGCGTGGAACCTAATGTATTTGCCATTTGATATTTTCGTAAAGGCCCATTAAAAACAAACAAATCCTCAAAATAAATGTTCAGCAAAGTTCATAAGAATATTCTACATGTTGTTTACTAAAATATGTTTTCATTATTTTTTGACACCAATGGGTACACTTTCAAAAAATAGCTGAATATCTAATTTTGAGGTAATTTTTACATTAATTAAGATTAAATTTCCAACGTATTAACTGTCTGACCTATTTAATTTTAAATGGTAATAAATTAAATCGAATTCTTAAAATAATATACAGTTTTAATGTATGTTTCAAAATTTCTATAAGCTATTGGTTTGAAACAGTATAATAAAAGCGAATAGCACTTTTTTGTAAGAATGCCAATAATAATGTCCGTTTTTACAATTAAGACAATTTATATTTATGAGACTGCAATAAAAAATTGGTTGGTTTTACGTAACTTCACTCTTTGGGTTAAAAAAACATATTAATTAAAATATGAAAAAACTGTTAAAAAAACACAAGTGTTATAAGCCTAATAATGACAGCTTCAATCAAATCAATGCGCCTTATCGTTCCCTCCTATACATTTTCAAGTTAATTCGTATACGTTTAAATTTTAAAATGCTATCTAGTGAGAGTCAAAGATGGGAAAAGCCCATTTTTTAATTAACAAATTTTCGTTTTTTAAAAATTTTATGGCAGATTAAAAAAACTCACTAGAAATAGATATAAAATATAAGCAAAAAATCTTAAATCTTATAAATATGATGTTGAGTAAAGCTAAAACCAGAGCTGGAAAAAAACTATATGGGCTTTTTTTAACAAGTTTTTGAGTTTTTTTCCCAAATGCCCACAAATTCGTGGGCATGGCAAAAGAAAAGCCCCTTTTCTTCAAAAAAAACTCCTAGGCGCTTTAAGAAAAAATAACCCACCCATCATTATTAGAAAAAATCAAAATTTTTCGAAATAATTATAAAGAAACATAAAATGGGCTATTTGGGGCTCTTTTTAAGAGCCACTTTTTGTGGGGTTTTTTTGCCCTTTTTTTAGTAAGGGCTTTTTTTGAATTTTTATTTTGGTCCTTTATTTGTAGCCCCCTTTCTTTTTTTATGTTTAGGGGAAAAAATGAGCCAAAGTTTTTTGGCTCATTGTTTTCCCAGCCCTGGCTAAAGCCCTTTTTAATTTTGAAACAAAGAAAATGAGTTTACCCCGAAAACGTGCTTCCCAGCTCTGGTGAAAGCACATTCCATAGGTTTTGAGTGTGATAAATTGAGAAAGCATTTTCACTTTTAGGGTTAGACGCAATTTTTTTTTAATCTTAAATCTAAAACCAATAAAAATTAATAGTTATTTGTAAATGAATTTGGTCATCGAAAAAATTAATCTATTTAGCAAAATCATTCAAAATTGTTTTTAGAGTTAAAGTCACGCTTTTAAAGATTAGTCAACCTTTGATCTTATGTATATTAACAGTAAAATTGTGCTTCCAGCGGTTCGTATTTTACCTTTTTCTTATGTTTGTGGTTTAGAGCTACCCACTTATGGTAGTTTTGCAATCACATATATCTTGAAAAATTATAATTTTTGGATATAATTCTTTAATTTTAAGATAATTTTGTTCCTAAATAAATATTTAATTAGATTCGCGTATTTAAACGGGAATCATTTGTAAGAATTTCAAGACACATTTTGAACAAAAATTATAATCTGGACAAGCTTAAAAAAGGAACGGATTTTAAGATAAGACACCTATCTCTATGGCACAGCATATAAAATATTAGAGATGTTTTGCCAGCGAATAAACCTTATCGCGGGCAGGACTTTGTTTGGAATTTCAAAACCTATTGCGAAAAATTGTTAATCTCAGTGTCTAAAGCATAAATTGCGCCTGAAAATTTTTTATTTATTAATTAAAATAATCCTCCTCGTAAGCGAACATGGAAAAATTTGTATGCTTCATTTGACATAAATAAGTAAAATTATTAAAAATTGGAATTTTTACAGTTATATAATCTTTAAATAATAAATAAAGAATTAAATTAAAAATATTCATATAATTTATTTTGAATTACTTTACCACTCTAAGTAAAGCCTTTATTAGGCAACTTTTTGTACCTTGAATTTATAAACTCCTTAACATAAGATGGCATCCTGTTGAGTAAATGTATTTTAGAATGTAGCAATAATTTCAACGATGAAAACAAATTAGATTTAAGTATTTTTAATTGCCTGGAGTTGCCCCACCCTTCATTAATCATTTTATGAGGCAATGGGCAAGTGTCATTTATATATTTAAGTTCTATGCAAAGATTTACGGTATAAAAATACATTTTAAGTAGACTTTTCTTCCATAAATTAAAGTTGTTAGACTTCTGAAGATTGTAATAACCCCGGATTCTTTAACA
Organism: Acutogordius australiensis; assembly: GCA_030555515.1. Classification (NCBI taxonomy): domain Eukaryota; kingdom Metazoa; phylum Nematomorpha; class Gordioida; order Gordea; family Gordiidae; genus Acutogordius; species Acutogordius australiensis. The sequence goes on along the minus strand of JAUIRJ010000024.1, from coordinate 59,590 downwards.
CCCATGTTTAAAGAGAGGTTTTATCTTGCAGAATTTCACAATTTTTATATAACACAGGTCGACAAATATAAATGTTAGAAACGTTTTTATGAAAATATCAAAGAATGCATCTCCATGATGGACTAATCTCATATATAATTTTTGCTTTTTTTAGTTTCTTCCGTCTTTGACTCCTTTGATCCGGTTATAACAGGAAATGGCCTTTTTTGGCCAAATTGACAGATCTAAATATACCCTAAAAAGAAATAATTTAAATATCTATTTTGCATATAAAAATCACGTGTAATTTATATTTTTATTCACAAATAATAATAAATTTCATTTATATATCAAGCTTTTACATCGGCATTTGGATAATACAAAATATTTCACGTCTAAACTTAAATAGGACACGATATATTATCGGTTTTTAACGAAAATATAATTTAAAGTTTGAATTTGGCAGTTTAAATATTGTGAATATGCAAATATAATTTTTTTTTAATTTTTGTATCTTTTTTGGTTTTTTTGACTTTTTTTATAATAAAATTTTCAATGTTTATAACTGACTAACTAAGTTTGATTAGAAAAAACGGTAAACGGATTTGATATTCCCTGAGATGGCAGGTTTGATCTCTGTAGTTAACTCATAACTTTCAAGAAATTGTTGATCTGTATAGTAAAATTAACGCATTTTTTGTGAAACCTCACTAGTTTAAGTTTAAGCACATATCAATTATATTTAAGTTTATACAAAGATTTATGATGTAAATATACATTTTAAGTTTAATAGACTAAAGCTGTTAAACTTATATTGTCATAATTTATGACAAACTTGATTTTGATAATTAAAATGTTTACACATAAACTCACCTTACAATTACTACAAACAAATTTAAACTACCCAAAATATTTTTATCTATCACCCAATTTTTTCTCTCCAAACCCTAAAAATATTCAGCACACAATTAAATTGCAAACTCATATGTTTAAAGATAGGGGTCTACTTGACATGTTAGTCCAATTAAGCCGTCAAAAATGCCGAATGAAATTTATTTATCATTTATTTTGGTATACTATTATAAATGTACAAAAATTCAATATTATTTAAGCCCTATTTTTGTAACTTTGCAACCATCATGTTTGGTGACCTCGACGCTTCCCTCAATCGATGTCATTGTAAGTTGGAGTTTTTCATCGATAAATATGTCATGTGTATACCCGGGATACAAGGAAATTTCGGGAACGCTGATAAGATTGGTCTCATGTGAGTAATAGCTATAATTTGATCTGACCTTACCTTTGGCAAATATCCGAATCTCAATGAAACTAGATTGGACAGATGGAAACACTATGAGACATACCAAATATAGTGGGAAATATTGGTAATCTATTTTGATAGAATGCTTATCGAGCTCGTAGCTGAAATACGTTTGGTATTTGGACTTGGGATTCGTATGCATAGAGGCAGCAGCTAGCATAGCTTGTGCAAGTTCGGTTCCCTCAAGTAATTTGGGCTTCACCACAATTTCTTCCATATCGATCGAGTTAAGTTGCTCTATGTAGGAAATTGGATCAAATTCCTTCAATGTTTCTATCAATTGACTCGTTGCTAAATCAGGACACATTGTACGGGCCCACAAAATTAAAAGGTTAAGGACATACGCCGGTGGCAAATTAGATTTGCAATGATCTATATACGTTTTAAATGGTAATTTTTCTAGGCAATGGAGATCGGAAGTTCTGTGTTGTTTTTTGAGCACCTACCATAAATAAAACAATAGTTGTTAGTTAAAAACAAACTTTCAAAATCTCTTAAATATGAGTTAAACGAGGGAGTCTTAGAATATCGGTTTTAAGTGAATTTTTAATGTGATAAGTTATCAACTGTGTATAAAATAAAAATAACTCTAAAATAGCATATTTAATTTTTAAAGTATGATTTGATCAAATAAGCTTCCACAAGTCCTCTGCTGTTTATCTGACCAGGTTTTAGTGATAAGGCAGTTTTGGGCAGTGCTGGGAAAACAATGAGCCATAAAACTCTGGCTCATTTTTCCCCCAAAACATAAAAAGAAAGGGAGCTACAAATAAAGGATCAAAATATGAATGTAAAAAAAGCCCTTAAAAGAAAAGGAGCAAAAAAACCCACAAAAAGAGGCTCTTAAAAAGCGCCCAAATGCCAAATGTTTGTTTTTATTATAATTTCAAAAAATTTTGTTTTTTTCCTATAATAATGATGGGTGGGTTATTTTTTTCTTGAAGCTCCTAGGAGTTTTTTTTGAAGGGCTTTTTATAAATATGCCCGTTTTAAGCAAGAAAAGGGGCTTTTTTAAAGCAAAAAAAGGGGCTTTTCTTTTGCCATGCCCACAAGTTTGTGGGCATTTTGTGGAAAAATACTCAAAAACTTGTTAAAAAAAAGCCCATTTATTTTTTTCCCAGCCCTGATTTAAGGGCGCTTTAGGGCTTTAGTATGTAAATTTATTCTTTGCCTTAGAACACTAAAAATTTTAGTAATCTAAAATCTTTTTTAGGTTTCTGACACAAATTGAGCTTAGCTTGAATATTCGAAACTGAGCTATAAACCTTTAAACAAAAATTTCTACAAATTAAGCATTTAGATAAGGTGCCAAAAATTTAATGTAAACGCTGCGCAATCGATCTTATAAGCATTTTTACCGTTAAGAATTAATTATTTGCCGACGACCCTTTTTATCAATTTTTAAAGGAGTAAAGTGATAGGTGGAATTTTTTATAGAAATAATTCAGAAAACATTTAATATCTTTTTAAGTCCGGCCCAATCAGTTAGAACACTTTTGTCTGTACTATTGGCCAGTTTAAAATTTTTTGATTTCGATTAACGTTAAAAGGCCTTGAAATATCTTAAATATATATACCTCGATTCTCTTCTTTTGATCAATTTCGGGATGTATGAATGAAGCCTCGTAAAGTTTAAGAGCCGTAACTTTGGTCTCACAGGAATCGTTTATATCGTTGACAATGTGTTCCTTCAAACTCTCCAACATATATTTCTTTGCGCCTACAAGCAATTCTAGCCTATCGGTCACAGGCATATCCTTAATTTTAAGGTTATACGTCCCGTTATAAATATACCTAAGAAACATACAAAAAATTTTTTGCAGTTAGAAAAACAACAATAAATACTTAAAATAAACCTTGTAAGCATTTGCTATATTTTTACATTAGGAAATGGCTCAAACACATGTCAACAAATTTTAGATGTTTTGAGCTATGTCAGAGAACTGACCTGCCAATAAAGGATTTTAAAGTCCGTTTGCCGCACTAAAAAAAACTTTGTCAGTTGTGAACAACAATTTTTTAAATGTATTAGGGCACGTGCAAAGTGAGTTTTTATATTCGTAAAATTTTCAAAATTTTGAAAAAAAAATATTTTGTAACAAAACGCAAATTTTTAAAAAGTTGTCAAATTTAATATATACACGTAAAATGCTTTTTCTGAAATTAAAGTTTTTTAAAATAAATTTTGAAGAAAAATTTTTTCTCAAAATTTTCAGAATTTTTAAAATTTTACGAAAATAAAAACTCACTTTGCACGTGCTCTTGAGAAAAAAAAACAAAGATTTTTAAGAAACAAAAAAAAATTAAAAAAACTATTTTTATATTTAAAACAACTAATTGGTTAAATTCAATATCTAAAACACAATATATATTTTACCTAAATGTTAATTTAAAAGCTTATTGCACTCAAAAATTATATAAGTGATAAAAAAATTTAAGTTACAAGTGAAATATAAATTTCTTTTTTATAATCTCTCTTCGCATTCTCGAGGTCACAAAATTTGTCGATTTGGCCAAAGTTGGACCTTTTTTCAATTTATACCTAAAAAGCCGATTTCTTGAGAATCTTTCAAAAGCGAAAATTATGATATTAGGCCAGCATGTAGATTTATTCTGTCCAAATATCATAATTACCTTTTACCACGTATTGATGTTTGTTGACCTGCTTAATTAATCTTTTAAAAACTTATCATCACAAAATTTAGCTTAGGGCACGTGCAAAGTGAGTTTTTATTTTCGTGAAATTTTCAAAATTTTGAAAAAAAATTTGAAATAAAACGCAAATTTTTAATAAATTGCCAAATTTAGTATATGCGCATAAAATGCTTTTTCTAAAATAAAAATTATTTTTTTTAAAATTTTGAAAAAAATAAAATTTACAAAATTTTCATGATTTTCAAAATTTTACGAAAATAAGAATTCACTTTGCACGTGCCCTTAAATAAACATACGTTCTAAAATTATGACACTCAATAAATCTTTAAGTTGCTCCTTTCCTTCATCTGCCTATTAACTTTTTTTTTCAATTAAGTATAAAAGTTGTTTTAATCATTTTATCTTATTATCCTTTTAATATTTTTTACCTTGATAAGGACCGAAAGGCTGAAATCCATTAGTTTTGTTATAGATTATTGAAATTTGTAATATTTAAAAAAAAATTTATTAATAAAATATGCTTGAAAAAAAAATATTTTATTGCAAAATTATGTTTTAAGTGAACAAATTGTTAGTATGCAAATGATACTGCTATTCTAATTTATATACTTGGATATACTTCTCTTATTCCTATGTAAATTTCTTATCTATATATATTGCAAAATACAATAATAAAGGAGCATATATAACTTTTTATATCCTCACTTCTTACATTGGCGACGAGGCGGGAGCTGGAGTTTTCCAGAAGGACCTCCCGTCGGCCATCAAGCTTATTTTAAATAAATTGGAAAATTGTTTTTTTTTAAAGTAATTAAATTTAACCCCTTTTATTTGTTGGCCCGATTATTCTTGTGGAAAACTGATTCTAATTGAGGGAGGAACCATACAAGTAATTGGCGCACAAGGTCCATATTCAGCAAATGATGCACCTTACATATAAGCTCATCAATGTCACCCAGGGTTTACGAATTATAGCTTCGTCTGAAAGACAGAAGTGCCGTAACAAGACAAAAATTGATGGAGCAACGAATTTGTCTCAAAGACAAGCAGACCACGGTCTAAAACGATTGCGCATCAACTTGTACGGAAATGGCCCCCTAATTAAGAATCGAATCTCATTCATACGGAATTGAGATGTCTGAAAAACAGACAGAAAGGTCAAAACATAGACCGGAAAGGGTTTTCCAATCTCCAAAAATGGCAAGAAACACGGTGCCTGAACGATCATTGGGACTAAAAACTGAACCATATGGACCCGAAAAACCTGACGATAAAGCCCAAACTCTAAACGATAATCTTGAACGATCAACGATCTATGGTCTTCTCGATGGGCCTAAACGACCTAACAAATATGAGTCCTCCACGACTTGACGACAAACGGTCCTCAACGAACTGACGACAAACGGTCCTCAACGAACTGACAATAAAAGGTCTTTAGCGAATTGACTGAAGGTCCTCAACGATAGACGAATAAGGCTCTCAACCCGACCAATACGTAACGACCGACGAATACTAAACGATCGATGAATATTAAACGATGAATATAACGGTCGACGAACACAACGGTCGACGAACACAACGGTCGACGAACACAACGGTCGACGAACACAACGGTCGACGAACACAACGATCGACGATTACCAAAAGACTGACGAATACTAAACGACCGACAATTCACGGCCCCACAAGAGACAAACCGAGTAGAACAAACCTCGCTGATTGCCTACCCCGTCCCTCGGTGAAAAATCACAAATCTAATTGGGATGAGAATGATGCAACTAAGTATACGTTTTTTTTAACGCTAAACGAGTTCGTATTTAGACTTAAACAGCTAAAGACGTGACCATATCTGCTTATGACCCAAAGCTACCTAAGACCGGTGTCCTACACAAAATACTCTACGATGCCTTACGAACGTTTCGTAAATCAAAAGGACACATCCTGGTAAACATCTAATCTAATCTAATCTAGTTTGAAGCATTAAAATGGATGGCGAGAAGAAGCTAGAAGAATGAATCAACTAGAAAAATCAGCTGCCTCTACTCAGTCTATGACAAGCCCATTGCTCGTTAATATGTCGACCATTGATAACATCAACTTTACGAAAAAGTCCTACCTTGATTTACTTGTCAAACAACTTGGTAGAGATTAGCGACGCCGTCAGAATCAAAAAAAAGGGGATAGTAATGTTAGTATGCAAATGATACTGCTATTCTAATTTATATACTTGGATATACTTCTATTATTCCTATGTAAATTTCTTATCTATATATATTGCAAAATACAATAATAAAGGAGCATATATAACTTTTATATCCTCACTTCTTACACAAATGGACTTAAAAATTTAAGAGAAACTAATGTATTAGGTGTAGGGCATGTCAAACTCGGGGAGTTAGTAAGGAGGCTATTAACTCAGGAGTTCCGGATTCTTTTTAGTTAAATGTAGCTTATTGGAATTTGTATTTTTGTGGTCCAAACTCGTTTTTGTAAATAAAAGCTGTAATTATACATAAGAGTAGATAATTACGTAACAAATTTAAAAAAAAATGGAGTTTGTGGACTCTTTCAATTCCGGAGTTTTAATGCCCTATTAAGTGCTTGAAGAAACTCAACCGCGCCAAAACAATGTTATTTAGGTTGAAGAAGCAAAGGTGTACCCACGATTTCCTTAAAGGGGAAGGGGGTCAGGAAGGTAGACGTGGGATGTTTTTAAGGAACCAATGGGGTGGCGTTTTTGTCTTATAGCCCTTATAATTGCATTTTTTACATTTTACAAGTGGGATCATTTAGCAAAAATGGAGGGGGGGGGCTTGGTCCGCACCAAGTTTAACCCCCTCCTTGATACGGCAATAATAACATACTTTAAAATGATTTCGAAGGCTGCCTCTCCGATGTCGCATATTTCGATTACATATGGGTCTTCACCACCCAAATTTTTTGTGAAATTTCCATAAAACTGTGTACGAAACATGTCGCTTCTTGCAGCCAAAATGAATTTATGCCCGTGAAATGTAGATGAGCCGACCTGTTTTAAAAAAAAGCTTATAGCGATTTGTATAAATCATATTCATGAGCTAAAATTTGACACTTACTACAACATTTTTTAGCCTTAGTCAGTCGCGTAACCTAGGTCGACAAATTTTTGAGATATATGAGCTAATTTTAGAGATAATAATCATCCTGAGAATTTTCTACAGTTTACGCTTCTAATCAAATTGCAAGCTAGCTCAAAACATGAAAAATTTTTGTAAAAATGTTAAAAAACAGAAAACTGAAAAGATATATATAAAAAAATATTAAAATTATGTGAGATAAATTTTTAGATAATTTATTTCATAACCGACAAGATATCGCATCCACTTTAAGTAGGGGTGCAAAAAATTTAGGCAAAACTTAATGTTAATGTAAGAGGTCAATATACTTGAATTTTTTTATTTGCTTTTCCGGGATCGCAAAATCAGTTAAATTGGTTAAATTTTATTTTTAGCTATCAAAATAGCCGGGTTTATATTATGTAGTGAAAAAAAGAAAAAATGTTGTCGGACAAACACATGCCAAGAGTCCAAATTAAGCCCTGACGGGTACGGCGGCCTCAAAAAAGGAGACCTTGAGGGGGTTATTTTTTAACAGGTAATCCTAACCCTGCATGCACCGGTGAATTTTTATTGAAATATGGACATCAGTGCGGACAATTTAATTTACCATATAAACATAGCCTTATTTACGCACTTATCAATCTGTTATTCTTTAAAATTACTGGTGTATTTGATGATCCCAATCCCAGTTTATTTATAGGCCAGCTTTGGGATCAAACGAGCAAATTTTTCCACCTCCTTACCCAAAAAAAACCCGATACCGTGTATATTGGAGCAAAAAACCATGAAAAAATGTTTAATTAAATTTAAGCTTTCAATTGTGTTATACGATGTGCCATAAGAAATATTTTTGCCGAAAGGTCGGAAAATGTCTTCACAAACAAGATCAGCTGTAAACAGCATACAAATTCGAAATGTATCGAATCTAACACATGAAATAAATTAATTTGGATATGATAAAGTATTTCATAATACCTTAAAGGTCACATCAGACATCGTTCGGTTAGAATAGAATTTGCTTAGGGGCTTTAAATCACTGTCTTTAATGTATTCATCATCGCTCTTCTTCGAATCTTTGTGTTGATCCTTTTCTGGAATGGGAAAAATTGTAGCTTTAGTAATGGCCGCTGACATGAGATTTTTTCATTCGATCGTAAAGTTGGATATGAAAATAAAACTTTTATCTGTGAGAGAGAGAGAAAAAAGCGATTGATGTTTCTTTAACTCGATTTTTATTTATTTATCCTATCCTAGGTGTCTGTGGAAACTAATAAAAATAAATATCCTCAATCAATATTAAAACTTAAAAGAAAATTTTTTTGTACAAAGTGTAAAAATTTTTAAAATTAGTTTAGACAAAACGACAAGACTCTTTTTTATAATTTTGTTTCTTTGGCCATCATTTATAACCTACCTTTTCGTTTTTTGAAACATATATACACATTTATGAGTTTCACATATACGTCCAATAATTTCAAAACGCCAATTTCCAGCGAAGTGTTTTTATTTTAACTATGTACAATCCGTTCATTTCAAGTTAACTTCCAATTTATAGAAAAGTGATAAAGAAAATATGCATTGAACGAACATTTTCGCCGGGTAAGGCGTTGTAATCACGGGTCCAAATAGGCTTATATTAACTATATAAAATTCCCTCCACCAGTTCAGCTTCAGAGCGGACTTGCTTACCTTCTTATCTTTTGTTTGATAAATACGATCATGAACCACGCAGCCTGGCTAGAGTTCAAAGTTGGTTGAAATTGCAAATCGCTACATTCTTCGTGATTTGCTTTAGAGAGCGGCGTCTTATGTTAAGATAATTTGAATAACTTATAAAATTTTAATAATTTTGATTTTTATTTCGCTTTTTTTTTCACAAAAATTCATTTAAAAGAGAAAAATTTTAAAAATAATTTAAAAAATCAAAAATAAAATTTGAAATTGAATTTTTAAACTAATGAAGTCAACACAAATATGGAAGAACTTGCACAACGTTCCTCTGTTAGTGTTCTAAAACCAATCTGACGGAATATTTATAATCCTTATATTTAAAATCCACTAGGAAAATGGCATTTTTAATTTGAGTTTCGATTATCAATGTCAAATTTCGGTTGCCATATAGTATATTCAGCGTTTTGGTTTTCATTTAGCTATGGCTTACATCTCAAATTAAATATTATTTTAAAAATAAACATTCGGATGTTCGTATAAGCACATGGATTTAAGAAGGGTTACCCTCAATCCAGCCCTTGCAGCACTCAAGCTCAACTTTACATCCAACTTCTCACATCCAAAGAACCGGGGCTAACAACAACAAGAAGGGTTACCAAAATGCTAGGTCAAAATACAAATAGTTAGTTAAAATAACCGAAATTTTAAAAAAAAACAATTAGCTTTGTTTGGAAATATGATTATATAATGTATTTGCGTTAGAATTTTATAAAAACGTTTAAAAAAACGTATTTTGAAATAGAATTTAATTTTATTGAGGTAAATTTTGATGTTATAGTCGTTAATAGCATCAAAGATTTATAAAAACTGGCAGTTTTATAATGTACTCAGAATCTTTACGGAACGAGCATTTAAGAAACGACAGAAGGTTTTAAATGATTAAGGTCGTTCCACTTTATTTAAATATATATTAATGTTATGTTCAACATATTTTGGTTATGATTTTGGCGGGGATGGGCAAAATTGAAAAGTTTAAATAAGTTCAGTCACGATTAAAATTTGGGCTTATACAGTGTCTCCTACTCCGGGGGGGGTAGGAACCAAGCGGTTCCAAAAAATCGGCCGAGGGGGGTAGGTTTTCGAGGGGGGTAGGTATAGTTATGGGGGGAATATGAATAATTTACGAAGTTTGTTACCCCCGAGATTTTGCCGAGGGGGGTAGCTCTTCCATGAAATTTGGGGAGTAGGAGACGCTGGGCTTATAGTTAATGTTTAAAATAAAATGTTTAATCGAGTTGTAGCAATTCTAATATTTTGTAACCTGTTATCTTGGTGAAAATTCTGTAAATTATGTAGGCTTTTTTTGTCTATTTAAATATCCAGTAATTTTTTTTAAGTTTAAAGTGGTGAGCTTATATTTTGATAAAATATGCAATTATAGATTGGATAAATGTTTTAAATATCCAAATATAAAGATATTTTTTGAAAAACTGAATGACATCTAAACGCGCCATTATTAAAATTTTGTTATTTACAAAAAACTTATTAAATAGTAAAAGTTTGGTTTATAAAGATCCCTGGATAAAAAATTTTTAAAAATAGGCCACAGTCATTGGCTTTAATTTTAATAGTAATGGAAGTAAAGGAAAAAACATTTTAATTTTTTTTTCATAAGTTTGAATCATTGGATCTTGTTATGCGCCCTAATATATTATTATAAGGAAGCTGTTAATTTTAAAACAATATTCAATATCTTTTGACCAAAATTTAATTGCACAAATTTATTAAACTTGACCACACATAATATAGCCATATAGTCGTATAAAATTGATCTAATAATATTTTAATGGTAATATCTTTTAGATATTGTATATAATTTTTAGTTAGCTCTGTTTATAGGGTGAAGGCGGACAATTTTGCCCCTAAACCTTTGATATATGCTTTTTTTTAGCTAAATATTGAATAGATTTATCAATTTAAATTTTTTTTTACCTTTCTTAAAATAAATTTTTTGCACCTTAGATTTAGCTTATGAGGCACTTTAATATGTATAAAACAACATATATTTCATATAAAATTTATTCACGCAATTCAACAAAAATTTTGTTCAAATTAAAAAGGGTGCGTTCTAAGTATATTTGATCTCCTAAAAGTTGAATTTTTATATTTACTTGCTAAAAAAATTATTCAACGTTGTTTTTTTTAATTAATTTTTAACACGCTGTTTAGCATTTAGGCTAATTATCAAGTTTATATACAAATCTTTAAAATTACATTTTATCAAAATTAATTGCCCTTTTTAACATTTTGCCCCTTAATATAGTTGAAACACCTTAGTGTAAAATATTTCGCAAAAAATGATTAAACTTTGAACGCGGCCCGATATACACACTAATGCATCAATGTAAAATTTTATGGTTCGTGGATAATTATTTTCTTGACTATCACCTGAGGTTTGTCGTCTTGAGCATTGGAATAGCCCATTACTTTTATACCATATACTCCTTTGCTCAAAATTGTTTCTGGATTTTCTGGGAACACGTACGATGTTATTGGCCCATTTATCTATACAAAACAAATTACTTACTTATTATTCATATGGGTTGGCAGATTTATTAATATATTTCTTTAGTTTCTATTATAGACACTATGAAAATTTAAATACTTTTGTTAGATCGATAGTATTTTATTAATAATAATTGACCAAAAAAATCCTGAAAAATTTGCAATTTTTTAGATTAAATATATTAAGATTTTTTATATATAAATTTTTTTACTTCCTCTGATAGGTATATTATTGAGAGTTATGAGCTAAAAATTAAATATGAATTGTATTGATTTTGGCTAGTGAAAAAATATTATTTTTTAAAATGGAAGGCAATTGTTTAACATTAAAAAAGCGTTAATGTTGCACACTTTTTCGCATTTGATGCTAATAAATTGCGTTCAATATTTTTTTCATTCGCCACAGCCATTCGTACACAAGGACAATTTAAACAGCTTTAGATTAACCTTAAATTCATAAAAAATAGTGTTTGTACTAGAGCGCTTTGATGACTCATTAATATTATAACGAAAAATAAACCAATATTTTTAAATAAATTCTAAAAAATTCAAAAATTCGCAAAGAAAACCAATAAACTGTAAACGCGTTCTTAGGTACCTGAATTTTTGTTTTTTTGCATTTTTTCTAATTAGCTGACTAGCTAAGTTTGAGGCAGGTTTAATTTCTGTTAGTTAGCTCATAACTCTCAAAAATTTGTTGACCTGTGTTATATCAAGAACCAAATTAGTTTAAAAAAATATTATGTTTTCTTTACGATAAAAATAAAATAATGAATGTGAATATATGTTAAACATTATATGTTAATATTTAGCCCTTATTTTTAATTAAAACTTAGATTAGCATGATACCCATTTTAACATGTAATATAAAAATATTTTTAAAAAAATTTAAATCAACTTAGAACGCGCCCTCTTTTTTAATAAAAAAATACTGCCTTCTGAATGTAGCCTTATTAACAATCAAAAATAACAAACTCGCTTGTCCCAAATTTTAAGTGGCAGAGGGCTAGGATTGTCGGAGTATATGATCGAAACCGTTATTCGCCACACCGAATTGCCAAGGATCCTGGGCCAGTTCAGCTCATATTGTCCGCCCCTTCTCACGACTTCGAAGTCATTTTTGGCTAGATATAAAATTGATTATAATATTTAGATACAGAAATTACAAATAATCTAGGCGCACATGCTATAGGCTCTTTTATTTGTTTGGTGTTTAAAATTAAAATAATGTGAGTTTACATTCCTCATAGGCCTGGAAATAATCTGCCTTAGGAGGGGCTTAAAAGCTTCTTAAGTTATTAATTAGAAGCTTTATTTAAAATACTTTTCAATAGTAATAATAAATTTCATTTTTCAGAGAAATGAAGAAAAAATTAAAAAGGGTTTTTAAAAAAAATCTTTTTTTTTCATTTAATTCTGAGTTATTTTAATGAAGCATTGCTATAAGCTTTTCTCCCGCGGAGAAAAATAAGCTCATTTTTTTCCCATTCGTCCATACTTTCAGCATTGCTTCAAAATTAAAATTTTTGCCACGACTAAATAAGGATTTTAAGCTGATAAAATTTAAAGATAGGTTTAACTTTTTTATCCAAATTAGATTTTTTTTTGGCTATAATTATTAGAATTATAAGTATCGACTCAAAAGGCAATAAAACGATTACAATTTGTACCCTCACAAGTAAACTGGCCACTTTAAGCTAAACAAAATGAACACCAGTTATGGTGGATTGAATGAAGAATGATAAAAAATTAAAAGGGTTTTTTTTGCAACCCGTAAAAATGAAATAGGGCTTTTCTTATTGATGCCCATTAATCTCTAGTCCATACAGAAACTCCAGCACATATTACATTTTATATATCTATTCCCAACAAAAATTAACCTTGTCACACTAAATTTATTTATAGCCTGTATTAAAATATACCTAATTCTCCAATGGCTGATTGCACGACAATAAAAAGGAATAGAGTTACCAATAATTTTCCCATTTAATTTATTTTAAAATCAAAATTCAAAAAAAATTTTTTGAACCTTAAATATATATAGGTCTTCATATTTAGGATTGTGAATTTATTAGCTTGTTTTTATTACTGCAAAAACATGAATAATATATTTTTTGACCTTTTTTGCATATCCCAAAATAAACTTGTTTTTTTGTATATTTACGGCTAAAATAAATATTGAACTAGGCCTACAGATGAAAGCTTTTGCCCAAATCCCTTCAACTTAACATAAAAATATGATCCTATTACGAAAACATTCATAAGGTTTACACATAAATGAATTTCTTCTAAAATTAATCTATATAAACATGTTATGTACAGCATGACAAATATTATAAAAAACTAACTTGGTATTAAAAAATAAATTATTTTGCATATATACCATGCCCAATGCAGCAAAAAGTGTGGGCCAAAAGGTAAAAAATAAGTAGGGTAGCCAAAAATAGGGGAAAAAACTTATAGTAATTTTTATTTAGATAAAAGATTTTTTATAATTTTTTTTTGATTCTGAAGTTGAAAGGGGATTTTTTACTATTAAATGTCTCAAAGGCTGAAAAAAGTTCCTTATTACTAGGAAAAAATGGGCTTCTTAAAAAACCTTTGGCAAGATTTTTATAAAAAAGCCCATAAAAAATCTATTTGACTTGGTTCGAAGCTTTAAAAATTCTATTTAAAATTGGAGTTTGTATAAAACTTACATTTGCGTTGCATTTCCCAAAAAAAAATTTACAATGTATCTCCTATGCTGACTAAATGAAACCTATATGATAGGTAAAAATTAAAGCATTTTTTGAGCTTATTAAAAGACAGAGGGTGAGGTAAGCTCTCTATTAATTATAACTCGCAGTAAAACATTGTTAGGTTTTTTTTGTGAAATTAGCTTTTAGGGCGCGTTCAAACTCATTTCATTTATTTAAAAAATTTAAAATTTTTACCTTTTAACATCGAACACTTTTTTTCAAAAAGTCGTTTATTATCGTTATTAACATTTAAACAGTTTTATAAAAAAGTTTTTAAAAAAACTTAAAAAAAAATTGAATTTCAAAATGTACGAAAATGAAACAAGTGACGTGCCCTTATGCTAAAAAATGTGCTTTTTTTTAATTTTGAAAAAAGTTTTAAATTTTAACACTTTTATCTATTTTGTATTTGTATTCGCTCATTAAAACTTATATGAAATTACGCCGAGAACTTAATATACAGAAATATTTCAGAAGTTTAATAAAAGAATTGTCCTGTATATTTAATGTCAGGATTTTTTAGGTAAAGTTGTTGATGCTTGTTAGAGAGCTAAATATTAATAGCCGCTTTTTTTAAGGTTTAGACTAGTATTACATTTCGATGATAAATTTAGCATTTTTATCGTTAAAAATGGGTTTATCGCCTTGAAATCATTTTTTATGACAATAGATTTTAATGGGTAGGGTCAGTCAGACTCATTTAACGGTTTTGTGGGTGATAAATTTTGTTTTCAAAATGTCGTATAATCATTTTAGAATACAGGTCAACAAATATAAATGTTGCAAAAAATAAGTTTATGAAAACAAAAAAGAATGCATCCCCATATTAGCCTTATTACATGTATATTTTCTGTTTTTATAAGTATCTTCCGCTTAGCTCTTTAGATCCGCCAATAATAAGAATGGTTCTTTGTTGACCAAAATTACAAACATTAATATACCCTAAAAAGAAAAATTTAGGTTTTTTTTTGTTACTTATATTTTTTATCATAAAATAATAATAAATAAATTTAATTAATCTCTTACATCAACAATTAGATAATACAAAATATTTCGCGTTTAAACTTAATTACAACACCATTTATTATACTGGACAACTAGGACACCCTAAGCATCATTTATGGCAACTATGGTTTTTGGTCAGGTTTTTGGCGTTGATCACGAATATGAAATCAGAATTTTAGCCAATGCCTCAGATTTAGTTATTCGGTGTCAAAGTTGAGATTTTTCAGTTTTTGGGGTATTTTGGGCTTCTATATCATATAACCTATGGGTAATAACAAAAGTTTAAAATTTTATTTAGATAACAAAAACCTTCATTATTAACGTAAGGGGTTTAAAATGTTTTTGAATATTTAATTCTTTTATTTTTTTATTTTTGTAAAATTAGAGGTTTTCGTCATAAACTCGGTTTTTTTTTCTAAATAACTTTGAAGTAAATTTCTAAAAATTTTATGTAATAACTTAATTTAGATAAGTTTTTTATAAAGAATCTGAATATGCCAATAGATTTTTTGTAGAATTTATAGTAAAAGAAATTTTGTGAATTTTTTTCTGAACTTTGGACGCGGTTTAAAAAAAATTGGAGGCATTGGAAAAAACTAAACCCGGGTCGCAAGAAAATTCTCTTCAAAACCCTCAAAAAATCGTTTATATTGTTTTTTTTGTTGTCCAGAGTTATCGGTTTTCTAAAAATATTATTTGAAGTTTGAATTTATGAGTTTAGCTGTTGTACTAAAAAAGTTTCATTTTTGTTAATTTCTGTTTATTTTTGACTTTTTTTCCTAAAACTTTAAATGTATATTGCTGACTAACTAAATTTGATTAAAAAAACGGTTAACAGATTTAAAAAATTAAAAATGACATTACCCCCGAAAATGTATGATCTGTGTTATGAGTGATACAAAGAAACACAACTTTGTTTCATAAAATTTTTCTTAGTGAAATATCAATCATTAATCGCAAAACCTGCAAATTTGTAATTTTAGTTATTTATAGCTAAGGCAGGATACATGCGAATCGCAAAATTTTATAAATATTTTCTTTTTTAAAAACGCAACTTTTTATAAAGTTGCCAAATTTAAAATATGCTTATAATTGACTTTTCCTAAATAATAATATTTTTAGAATTCTCAAAATTTTACCAAAATAATGTTGCATGGCCTAAATAGGTATTTTTTTTCACATATAATTTGACAAAATAGAACGTAAAAAAGTTTTTTTGTAGTTCTGAAACATGGTTTTTAACCGATGTTTTTAAATTTAAATGATGAGTTCACTCATTTTTAAAACAATATAATAACTTTTTGCATTTAGCAGAAATTTTTTAAATTTTTATGCTTGTTAAATAACAAATGCCTAAAAGAGTCTAAAAATTTAAATTAATTTGATAATTCTTTTCATGATAATTAGAATAAAACGAAAAATTTGGTTTTTATGAATAATTTTTTTTAAACAACATCTAATATCGTATACTTTTTTATGAATGCCCTTAAATAGGCTAGGCCTGGAAAATAAAAAATGCAGGGGCTTTTCTTTAAAAAAATTTTGTAAAATACGGGTTTAAAAGAAAGGTTTTTCTTATTAATAAGCGGCTTTATAACTATGGGGCTTTCTTGATAATAATAATAGAATTCTGTTTCAACTTCGGAACTAAAGAAAAAAAACTATAAAGGGCATTATGAAAGGGCTTTGTTTTCTCGCCCGAAAATTGTATTTTTGCCCATTTGACCCACACTTTTTCAACATTGATATAGGCGATACTTAATCTGCATGATTTCTTATGTTTACCCTTAATTCGACTGTGCAATCCTTTGTTTGCCATACGCCTGAAAATCGTTTATATAACAAACCTCAAGAATAAACCTATATTACATATTTCTAAGCCAAATTCCACGTTTAACAATGATAATTGATTTCTTCGATAAAATCTACCGATTATTATGATTGTTACTTAACTTTGCTTTTTAAATTACGAGTATTCATTAAGGACTTTTATAAATAACGTTTATATAAACAAACATATATGGTATTAAGAAAATTATATTATTGATATATTATATACAATAAATTTTTATATTAATGGTACAATTATGTAATGAATTTATATAATAAAAATATTTAACTAGTATTTTAATTTGCGGGGAGATTTTAAAATTAAATATTAAAAATATTTAAAATGTAATTTAATTTTATATTTAATTTTTTAGTTTGGGGGGGGGGGGGGGGGGGGGGGGGGGGGGATATGCAATATAATTTTTAATTTGGGTGGAAATATGGCATGCTTTGGGGGGAGGGGGTTCCATCCCCAAATCCTCCCCCCGCTCTCCTACGCCAATGTCAACATTTATATAAGGTCCATAGTGGTAAAAATGTTACAATAAATTTTTTCCCGTTCGATCAAGTTGTGGAAATACAAAGCGCTTGCCATATTATATGATTGTAAAATGGGAGTTAATTCGTGTTCGTTCTATGGAATTTGTAAAATTTTTTGTAATAATAATTAAAAAAATCTATTTACACCCTTAAAAGGCTAGGCGCGGAATTAAGTCGTTTTTAAAGACGTATAAATTATATATTAAAATTTTGATATTTTACAAAAAATTTAGCCCAGGCTTATTTATATTCCTGAGTATGAAAAACTTTTTTTAAAAATAGGCCACAGCCATTGGCTTTTATTTAAAGAATATTGGGAGTTAAGTAACATTTTTATCATTTTAATGATATAGTCTAAACTATTAAAATTCCTCAACGCGCGCCCCAAACTAGTTAGATAAGAAACTATTAATTAAAACAATATTCATTAAAAATCAATGTAAACCTGACCACACATAATAGTGCCAGTCGATTAATTATTTTAATATTTTGATAGTGAAATCTTTTTTTAATATTGTTTATAATTTTTATTTTGCACGAGCTGTTTTTAGAATGGAGAGAGCAAGATTTATATATTTAAAAAACTTATACGGGAATTTTCTTTCTACACCTTGCTAAATGCATGCTAATGTCTTACCTGAATGTTATAATGCCACAAATTATTTATCATTTAAAATTTATTCACGATGGTTTGCACAAGAATTTTTGCCAAATAAAAATAAAGTGTGCCTTCGAAGTTCCATTATTTTCCTAAAAGTTAAATTTTAAAATTTGTTTTATTACAAAAATTAAGTATTTTTTTTTCTATAAACATAGTCATAAAACATTCTAAAATTTATTGCCATTTAAAAAAAATTGTACCCGTCGCCCCTGAAAATTTTTTTAAACATACAAACATTGTAAAATAATTCGCAAAAAAAAATGAATGAACTTTGAACGCACCTTTATTTACACACC
Source organism: Acutogordius australiensis (assembly GCA_030555515.1). NCBI lineage: Eukaryota > Metazoa > Nematomorpha > Gordioida > Gordea > Gordiidae > Acutogordius > Acutogordius australiensis. Next base: position 41,228 of record JAUIRJ010000024.1, on the reverse strand, counting down.
TAAGGGTCAATGCAAAATTTCACGGGTCGTGAATAATTGTTTTCTTGATCGACACCTGAGGTTGTATGGCTTGAGCATTCGAATAGCCTCGCACTTTAACACCGTAAACTCCTTTGCTCAAAACTGTTTCTGGATCCTCGGGGAACATGTAAGATGTTATTTGTCCATTTATCTAATGAAAATACAAAACAAATTGCTTACATATCAGTAGGCAGATTAGCATTTTATTTCTAGAGTTTGCTTTAGTATAGATTAAGAATTAAGTTAGATATTTATGATGAGAGATTTAAAAATTCGTCCATTATTTAGATTAAAATTTTTGATTTATGTTTTTAGTGGTATAAAAAATTTTGCCTAATTTGATAAACAAATTTTTGAGAGTAATGAGCTAACTACTAAGTTTAAACATGTAATTATAGTATATAGGCTTAAGGAAAAAAATCATCATGCAGAAAATTGAATTGATTGAAATTGATGAACATTATATAAGCGTTAACTTTCACATTTTTAGCACTTTAATGTTAATTAATTGCGTCCAGTATTATTCCTCCAAGCCATTTGTCCACCAGGGGGAACCGAACAGATCAAGATTTACTGCTAATTTTAGCTAGTAAATTCAAACGTATTAAATTAATTAAAGATAGTGTTTTTACTAAGGCGCTTTTATAATTCATTTAGAACATTCTAACCTAATAAATGGGCAAATATTATTTTTTTTTAGAAAAATCTTAAAATTTAAAAAAAATCAATTAACTCTAAAGCCTTATTTATCCCAAATAGTTTGTTTAAGGGCGTAATTAACACAGTTTTGACCTGAAAAAAATATAATAAATGACTTTTTTAAGTGGGTGAATCGCATGTACTATCTGCATTTGCCGTATTTTTGCCAAGAAAATGATTTTGTAGGAAAAAATTCTCATTATTGTGACAATAAATTATCACAATCTATAATACTGGGGAGATAGTAAAACTATATAAACAGTTGTTTTGCATCATTTGATTTAAAATAAATTAATTAAAAAAAAGCAAAATATCTAGACGATAAATTTTGAATAAAGATATTGGCTCTGTTTAACAATGTATATTAATATTTGGCCCTTTTTTAGATATAAAACAGTATAAAGATGACTATCCATCTTAAAATTTAAAAATATTCTTAAAGTTTTGTTTAAACTAAGAGACGCTTCTAAAAATATTAATAACAAGTACAAATAGAAAACTCGCTTGTCCAAAATCCTAAGTGGCAAAGAGCTAGGATCGTCGGGATTGATGATAAAAACTGTTATTCGCCACACTGATTTACCAATGATCCTCGGCCAGCTCAGCTCGTATTGTTCGCCCCTTTTCACGACTTTGAAGTCTTTTTTGGCTAATTATTTAATAGACATACATAACACTGGACAACAAAAAAAAACAATTTACACGATTTTTTAAGGGTTTTGTAGAGAATTTACTTGCGATAACGATCCCGGGTTTAGTTTTTTTTCTAAGGCCTCCAATTTTTTTTAAACCGCGTCCAAAGTTTAGAAGAAAATTCAAAAATTTTTTCTACTATTAATTCTACAAAAAATCTATTGGCATATTCAGATTCCTTATAAAAAAACATATCTAAAAAAGGTTATTACATAAATTTTTATCAATTTACTTTCAAGTTATTTAAGATCAAAAAATGGAGTTTATGACAAAAACCACTAATTTTACAAAAATTAAAAATAAAAAAAAATAAATAAAAAAAAAAATTTAAACCCCTTACGTTAATAATGAATGTTTTCGTTATCTAAATGTATTTTTAAACTTTTGTTACTACCCATAGGTTTTATGATATAGAAGCCCAAATTACCCCAAAAATTAAAAAATCTCAACTTTGACACCGAATAACTATAAATCTGAGGCCTTGGCTAAATTTCTGATTTCATATTCGTATTCAGCGCCAAAAACTTGACCAAAAACCATAGTTGCCATAATTGTTGCTGGTCGTCCAAATTTGTTGTCCAGTGTAATTTGCAAAATAATCAAGGAGCTCATACTTGGCTACTATATGTAGTATTAAAAGATGTCAGCTTACATTCCTTATAAATAAATCAAAAGCCATGTTTATTTATATTTTACCAAAAAAAATGAGATGTGAAAACATAAATTACGGTTATAAAAGGGCATTTTACCATAACGCTGTTGATAGAAAGTGTTAAAAACGTTTTTTTATTAATGTGCATTCCTGCTTCCATTGTTTTCAATACTAAGAGAAAAAAAACCAAAATATTATGCAGAAACTTTTTAGCTGATAGAGTGATAGATAAATTTAATTTTTTTTTTCAATCACTATACGATTCTTTCTATAGAAATAGAATCTCTTCTTAGATGGCAATGATTTGACACCTCACAATTTGTATAATGAGTAAACTCGTCACTTTGAGCTCAAAAAATGAACATCAGGTATGGAGGAGTGAACAAGAAATGAAGGACCTCATTAATGGTCTTTTTTGCATCTTGGCTGCGACTAATGAAATAAAATTAAACGAATTTGATTAACATTTAGGTTAACCAAATTAAAAAATCAAAAAGAATTTTTTTTTTTTTTAAAAGTTTTTGATTAGGCATATTCTATAAAACGACAAAAACACATTAGTACTTATATTTACATATTAATTGGAAAAATTTTTTTTATTATCGTTTTTACAATTAAAAATTTGTATTAGCCGCTGCTTTATTAAGTGCAGCTTTTATTATTGCTGCCCTACCAAAATTATATTAGACTAATATTAATCCTGTTAACGGCATTAAATCATTCCTAGGTGCAAAAAAAATACCTAATTCTCCAATGGCTGATTGCGCGAAAATTGAAAAAAGGAATAGAGTAAAAATTAATTTATTCATTTAATTACTTTCAAAATTAAAATGCAAAAATAATTTGAGCGTTTTATGCCTCTTAATAACTATTTGTAGTTGTAAGGATGAATTTGTATTCAATGTTTTTATAACAGCAAAAACAGAATTTTATTTGGAATAAAGTATTTTTTATATCCAGAAATAAACTTGTTTATGTATTTAAACTTAAACAAATATTGGATAAGGTCGCTAGTGTATACTCTTTAGCTAAAATGTTTTTCATTTAATATTATAACTTTAATCCTATTAGCAAAACATGAAAGTTGACATAAATAAATATTATTTTTTCTAATCTATATAAACATGTTCTATATGGCATGACAAATATTATTAAAAACTTAAAAAAAATAGATTTTTATTTTGCGTATCATATGCCCGCTGAAAATAGTGTGTTGGTCCTAAGGGGATTAATGGGCTTTATGTTTTCGAGCCCGAAAAAGGCAAAAAAAGGTTAATGTAATGAATTTTAAAGCAAAGGACCCCCAATGAGGCAACACATTTTCTAGTTTTTTCTTTATTCCTTGTAATACAATCGTAAATTTCATATTTTTCTTTTGGACAATTACCCCTTCTATGACTGTAAGGTTAAATGTTAGGCCACGAATATTAATTAGCCGGTTTGCTGGTAAATTTGAAGAATGTCAAATGGTTGTTATAAAAAAACTTTCAGAATACTAGAGAAAATGTCCTTACCAATTTATTCTATAAATTGTCAAATCTCTTTAGATATTTTATTTCTTGTATTTTTTTAGATAAGACAAAGCAATAAATTAAAATTAATTTTTTAACAGGGTTGTTTTTTTTATATAATTATTAATAGTCAATAATAAAAAAAGAATTAAGCATCTAGGAGTGAAACTTCCATTATTAATCAGGACAAATAATCATTGGGATCTAAATTAAGCTTAATAGCTAAGCATCGTGCCTGGATCCAGCCATCATGAAAACCATGAAAATTTAATTCATCATTCTTTCTGTGTCGATCCAAAGTTCAACCAGAATATAACACCTAACTAATCAAAACTCTTTTTTATTTATCTAATAAATTTTAAACAATTACTTTTACCTATGACCTAAGAACATAGAGATAAAATCAATCTTTCTATTTAAAAAAGCTAAAAGAATGTATAATATCCATTGCCTTGTTAACATGGGAAATAAAAGTGTCAAAGCTTACGGGTGTGGCGGCCTCCAAAAAAATATGTTGTGAGGTTAGATTTAACGATAGTTCTATTGTTGCATGCACCATAGGGGCCTTAGTGAGGAATACTTATTCATATAATTAATTATACCTATTTCTCAATCATGCACTGGCATGTTCTTATTGAATACTATATTTAATAATTATAATTTCTTTATAGGTTATAGAAATAAATTTTCCACCGCTCACCAAAAGAAGAATATTATTATTGAGACTGTGTTAAGAAATGGAAAAGATAGATGGCCTAAATATAGTTAAAGATTATGGAACTACAAACGATTATTTACAATTTATATATGCCTGAGTTATTTAATTTTTATTTGTTTTTTGATGTCTCAATTACCTCAATTTTGGGCCGGCAAAAGGCAATATTTATGATATAGGGTTTTTATATTTTTACGAGCTAATCCGGCAAAACCTAACTTTGCCAAGCAAATTTTATAAAGTATTTTTTTGTAAAATATCTAAAATTAAAAGTTTAAATGTCGCCAAAATTTACATTAAGATCAAGATAAATTAAAAACATATAATTAGGGATAGCGCAGATAGACCCGCATTCTTATTTTGCCAATAAGATATAGGTCGAGAATTTTTTAGCACGCTCTAGTCAATTAAATAGTACTATAAATTTTTCAAACCATTCAAAAATTCCCTAAAAAAAGTGAATATAATGTTTGATTATAAGCACTTTTAAAAATTCTACTAAAGGGTCTAATTCGCTGCCCAAAATGTGGCACTGCAAAAATCTATGTATTTTGTTTGGCATAGGCGGCAATGAGCCCATTTTATGATACATTTGCCTTTTATTTTTAAATGACACAAATTTTTGTAGCATTTTTTCTAGTTATTTTTGTGGCTCCAAACAATGTTATTTATACTTTTAGTTTTTACAAAACTGATATAATTAGTTTATTAAAAAAAATTAGCGTTGGTGGGCTAGATGAAAGCAAACAAATTAGATTGAGGTTTACCCCATACCTTTTCCCATATAGGGGGCGTAGGGCTTTGACTCTTTTAACCTGAGCAAAGCAATTAATATTGCTTACGGGTTAAATAGTAAGAATTGCTCCCATGCCGGCGACCTAGGTTTTCAGTCTAGGCTTACTTTTAAACATATCGTTTAGGACTTACTGCCTAAGCAGGCCACTAAAATGCTTCTAAGTGGTACTTCATAATATTTTTGCCGAGAAAAAAGCTATACTAAACACGGATTCGAATTCGCAACCTCCTGCGTTTAAGACAGAAGGTTTGCCACTAAGCTATAAATGTGATTCCCTATTTTTAATTATCTATTTTGGTAGGGAGGTAGACTTTCTCATTTGATCTCATAACCAATCTATAATTGGGGCCTGAGATAATTATTACACAAATGATTTTTATAAAAAACAGAAGGATTAATAAATATAGATAAGGTTATTGCGCATTGAAATCCGTATTTCTATAAAAATTAATTTGCGCTTGCAGGGTTAGATAATTTTTATATCACCACCTCAGCTTCATTATTCATTGATTTTAACGACTAAAACATAGCCCAAATCACTTAAAAAAACCTTTAAAACAGCTGTTCTATTGTGTTTTAATTTGAACAATTAATATAGAATTTTGTAATTTTTAATTTTATAAATTTTAACAAAACATATATTGAATTCTTTAACATATGCCTAATGTTTAACCTTAAACCAAAGATGTTAAAATTAAGTACATAAATAAACCGATTAATTTTACTAATAATCCTTTATTTTAACCCGCGACAGGGTGAGAAATTTGTAAAGCGGATGCTATGGTAGGGTCCGTACCGACCTCTATTTTAGACTTCTATAACTTCAAGAGTTTGAAACTAGGATCTTTTTTTTTATTATTTTAAAATACGTGCTTTATAATTGTAGGCTAAAATATATCAGAATATTGCAAATTTTATTTAAAACAGTAGAAAAAATTTGAAAAATTATTTTTTGTCCATATTACATTAAATAAATCATTGTTAGTAAATTAAATGATCATTTCAAATCGTGTTTATTTTGAACATATTTAGAGAATTTCACGAAAAAAATATATTTGGTTATAAAAAATTATTTTTGGTTATTATTTACCATTACTTGATATTTTAAAGAGGAAAAAATAATTCATATTGTTAAAACAAATTATTTGCATACTTAATAATCTAAATTATCAAATAAATAGCTATAATATAAGGTTGCAATTATTTAGGAAATTTAAATATAGGCTATAACATGGTTTTCAACATTGAAATTCAAAGGGTGGAATCTATTTAAACCCCTATTCACTTTTTAAATTTGACTAAAACAATTTTGATTGCTCGTTTTGTTTATTATATATGTTAAGTAATAAAAACTTAGCCCCTAATGTATAAAATCTATATATTTAGAATTTAAGATGTGCTGTAGTCCACCCACAGTGCAAATCGCGGGTTAAACATACAATTAAAAAATATAATAAAATATATGTTCCAGTGTTTGTTAATCTAGATAATTAAATAAATTTGTACTTTATTTAAGGTAGGTTCCCAATTATACAAAATTATGTAATTATATATATGATTATATATTATAAACCTTATTTTTTAAGACATATGGTTAATTTTTATATTTTACATGAATTATTTATATAAAACCTTTTTATGAAACCACTAAATTCACTGAATTAAATAGACACCGGGGCGAAATAAAAATGCATTTTTCTCTTCCAAAAATAAATATATTTATTTAAACTTCATATATTTTAGATTTATAAGCAGACATATAAAAAATTTTACGAAAAGTAAAAAATATAAATTTGGGAGTAAAAAATAAGTGGGGTTATGTTTATAATACGAGACAATCTCATATGCCTTCTTTTAAATTATTTTTTAACTAAATTAAAACAATCATATATATGTATATTTTAATAAAAAATGACTTTAATTAAATAGTTAATTATATCCAATGTTGCATTTCCCAGGGGATAGGGTTAGTAGCAGTTTTGTTTAACCACTCATATACCCTAAACATGAAAAATTTTTGCAATTTGTTTAAATCGGCGAGAGCCACATTGATTTCTATTTTTTAAATATTTCTTTAAGTTAGTACAAAAGGACCACCTAAAATTTTGGATGTTAGGTCCCGCATCGCGAAAGTATGTCCATTACGCCCCCAACTTCCCTAAACAAAAATTTAACATTATGAAAAAATAATAGCTCCAAAAATGAATCTAAATTTCTTAAACGTTCTAATTCTAGATTATATAATATCGAAGCCTAAAAATAAAAATATTTTAGACAACTCTGAAACATTCTGGGTTTTTAATGAATTAGCACAACTTGACCAAAAACAATCGTTGCCATAATTGATGTATTAAATTAAATTTATAGTGTTAATAAACTTTAATTATTAAGTTTTAACTTTTCATGGTCTAAAAAATGAATTAATTTGCTTATTTATGTGAATCTTTAATGACATTTTTTCATCATTTTAAATGTTTAAGACATAAAACAAAATTTTAAATTTTATTCTATTATAGTGCAAAAAGTGCTAATTTAGATTATTTTTTTTTATCCTAAGTTTTTGTAAACCTAATAACATAATATTAGATTACAACTCCAACAATAAAATAATTTTGCGATATACATGATCATGAAAAAGCGCTACAAATTATTACAAAACAAAATTTGATATTAGAAAAAGATAACAAATTAATGTGTTGATTCTTCAAAAACATATTAATACGTTGTATGTATATTCATAATATAATGTAATATTCTTATGTTAAAATACATTAGATATATATGGGATATATTTTGTTTTAGGTTGTTTTTCAATAACAACTCATATCGGCTGCGTATTGCGTTCAACACGTGTATATGTGAACGTGTTGCAGTCAAAATCATAATATATTTGAAAAAAAAAATTATTAGTCTAAGTTTAACCTAAATATTTCTTACCCCTTGCCTAATCATCCTAATTTGTTCCTAATTTGTCACTGAACCCATCCTTAACTTAAACTTGATTTAATGGCCTGATCTTTTACTTAGAATCCATTGGTTATGTAAGTTGTCCATCTAACAATCAATTCGACCCAATGTCAAAATGCCGATTGTTGCATTCGTTACTAATTTTAAATTTATTTAAGTTTCTAAATCTAAAGTTAATCTAGGCCATCAACATAATTTAAAATATAAAATGTCGAACATTTAATAGCGGGGGGGGGGGGGGGGGGGTAAATAAATTTTGCCTTTATAATCTCAACGAATTTGACCCTGGAATACTTTTGTTGATGGCCTGTTTGGACTTGCTGTTGGCCAAATAGGTAAATCGCCTAGAAAATAAAAATAAACTAAAAAAGAAGATGTTATTTTATTGATATTGTGGCATCTTAACCCTACTCTTATGCTAAATGCCCTTTTTAAACATGGTTTCATTTAAATTTTTGGGCAGCGTTGTTGTTGTTGTTAGCCCCGGTTCTTTGGACGTAAGAAGTTGGATATTGAGCTTGAGTGCTGCAAGGGTTGGAGCCAAAGATTTAAGGGGGAGATAGGGGGCACACGGTTTGGGCATATGAGCCAGTGTTTAATATTATCAGCTGAAGATTTGCAGTCATTGCAAATAATATTCAGAGAAGGGTCGATGCGAGCTTTTAAATTTGCCAATAATTGGCAATGTCCAGAGCAAAGTTTTTAGTTGGCAGCGGATTATGGACAGCGTAGCCTAATACACAGGTCAGCAAGTTTTTGAGAGTTAAAAGCTAACCTCGGAAATCCAACCTGCCATTTTAGGACTCTTTCTTATCGTGCCTTATTTAAGTTATTTGCATCTGTAATAAAATATTAATTATTTCATTATTTGATATGATAAATATATGTTATATGCGATAAAATATTCTTTAATTTTTATAGAGTTTTTCTAAAGTTTCAAAATCTAAAGGCATTTTTTCAATATAGACTGATTTAAGGAGCCAAAGGCGGACGACATGAAGAAGAAAAATATATATGAGATTTGGCCATCATGTATGCATGCTTTTAATTTTTATATTTTTTGTATTTATATTTGATGATGTGATATAGTTGGACGATAGCCTACGAATCTAAAAGCTATATTTATGAGAACTAGGCCTAAAAACCTATGTTAAGTGCAATTAATTCTGATCCTCTAGAGGGCGTATGAAGGGTAAAGAGAGAGGCAACAGGAAGTAAACCGCCTCCTAATGAAAAAAGTTATAGGCCCCTTCTCTTGTAAAGTGGTTAAAGCAAGTATTTAAATACCACAATCATGCCTACTGGTAGATCTAAATAAAATATAGAAGATACAATTTAAGGGAACCTAAATGGACTTTAAATTTGCTACCTATTATGTTTTTATTATTTTATATTAGAAAAAAGAATTTAGACTTGTTTCCACAATAAATTTTAAACATTTTTATATTTGCAGTTAACTCGGGTTGTTTATAATACAGGTTAACAAATATTTGAGAGTTATAAGCTAACTACGGAAATCAAATCTGCCATTTTAGGATCACCTTTACCGTCTTTTTCTAATCAGACTTTAGTTAGCTATAAAAAAAACCACCTCTGCGTAGATTCGAACATAAAACTTATTTTGTAAAAACATATAAGTAAAATAAATAAAAAATTTTTGCATTTACAACAGCTAGTTAATTTCAAACATAACTATCAAACCGTTGATACATCGTGTCGCATTTAAGTTTGGATATGTTTTGGATTATCTAAATCACTCGGGCTTTTGATAAGTGTAATGAAACCTTTAAAAATGTATATCTAAATCAAAACATAGCTGCTTATAATAGTTTCATTATAATTCTTAAACAATTTAATTTTTTAAAAAAAATTAACCAATATTTTATAAAAAAAAAATTATGTATATTTATTAATAAACAAAATTAAAATGCGCCCAAATGGAAAATGAATTAAAAAAAAATAAGAGTGCATATAGTATTATTAATTGCGGCTAGTGAATAAAAAAATTAAAATAATACGCAATTGAATAATATTAAGGTGCCTAGTGTAAAAAATTTAAGTAATTAAAAAATATTACGAAAATTCTTTTGTTACAAAAGTTTTTTGTTAGGCATTTTCAAAAACGACCAAACATTAATTTTCATATTTTTGAAGAAGTCGTTAAAGCTTAGGAAAAAATTTTCTTTACAATTTGAAAATTAATGTAAGCAGCCAATAATAGCTTTCACAATGTAGACTCCATATAAAAAACAATCTGGTATATTAGGTGATATGTTTAAATAATTTTATATTTAACGCATCACATTTTTACACATTATACACAGCCTCCCTCATCCCTTTTCAAGCGCGTGGGTTAACAACAACAACACACATTAACTATATTAGCCTTTTTCAAAGAAAAGGCTAATGTGCAAGGATGTTATGTGTATAATAGATAGATGCATATTTTCACGCTGTAAATTAAATACAAATATTTTGTTGCTTGATACATTCGTAGATACTGTTTATAAGGATGTTTTATAACAACGCTTTGACTATATATTTTGTGCTAAACCGTATCCTTCCTTATACAAATTCCTCATCAATGTTAAGCTAAATATAAACACTTCAATTAAATCCTTTTTAATGTTTTGGCGATTTCCCACTTACATTCATTATAAATGTCCCCGAAACTTTATGCGTTTAAGAATATTAATAAAAGCTTAGCTTATGTAAACGGATTTTATCGGAACTCAATTTTACTTATATTAAGGTTTCAAAAATTGTTTAAGTATAGTTTAAGAGGTCTCAAAAAACACAATTTCTGTAATTGAATTAAAACACACTAACAGTAAATTAAAGAGTTCTAAAAAAAATCTTTTAAAATTTTAAGATTTTTGCGTCAAAAGAAAATTTACTACTGCATGTTTTAAGTCAAAACTAATTTAAAAATTTAATTGTCCTGAAACATAATTATAATTGGGCTACCAAGCCTGTACTAACAACACAGTCATGATAATCATTTAGATTATTGAAATTAACTTTAATGCCAAAGCAGCTGTAGCCGTCAAAAACTTGAGGCAAAAGTTATTTAAATGATCACACAGGTCAACAATGTTACCCAAAATAATTTTATGACATTAAAGATTCATCCCCATGATTGCCATTTCAAAAAAAGATTTCGTTTTTCTTAGTTAATTCGACCTTTGGTTCTTTAGAACCGTCCAAAACAAAAATTATTATCATTTTGGATATTTTTTTTTATTAAGCAAAAAAATAGATAAACATTAATAATGAATCACAATCATCGGTCTTGGCAAGGGGAAGGCGTGTAAATCTATGGTCTAATTGCTAAAACAAGAAACCCGCTTTTTATAAGATTCAAAGAAAAAAGGCCCTATTATTTTAAAATTTATTAAAAATTAACAAAATATGTGTTTGGTGAATACATATTTAGGAATTTTGAATTTATCTAATCATCTTATTGAATTATAACAATTATATCTTTTATTATGTAATTGCACAAAAATGACTACCAAATATAAACATCGCTTAATTAAACCATATGTCAATACTCTTTCCCCTCTTTAATCGTTAATCTAAAAACATTATAAACATCTTACTATTGCACAAAATGCTTTAAAAAGATGTACTAATGTTCATATAGGACAATTAGTTTTTTAAGATTAAAAACTCATATTTTTTTGTAAATCTACCACCCATTAAACTACCCGAAAAACCCAATTTAAAATATCCGAATAAATATATCAATTTCAATACACTAAAATTCTAATACTTAAATTTTGTTATGAGACTTGTTCAGTTTTTATTTTATACTAAAGAACGTCACAAAAATTGAGCAATAATGTATAATATTTTTAGAGAAATTTTCAATTTAGAATATGATGGGGCCCGTATGGACCTTACAGTGCTAACTGCGGGTTACCTTTTTTTTATTGTGAAAATACATGTTTTTTAAATAATAACGAATATAATTCAATATTATTTATAAATATTGCAAATTTTAATTGACACAAAGTTTAAATAAATATGGAAATTATATTAATTTATATAACATTAAATAAATCATGTAAATATAAAATTGTTCAATATTATTGATTAGTGTTTACGTAGAATATTTTATAAAAGATTAATAAAAATACATATTGTGTAATAAATAATTATTAGTGATGACTTTAATCTAGATATTTATAAAGGAATAATATCTCTTATATTTATTATATAACACATTTGTTTTATATAATAAATAAAAACTATTAAATAATAAAATTAAAAAAATAGGTTTAGTTTGATTAATAAGGTGATATGCTCTTAAGAAATTTAATGTGGGGTCTATAAGGACCCCAATAGAAATTCTAATTGTCAAAAAAAATTTGTTAATAATATAACAAATTTTAATTACTAGTTTTGTTTATTATGTAAGTGGCATCAGTTACGCAAATTAATCTTAAGCTAACTACATTGTTATTTTTATCTATCCCAACCCTAACACAAAGCTAATCTCATCCTAAACTTAAAATTAACTTAACCTAACCATAATTAAACCTCGCCAAAACCCTAAGCAAACATAATGCTAAGCTTTTCCTAATAAAATTTTACCTCAACCAAACGTTAAACTAACCCTCTATTTTTGCTCTATTCTATCCCTATATCACAATGTTAGCATATTTTACGGACTTTCGTTATTTTTTAGATTTTCGTATCGTACAACTTTGGGTCCACCCTTATGGACCTTACTAAATTCAAAATTAAAAATCAATTATTTGTCTTTACGTGTCTAGCCTCCTACTAATATAAAATATGTGTTAAAATAGCCTTTTACTCTATAATTAAAAACAAACAATACCAATTTAATAGCTATTCATTGCTCGGTTAAGGTAAGAGGCATCTGCTTTTACAGCTGCTTTCAGGTGAAAAATTATATTCTATGAATGCTGGGTTACACGAAGATGTTATTGATCAAATAAAAAAAAATATAAGTTGGAATAAATTACCAAAGGATATCAAGCAAGTTTTTACAAAAAATTTTATTGTGATAGTTGTTAGGTAATTCACAGAAGGAATATGAAAACGCCATATTGATATATAGTTTGGAGAACAATATCAGATATAGAAATAATTTGAGTTTAATTTAATTTAATATATTTACAGTTTCCTCTGTTGAAAAAGACGAGAAACAGTATTATGAGAGGATGGTGGCACATTGTAATATGCAAATGATGTTGTTTCCTTATCATCTCTCTGATATATACATTAGGGGGTTGCGCTTAACTCCATTTATTTACTATAAAAAAATGCTTCTTGTATATTAATTCATAACTTTATATGTAAGGAAATTATGAAAAATGAGAAAAGTTATGATTCAATACCTAATTTTTCAGCCCTTGATATTTTGAGACTTTTGGATATTGGAAGAAATCAATACATTGATTTGATGAATGAATGTAGGAGTGGCAAAGTTTGTATTATATATTTAAATTGAATAAAAGCCTTAAGAAATTATGTTACACTTTTTGCTAAGGTGCAATATTGGCAGATAAATATTTAATTATTTGTAATAATTTTTTTTAATTGAGTGTTTTTTATCAATTTATAAATATCTAGAAATTGTTAGATTCAAAATCCCAAAATGCCTTGATTAATAAGCTTCTGCCAAGTCAACCTGTGCTTAGCCAAAGTATTGTTCAGCGTTGGTGGCTCATAAAAGTGGGGCATGTTACTATTATAGATGCAGACTTGCTAAGTTTATCTGAGAAAACTTTTCTTGATGAGCTTATTGACACAGAGGGCTTAGGGGATACCACTATAAAAGGTAGAATTTGTTAATTGAGGTAGATTTATTTGGTCTTTAAGCCAACTCTAGTTAAAGACTAGAACAGACACCAAAAAAATGCAAGTATATGAGATTTAGCTTGAATAATAATAATATATCAATGTAGTGACAACTGCTAAAATGATATAGAAAATATTAAAATTAAAACCATTTTAGCCAGTATATTGAATAATTATTATACTTAGGCACAGTTACCTAATTAAAGTTTATTGAGACATTGGTAAAATTATTTTAATTGTTTTTTTTGTAAACGCTTACTAAAAAAACTTTGATCCTAGTTTCATTTTTAAGAGTTCATATACATTTATTTGACCATTATAAATGGTAATTGCGCTCCTTTTTTTTCAGGGCCGCTATTGGCAATTCTTATGAACTCGGATGCGTCAAGTGACAAATTGATACATAATTTAAAAAATTTTTAATCACGCAAAAAAAATACTATAAACTCCCCTAGTAGCTCCAATTTTATCGTATATATATATTTGCAATCGAAAAATGTTATTTTATGATGTTAAAAGGTTCACTGAATGTGGAAGACGAACCAAAAGAAATTAACCGGCAGAGATGGGAAATAATCGAAAAGTTGTATGCCCGAGGCCTCATCTATTTTGACATACCAATCGAGGATTCGGACATATTTATAGGTTCGAACAAAATCTGTTATATGATTTTAATCAAGTTAGAACTTATTTTTGAACCTTTTTAATTTTTATAACTTACTAGTATGACCAAATATAAATAATGTTTAAACTTTTATAATTTTGTATATAAAGATATGTTAACTAATTATATAAATAACAGCAGTTACTAACGAGATATCAACAACACATACAATTTTTGAGAGTTATGAGCTAACCACAATGTACAATTTAATAAATTTCTAATACCGATTTTTCAAATCAAACATAGTCAGCTATAAACATTAAAAATTTAGAATCAAAAACTAAATTAAATTGAATTTTTTTTGGCATATTCACAACAGTTAAATTGTTCCAACTTTTAATAATATTTTATTAAAAACTTATAATAAATAGTGTCGTTAAAGTTTGGAGAATTATATCTAAATGCTAATGTAAGAGCTTGATTTACTAATAAAATTTATTAATTATTTGTGATGATAATATAAAAACAAGGAATTTTTATATGAAAAAAAGGTCCTTAAATTTTTTTTTTCAGGGTTGTCTCGATATGTCTATTTGGTTAAAAAGCGTCATTAATATGAACGGATCTAAGGAGCCGAAATCGGAAAAAATTAAGTAAAACATAAAATGGATATTAGATAAGGCGGGGATGCATGCCTTTTTGTTTTATTTGTACATTGATATTTGTTGGCCTGTTTGATACTTATGCTATAGAGGAAGGAGGTAGGGGGCGGGATAGAAAACATGCTACTCAAAAACTTGCATACCCATACATTTGTTATATTTTTGAAAAGAATTTTCTAATTTTTATTACAAACAAAAAATTTTTTTTTAATATTTTTTAGTTTTTGAGTCTCGAGGTCTTGCAAAAAACGTCTTGCATTTTTGCGACTTTTAAATGTTTATAGCAGGCTAAAAACTAATAAAATTTATAATATATTGATATTTAATTAAGAAGTTACAGTCACTGGTACTAAAATTAAATAGTTAACTTTCGGCATAAATTATCTTCGTACCTAAAATATAAATAAAAAAATTGAATAATTTCTTACTATCTAATTATTAAAATTTAACACAAAGAGAAATGTACGCCATCTGTATATAATTATAAAATTTGCATTTTTTGTTTCTTAAACCTTTTATACCTAGTTCCGCCTCTCAAGTCATTCGTCATGAACCGGTTGCAAGGTGATTCAGTCGAAAACTTGCTCTATTCTATATTCGCAGTCTTAGATCCTGGACTGACTGTCCGAAGACTAGCTGAGCACGTCTTGAGTCTCGATATTGAGGTTGTAAAGCGGGGCGTTTCACTTCTAAACAGGTTGGGTTTGGCTTCGAGGTACAAACATTGTGTGACGCCTATGAGTGGAACCGGATCGATTAACAAGGGGCTGATGGCTGGAGAAGAGTTAATTTTATATATATTATTTACTAAATTGTAATTTGTTTTTTTCCATTTTAAAAATGAGTATTGTTAATGTTTGATAGCATTGGTATAGGTTTAAATGGCATTTCTTTTACACCTTAAAGCCAGGACTCATCCGTGCTACCTACAATTTACGGCCATATTTTTTACTCTTATATTGTTAAAATAATTTTTGCCGTCGATATATGTTATAATGATTTATTAGGAAGATACTTAATAATTAAAATTTCCAATCTAGAGATTACAGTAACTTTTTTAAGACAAGATTTTTTTTAAATATTTTAAGGTTGTTTGTATATATCTAAGTTATTTTAAAGGACTTTATTGTTCGGCGACGCCTCTAGGCAACTTTAAAATTTACCACGGAGGAACACCAGCCGTGTCACTTATATTTAGCAGGGATTAATTATCACAAACTATTTAAATACCCTCAATACATAGCACTAAAGTGATATATATATATAGGCTTTTTCTTAATTTTTCTCAAAATTTTGAATATTTTCTCAGATATTTATAAGTAAGGCGGCTCATTGATGGAAAACCTTCGTGTAATGCATAATGGTCCTTTAGACATTGCTTTTATGAAGCTTCTCAGTATAAGCATTAGTTTTTATCCAGTGTGCTTAAAAGTGAGGCGCGCCTTTAATCAGTCTCTATGCCTGAAACAGAAGTTACCCGGCGAAAATGCAATATTCGATTTAAAAGCCTGGTACTTTTTAAAGATGAATTATAAAAAATCATAAATCTAATGTATTTTATTTGATTTGTAAATTTATTTAGAGAAGATGACGTTACGTCCAATGCGGGGGGTGACGATCGACTTTCGATTGATAGTTTGAGCCTAAACAACGATCAACCATCATCCAGCGTAAATGTGGATGAAGCAGAAGTTGCTAACAAATTGGAAAATCTTAGCACGTCCCGTTCGAGAACGGCTTCTTTCGCAGGTATTTGTGAGGTGGAAACCTAAATAATAATTTTTTGTAACGCCCATTTTTTATTCGAGTGTTTTGGGTATTTTAAATAATCAAGTTTATTATGACACAATACCTATTTTTTTCCCCATTTACCCACATTTTCCCCAGGTCTGCTTGGTGTATTGCATCTGTTATGTTAAGCGCTCAAAGAAACGCCTCTGGTTGTTAACCGGGCCTAATAACAGAATGTCCATTTTTCAGAGGACACCTTTGGTCTTTGGTGCGCGTTAAGTGCTATTCAGCCCTTTAAGGCCTTATTATACGTCTCACGGTAGTTAAAAGGAGCAAAAATTGGCGGCTTTACCAAAAAGGTGTATAAAAAATTAAATATTAGATTTTTACTCAACATCCATTTGAAGGCATTTATATATTTTGATTTTAGAATCACCTTCACCTTCTCCCCGTAATAAACGACAGGGGTTCAATGATTTAGATTGCCTATTATCGTACCCTAAAAAGATTGGACTTGTATTTGACTCAACCCTTGCGGCCTTTCTCATGATGGGAAACTTATCACAGGTTCAATTAAAATTGCTATTACTCAGGTCAACACATATCAATGCTACCAAAATTAGTTAATCATAAAGCATGCATCCCCATGATAGCCTTCTCTCACATATATCCGTTTTCCTTAATTTTTTGCGCCTTCAGCTCCTTAGATCTGTCCATATCGGCAAAATGACACTTTTAACAAATTTTGCGACATCGAGCATACCTTAAAATGAAAAATTTTTCATATAAAAATCTTGTGTAACTCTTTATTTCTCTAATAGTGCTAAATTAAATTTTTCAGTATATCAAGCTCTTGCATCAGCATTTAGATAGTACAAAATATTTTGCGTCCAAACTTAACGACACGATAAATTATTATTTCTCAATAAAAAAAAATATTTGAAATTTATATTCCGCAATCTGTTGTGAATATGCAAAAAAATCTCAATTTATTTTTATATTTGAATCTTATCTGTTTTTTGATTGAATTTAAGCATATTCTAACCGTAATTTTTAAACAAACCCCAAACTAACCCTAATTTAACTTTGACCTATGTTGGGATATTTTATAGATTTTCGTTAATTATGAATTTTCCTTTCTTACACACTTGGGTCCACGCAATCTAACAAGCTCTCTATACTTTTTTTTATTTTGTTTAAGATATCGTATCCTATAAACCTTTCAAGTTTACAATAAATTTAAAACCCTATTAATGTAACATGTTTCTATCATTTAGGGACTTAAAACTCACGCCATAACCATGTTTGAAACAGGAAAGTTACCATGGGAATCGTTGCAAGATTTTCTTAAATTGTTGGAACAGGTTAGAAATAATTAATTGTCCATTTAAAACGATTATCCACAAATGCTAATTTTGCACATTTAGTATCTGTTATATGGCCTTAGCTCAATTATAAAAATAAACTGTCTTTTTGCATTTTTTACAACCAAACAGGGCCCGATATTTTATCGTTTTAATATAAAAATATTGTATTAAGATTAATTGTTTTTTATAAATAGTTTTTTTATTTTTATTTAAAAGTTGTGTATTAAACATTTCTTTAAAATTTTAATGTTTGCAGCTGGCTCACAAAGTTTGATAAGAAAAAACGGTAAACAATTTTGAAAACTTTATAGGTGATATATGGGGTCATTAAATTTAGCTAAGGTATTTCAAATAAGTTTTGAGCTATGATATACTAGAAATATAAATTTTTATTAATAGTATAAATTAAAATAGTCTTTACTCAATTTATTTTGTTGGCATTCATTTAGGTGGATATTGCTGCTTGCCTGAACGATGATATAAAAATTTACGCTAACGTGAGCCAAGCTCTTAAAAATACTCTTTTATCTTTAGTTGGAAGTTTCACAAAATTGCAAGACACCAATCAAAACAATTGTAATAATAATGTTTATAACAAGGTCGATGGAGCCACAAGAATGTGTGTGCCATTGACCGGGCTTGATATGCTAAAATGCGAAAGTTTTGAGCAAATCAATAGAAAAACTTGTGACCGAATATTGGAAAAATATGGGTACAAGACCTTTTTTAATTTATATCATTACATTAGTTAAGATTGGAAAATTTTGAAAAAGTTCATTCGTTTTCAACTAACACTAATAGCATTTAATGTGATAATATGCTTTTTTTAATATATAATTGTATAAAAATTACTACCTGGTTAAGTATATTGATATATTTTATCAACGTTAGGGCAATAATCTACCTTAGCCCTATATCCAAATCAATATGTCCCATTCTCAACTTAAACGTTCCAACCTTTGGACCTTGTATCCCAGAAGTATACTCTTATGTTAATTGACGACGATTTTGCTCTAAAAATAAAATTTGATTTTTACGATACATATTATTTGGTAGATGGAAAACCCGTGGCTTCGTCTTTTCCTATGTCACATTTTGAAGTGCGGCTCGATCAGTATTTTATTTACTCGAGGAACACGTGTAACAGTATTACCCCCCTTTTTCAAAGTTATAAAATATTTGTTAATATATTGTGGATGTTAAAGTTTTAATCCATTACAATTAATTTTCATATCTTTTTCGTGCTTTAGGCCACGTGCAAAGTGAGTTTTTAATTTCGTAAAATATTGAAAATTTTAAAAATTTTGAAAATTTATTTTTTTTTTCAAAATTTTTTAAAAGCATTTTATGTGCATATATTAAATTTGGCAACTTTTTAAAAATTTGCGTTTTATGATAAAATATTTTTTTTATTTTAAAAAATTTTACGAAAACAAAAACTCACTTTGCACGTGCCCTTAATAAGCGCTTTAAATAAATTATCATTCATTTATCCACTCTATTTAAGTCTTTTTTTTGAGCGAGAGACATTGAAATTGCTATGCGACCACGTTCATAATCCTCGTTCTCAGTAGGTTTAAGTAAGTCTCTTCGCCTACACCTTAATATTTATTGATGCCGCCGACTCCGAATGTAACATCATGTAAGCTTTACAATTGTAGCAAATGTCGAAGACCGTTAATTAATTGCCAAAGCAATGCCCCCTTATCCTACATCTCCTGAAAGCTCAACGGCACACCAGTCAGCCAGCCCCTTTAAGCGCATTGTCGAATATTAGGGAATCATCTGAACCTAGACTACGAGCTAAAGAATATATTTTTAGTAAAAGAATGATTTAGTTAATTTTTTCCTATTTTTTTGGATAGAAATTTCCATTTCTCAGTATTAGTACATGGCAGCACGAAACCATTATTGTTCCGGTCGAAACTTCTTTGCTCGCTATCAATGATTTGCTCACCCTTTACCCTATTCTTGTTCAGGTATATTTAATTTACAATACGTTTTTTATCTCTTTCAAAGGTCAATTATATTTTTTTATGATCTTTTTAGCCATATGCCTTATCAAGCCTCGAAAATTCAACTGAAAACTTCTTATCGGCCATTAATGCTAACCCTGACCAAATATTAGACGATAAATTCGATAAAAATAATTCACTGGGTTTGAATTGGTTTAATGCTCACTATTTTTTTTCAAATCTATGTGAAACAATTACATTTTCCTTAATAAATAACAATATTTTTATAACTTATATCCTAGGAAATTATAACAAAATATAATGTAGGTTTCATAGATGAAATATGTTTTTTGATTAAAATTTTATTTTATTCTAGTTTCGACTCTCACCTTAGACCTACCTTTTCCTTTAAGCCAAAGCAACCTTGTTAAATTAGATTCATTGCATTTGGATTCTCAATTAAAATCATTGTATAATGATGTTACCGAATTAAATTATTGTAAACATTCGACGGGTTATGTTAGGTTTACCAAATTACCCAAAGTTGATATCGCAAATTTCTTTAAAAATGGCGAAATTTTAAAGAAATACCAAGTTCCGATTATAGATCAAGATATTGCATCCCTCTGGGATTTAAAAGAAGACACTGACAATTCTATAAAGGTTTTTATATTTGGGTCCAAAAGTTGCCAAAAGTTAAATGCAATAAGTCAAAAAAAAATTGTCCCAATTGATCGTTTAAAACGTATTTATATTGAAAAATAGTGTATAATTTTTTGTAGATTTTTGTCAAAAAAAAACTTTTTTCAGAAAATGGCTTTTTTATTGAATATTTGTTTTATATTGGCCCGTTCTGTGTATAGTGTATTAGTTTTTTATATTATTCCACGTTCTAAATGAACTTTTTAAATTCAAATTTTGAATAACATTTATTTTAAAAAAAAGCATAATTAAAATTGTACTTAAATTTAAGTATAAGCATAGAAAAAATGTTTGCTTGACTAAGAGTTATATTAAAAATTTTACAATAATTTTTTTACCTCACTTAGAACACACCCTAAATGACTTTTTAATTAAAATTTATCAAGGATAATCAGGATGAATTAATATACGAATATGAATGGGTGCCATATGATTTCCATTTTGGCATTCCGCTGTTTGAGCTTTCCCTTAATGCTACCATCATTGAAGCGATCAAAAACAACGATTTACTTTCACATCAAAAGTTATTTTTTATATTAAACCACGTGCAAAGCAAGTTTTTGTTTTTGTAAAATTTAGAAAAAAATTTTAAATAAATTTTTTTTTCCAAATTTTGAAAAATTATTTTATGTGCATATACTGAATTTGGCAACTCATTAAAAATTTGTGTTTATTTACAAAATAAAAAAATGAAAAATTTACGAAAATAAAAATTAACTTTGCACGTGATATATATAAATATGTGTGTCTTATCTAAAAATAACATTTTTTGGATTTTAAATTTTTAAAGCATTTAGGCCTAAAAATGAACAAAATTGTTTGTTTTATATTATTTAATATATCTTGCTTGAAAGTTAAATATTGTATTTTGTTTTAAAAAACCCAAAATAAATCTAAACCGGCCTGTTTCATGATTTTTTGCATCGTAACAAGTTTAATTAGCTAAGACTACATATTTGCAAAAACTTTCTTAAACAATAATAGCCTGGCGCCTGTTTAACAATCGCTTAAATTGCTTTTACGAACATTGCGTTGAAATATCACATAATATCTATCATTTAGCATCTATTTTATATTCAATTTAACATTTATTTTTTTTGGTTCAATATAATATGCATAATCTAACATAATTTAGCTTGAACTTACTTAAAGACGCTACGCTTAAATTTGTCACCTGCTTTAGAAGATTTATTCAATCTTGTCAATATGTAAGTCTTATTTAAAAAATTTTTTATTTTATACATGGTGTAAATGTTCATATTTTGTTATGTTATCATTATTATTATCGTATAAGAAAATAATAATAAACCTGGGATCGACTAAATATTAATGTTTTAAAGATTTGGTACAGAACCAAATGTATAAAATATGTTGAAGATATGATTAAAAACTTTTCCTATGATCTTTCCTTAATTGTTATACAATTTATGTAATCAGATGACTGTTAAACGAGAAAAGTTAAACATCCAAATTTAAATTATTTACCGGGTTATATCCCTATAAAAAAAATTCGAAATTTTGTGTTTTATAAGCAATTTTAATTACAAAATCCGCCAATTTTGTATATAAAGCTTCAAAGTTTATTGCAAAATTTAATCTACTGAAAAACTTGATATTTTAGTAATTTCTTATATTATATTATGTTTAAATGCCCTGGCGGGTATGCCGCCTCTTTCAAGAGATGTAGGGCAAGGAGGGCATTGTTTTAGCAGGTAAATGATTCTGGCCTTCGACTTTTGCCAGAGTTGTAAAGCCTGCATGTTATAATATTCCGGAGAGTGCGGCGTCATTTCGATGTGGGGATTGTGGTTTTGGCGGAGACGCGCTTAATCCTATTGACACTAGGGGTTATGAACGTCGCCGCATAGCAATTTCAATGCTCCTCACCCAAAAAAAAAAAAACTTAAAATATCATATTCGCAATGCTTAAGTTCTCTTGTTTTTTTAGTTCGTTTTATGCAATTATCAAATACTATTAATAAAAAATTTAACAAGCGATTATTATTTGCCTATCTTTTACTTACTTTATTTATAAGGATAATTCTATAACACAGGTCCCAAAACATTAATGTCAGAAAGGTGAATTTTATAAAAACATTAAAGAATGCATACCCATGATGGCCTAATCTCATAAACATTTTTCGTTTTTCTTAGTTTGTTCTATTTTTGGCTCCTTGAATCCGTCTATAAAGAAAAATGGCCTTTTTTGACCAAATTTACAGATCTAAATATACCCTAAAAAGAATATAATTCTTTTTTGTTTTTAAAATCCATTAAAACTTATGTTAAAATCACAAATAATAAAAAATGAATTTTATTAATATATCAAGCTCTAATATCGGCATTTAGATAATACAAAATATTTCGGTTGAAATATATAATATAGGTCTTCTAAAATAGCTCTATTTTCTACATGAGGGCTTTACACTGATAAAGGGTTGGCTCTGAAATAATTACAAACCCAAAAATTTTAAGGATCTTCAAAAATGGCGTCAGAATTTTCCATTTTTGGGCATGTTTAAAAAGTTACCCGATGTTAAATTTTAGGGAGATTAATATGTATTTAAGGACACGCTGAATGAGCTATTAAAAAGATTTAAAGACCAACTAAATCAAAAGTTAGAGATTTGACTTTTAAGTGAAATTGTACTTCAATGGAATATAATATAAAAAAAATTATTTCAAAAATAAAATGTGCCATTATTCCCCAATCTCACTAGCAAGTTGCATTTTAAAAAAAATCCGTCCAAAAGAAAGTTTTTTTTTGGGCATCGATTTAAGACACCTGTTACATTTTTTCAAAACCTGAAAAGGGGTCTATCAGAAAGAGCACAAAAAACTGCCCTAATATCTAGGGCCAGTTAGTATAGTTTGTAGACCGATAAGCAGTTTGCAGGCGGCAGAAAATTTTTTCCCCCATTTTTTGACTATAGTCTCTAACAACATTTTCAATGTTAAAAAATTTATGTCTTGTGACTTGATATAAATGGTTTACTTCAAAAAATTATAGGTAGCGGCCAATCAAAAAAGCTGTAATATAGCAATAAAAGTTGGGGGAAAAGAAATTAAAATTGTTTAGCTCAAATTTAGGACGAAATGGACTTGGGTTTTAATTAAATATTAAAGTCGAGACTGGAATCCCAAAAAATAAGGACCGCAAGCCTGAATATGAAAACAATGTTAATAAGCCGAGCCGGAATTTGGGCCGGACCTTAAATGAGAAACCAAATTCCGGGCATGGCCTTACCGAACCAAAAGGGAGATGCAGTTGTTTAAATTAAAAGTGTAAAATAGTTTTCTCGCAGCAGTTAAAGAATTTTAAATTAAAAGTGTAATAAATTTTCTTTCAAGAGTTAAAAAAAATTTTACCTGCCAGGTAAAAGGGCCCCTACAAAAAAAACGGTAACGTTGACCCCAATTTTTTACATCGAATTTTTGGATTATAGAAAGTTATAAAGTCAGTTTTGTTTAGGGTAAAAAAACAACATAGTAAAATTTAAAACAAACAAAAAAAATAACAGCAAGTGATCTGTTGAGGTAAACCCCGGAAAGAAGGAATGGCAAAGTGGGCATGGCCTAAAAAAGGAGATACAGTCGAAATTTAATTTAAAAAAATCAGGAAACCAAATTCCGGGCATGGCTTTACCGAACCAAAAGAGAGAAGCAGTTGAATTTTAAAAAAAATTTTCGTTCAGCAGTTTAAAAAATTTATCCGGGTATGGCCTTACCGAACCAAAAGGGAGATGCAGTTGAATTTTAAATTAAAATTGTAAAATAGTTTTCTCTCAGCAGTTAAAGAATTTTAAATTAAAAGTGTAATAAATTTTTTCTTTCAGCAGTTAAAAAATTTTTACCTGCCAGGTAAAAGGGCCCCTACAGAAAAACGGTAATGTTGACCCCAATTTCTTACATCGAATTTTTGGATTATAGAAAGTTATAAAGTCAGTTTTGTTTTGAGGGTAAAAAAAAGTTGGGGGAAAAGAAAGGAAAATTGTTTAGCTCAAATTTAGGACGACATGGAATTGGGTTTCAATTAAATATGAAACTCGAGACTGGAAGCCCAAAATAAGGACCGCAAGCCTGAATATGAAAAAAATTTTAAGCCGAGCCGGAATTCGGGCCGGACCTTAAATCGAGAAACCAAATTTCGGGCATGGCCTTACCGAACCAAAAGGGAGATGCATTTGAATTTTAAATTAAAAGTGTAAAAAGTTTTCTCTCAGCATTAAAGAATTTTAAATTAAAAGTGTAATAAATTTTCTTTCAGCAGTTAAAAAATTTGCCCCTACAGAAAAAACGGTAACGTTGACCCCAATTATTTACATCGAATTTTTGGATTATAGAAAGGTATAAAGTCAGTTTTGTTTAGGGTTAACAGCAAGTGATCTGTTGAGGTAAACCCCGGAAAGGAGGAATGTCAAAGTGGGCATGGCCTAAAAAGGGAGATACAGTCGATATTTAATTTAAAAAAATAGAGAAACCAAATTCCGGGCATGGCTTTACCGAACCAAAAGAGAGAAGCAGTTGAATTTTAAAAAAAAATTTCGTTCAGCAGTTAAAAAATTTATAACTGCCAAGTAAAAGGGCCCCTACAGAAAAAACGGTAACATTGACCCCAATTTTTTACATCGAATTTTTGTATTATAGAAAGGTATAAAGTCAGACAGTCGAAATTTTATGTTAAAAAAATACCTGAGTAGTTTCTGCAAGAATTTGTATAATATTGCTATAAATGTTATTTTCCTTTAATTTGAAAAAAAAATATGTTTCAAAAAAAAAAGATAAAAAAAACTAACAAATTACGTTTTTATATAAAAAATTTTAAGTGTTAATAACATTGCAATATGTTGTTGTTGTCCAAAGAAGGGCAGTAAGTAGTGTTGCCATTTGTATCACCATTGTTTTTTGTAACATATACTCTAACATCTTTTGTAGCATATACTCTAACATCAACCACGAAAATGGTGAGAGAGAGATAGAGAGATCGATTAAAAATTTTCAATGTTAATTAACCATGTGTACTACATAATTTTCAATGTTAAAAATGTTTAATAAAACTAAACAGCCTTAAGTAACATTTGTGCTTTAGCTATAAAGGAGTATTGAATATTTTTTTTTAGTGAAGAGAATGTTAATAGGCAAAAGATGTCCCGGTCCATGGCATATTTTGTAACATACTCTAACATCAACCACGAAAATATGGTGAGAGATAGAGAGATTGATTAAAAATTTCAATGTTAATTTACAATGTGTACTACATAAAAATGTTTAATAAAACTAACAGCCTTAAGTAACATTCGTGCTTATTAACATTGTATATATATTAGAGCTATTAGAGCTATAAAGGAGCATTGAATTTAGTGAAGAGAATGTTAATAGGCAAAAGATGTCCCGGTCCATACTCAGAAAGAAATAGACATAAAATATAAAAAAAATTTGTCTGGGTTAAATTAAATTGAGAAAAAACTATATATTCAGTATGGTGAAAGGGTACCGCGCATTTATGTGTAAAAAATTTTCTTTCAGCGGTTAAAAAAATTTTACCTTTAGGGTTAATGGGCCCCTACAGAAAAAACCAGAACACTGACCCCTATTTTTTACATCGAATTTTTTGTTGGGTTAGAGAAAGGTATAAAACCAGTTTTGTTTTAAAAGAAAAATATGGTAAAAAAAATATTTTTTTTTGACCCAAAAAGTAAATGGCTAGATAGGCTCTAACACCTTAGTAATGACTGGAAATTTATTTTTTAAAACAAGTGACAGGATCTGATGACATAAACACCAGAAAGAAGGAATGGGAAATTGTAATTATCTAAAATCCCCCAAAATAACACTAATCTGGCAGGCCACCTGTTAAATATAAAGGTATCATAAAAAATCGAGCATTAAATTTGAGAGGAAGGTAACTTTAGTTTATCGTATAAACATACAAACCGAAAAATTTTAAGGATCTTCAAAAATGGCGTCAAAATTTTCCATTTTTGGGCATGTTAAAAAAGTTACCCGATGTTAAATTTTAGGGAGATTAATATGTATTTAAGGACACGCTGAATGAGCTATTAAAAAGATTTAAAGACCAACTAAATCAAAAGTTAGAAATTTGACTTTTAAGTGAAATTGTACTTCAATGGAATATAATATAAAAAAAATTATTTCAAAAATAAAATGTCCCATTATTCCCCAATCTCACTAGCAAGTTGCATTTTAAAAAAAATCCGTCCAAAAGAAAGTTTTTTTTTGGGCATCGATTAAGACACCTGTTACATTTTTTCAAAACCTGAAAAGGGGTCTATCAAAAAGAGCACAAAAAACTGCCCTAATATCTATGGCCACTTAGTATAGTTTGTGGACCGATAAGCAGTTTGCAGGCGGCACAAAATTTTTTCCCCCATTTTTTGATTATCGTCTTTAACAACATTTTTAATGTTAATTCTTTTTTGTTTTTAAAATCCATTAAAACTTATGTTAAAATCACAAATAATAAAAAATGAATTTTATTAATATATCAAGCTCTAATATCAGCATTTAGATAATACAAAATATTTCGCGTTGAAATATACGACACGAAATTTTATTGGTTAAAAAATATTATTTGAAGTTTGAATTTAACAATTTAGCTATTGTGATTATGCAAAAATAAAATTTCAAGTTATTTTTGTTTTTGTATCTTTTATGTTTTTTTGACCTTTTTTCTAAAATTTTCAAACCTGAATAACAAAATTTGATTTTAAAAAAAGGTGAACGGATTGAAATTCCATAAGATGGCAGGTCTGATCTCTGTAGTTATTTCATAAATCTCAAAAATTGTTGGTGTAATTTTTTCTTCTATTTTATTGTCCTGAAAAAATTTTTATTATTGTTCAATATTATATTTTGTTTCACCATCTTTAATTTAATATATAATTTTTAATTTCCACTTTCAAATACATTTATACCAACATGCGTTTTAGGGCTCGTTTAGCGTTTATTATTGTATACTTAAAATATTTTAAGTTTTTTTTAAAAATTTTAATAAAAAATATGTTCAGTTTTGAAAAGTTAGAATTTGTAATGAAATCATGTTAAATAATTAATAACTTTATTTGATTAAAATCATAAGTATATTTAGTAATCAATTGCATCCTTTGTAAAAAAAATATCACAAAAACAATATTTTGATATAACTAAGAAAAAATCGAATTTTATACTACGTTTTTCAAAAAAAAGCAAATATACTCTAAACGTCCCTTAACATAACCTATGCCCTATGTGATATCATTAATTTTTCTATATAACTTTTAGCTCCCTGACCAAAACACAACTCCCCCGTTTTGGGATTTTAATTTTCCAAATAAGGATCGCGATAAATGCAAAGATTTTACATATCCGCGCAATAATTTATTGTTTTATAATGACACAGTGCTGCAATACATTCATTAATAAATCATCATGATAATTATTTTATGTTATTGTTTTAGCAAATTTTTAGTTAATAAATCCATATTTATTCACCTTCTGGCCGTGTTAAAAGTCATATTTTTAAAAACGAGAAAAAAAATTTCTTTATGCTTTCCATCTAATTTATCTACTATACAAATTTCAAACTCGATTTTTCTTTGCTACGCTAGATTTCGGAGATGGTTTGTAGTTGAGCGACGTGTGAGGTGTGGTTTTGTAGGGTAGGTTGAGAAGGTGTGCGGAAAGATAGTTAGGAAGCGATCGAGACTTCCGGTGGGTGTGAAAAACCTGCCTTTAAAAAGTTTTTTCAAGCAGTAGCAATAAAAAAAAATCGTTCGAAAAGGTGCCTAGGAATGTCGAGTTTGTATTTTTATCCATTAGGAAGTTTTATTTTTTGTATAAACGACAAAATTCTCTCAGGGCTTTAAATGGTAAGGTTTTATATTGAAATTTTTTTAGGTTAATTATTATATAATTACCCACGTTTTTGGAAAGTTTCGAGATTTTATCAGCTTCTGTTATCGATATATTTAAGATTAAAAAGGGGATTAAAGTTTGAACTTTACACTCGGGATCGGTTTGACAAAAATTCTGACTACAGATTTTTCTTAAATTTTTATCGAATCATAATAGTATAGTCCTTTACCTTTTCTTAATATTTCAGACTCTTTTAGCTTATAGGAGCCGAGTTAGCGGCCCGGTACCGAAAGGTTAAATGTACCTTTTGGGATTTCGGTCTTAAAGAGTAGTTAAAAAATATTTTTTAAACGTCCTTATCCATAATATATGTAAGCAAGTTAGGTCCTTAAAATTTATGCAAATTGAAGCTCTTCAGCTATAGCGGTGTGAAAGACCTAGGGCGCCAAACCCTGGAAATCATGTTGCTCTGTACCAATTAAATTAACACACAAGAAGGTCGCCAAAACGATCAAAATTTGTCTTATCCTATTCCTTAATGATAGTTTTATCGTGGTATAAAGTGATTGACATAGCTACTTTATTTGTTTTGCTAAGATTGGGCCATATATTTTCAGTTACAAAAATACACCTATAAGCAGGCAATCTTTAAAAGTTAAATTTTATTTATAATACATATATATTCTATTTGAAATGTTTATATTAATTTATTATATTGACTAAAGTGGTCCGGGCCCGGACCCCCTTTGTTTAATAAAATAATATTATACTGAATAATTGTACCTTAAGACAACTGTCTTAATTAAGATGGCAAGCAAAATATTATGTAAGATATATAAAAAATTTTGATATATTTCATTGTAATTGTTTTTTTAAAACAAACATTTGTCTCAAAAATAAGACATATGTATAAATTAAGAAAAGCAATAATAAAAATTTTTATTATTTATAATAAAAATAAATATATGTTTATATAAATTTTATTTATAGTTATAATTAAAAAAATATATATTAAATCAATATAATATTAATGGATTTAAAAATATTTTATTTTTTCTTTTTTTAAATTTAATATTAAACATATGTTAATTATTTCTTTCTTATTCCAGATAACAATACTTAGCCTACAAAACCACCCAACACACCACTCAACTATATACCGTCTTCGAGATCTAGCGTAGCAAAGGAAAATCGAGTTTGAAAATTAAATAGTAGATGATATAGGAATTTCAAGTAAACTTAATGATATTTTTTAGGAATTTAAAGACATTAAAGATGCATTTGATAATGTCTATAACATGAACTAAGATATTATTATTTAGTTTATAATTTTATACAGGAAGATCATGTCAAGTAACATAAATAGCAAGGCTGCCATGGTTATATAGGCTGATAGTAATATAATAATATTTAATAATAGGTTTTTACTGTTATGAATTCAGAAACCTCCATTGACATAGCAACTTCCTCATCTTGGAATAAGGAGGAGAAATACTCATACGATTTACTCCCAGATCCAAGATCTGCATGTGATGAGTCCCGGAATTGGCTTAATCTTATTATGCCTAAATGTATGATTTGTGCCCTTATAAGCCGTACAACTGTCGACCCCGTACATTTGAAGGTATGTTTAGAATTTTGTTTTTTAACAATTAACTTAAATCATTAAGTATAAATTTTAGGATCTTTGAGTCTTGATTTGTTTGAAAGTCATTCAAAGTTAGTTTTTGGATTTAATACTAATTTTTTTGGGCTGTATTTGCTCCAATTTTCATAGGAAAGTATATAGGAATAATTCTTTTCTTTTAACTTCAGATCTTTGATATGATGATATTTGCTACCAAATAGGTTTCTATTTAGGGATTTATATGTTACTATTTTAATTTATTGAATTAAATAGATTTAGTCTGAATTAGTTCTTGAATTTGTAATTAAAATAATTAGTTATTAAAGCTTTTGGTATATTTGGATTATGTCAGATTTAATTTTATTTGGAATTTAATTTTTTATACAAATTTTTTTTAATTTTTATGTATATTTTAAAAAAAACTTTTTAAATATTTGATATTTTTTCAATTTTATTTGATTAATTTCGATTTTATTTAAAATATAATTCTTTTTAAAAAATTTTTTTCATTTTTCATGATTTTTTTTTAAATTTAAATAAATTTTTTTATTATTTCATAATTTTTATAAATTACTTTGAAAAAATTTTCATAATATTTGGAATTTAAATCTTTAGACAAATTTTTTTAATTTTTATGTATATTTTAATAAAAGCTTTTTAAATATTTGATATTTTTTCATGAATTTTTATTAAAATTTTTCAATTTTATTTGATTAATTTTTTTTTTAAATTTTTTTTTAATTTTTATGTATATTTTTAAAAAACTTTTCAAATAATAAGTTTTTTTAAATTATTTATTTTTTAATAATTTGAAAAATTTTTATTTTTAAATTTAATTATTTCTTATGAATTTTTTTAAAAATTTTAAGTTTGTTAAATTATACTTCGGTGCCTCTGCCCGTATTATTTGCCGTCATTAAGAAATTTTTATATCATTTTGCCATAATTGTAATTTCATGTTTAATTTTTTCCTTTAATTTTATAGAGATTGACTACAATTCAATATCCTGATTTAAAAAAAATATATGAATTTTAAAGTTAGCATACAAAGCTAATTTTAAAACATTATTTTTGCTCTCAGTGAGCAAAATTTGCTATGAGAAAGATTTGCCTAACATTTTTTAATTTAATAATTTGGTAATTACGAACTCCGATAACAAGTTACAAATTATAAATATATGTTTTTTTATAATCAAATTAAGTATTTAATTATATCGACTGATCGTGTACACAGCCAATCAGTTTACTTAAAATGTCGTGTACACGGCCAATCAGTTTAATTAAAATTTTAAGTTGCCCGGGCGGAGCCGGGCCACATGGGCTAGTTGTAATTTAATTATATAAATCAACTTAACATAAAATTTCTGTTTTCATTTAAGAATAAAACGAAGAATATGTTATCATTTTTTTTATATTAATTTCGTTTCAAACCTTAGTTCGTAATTGGCGTTTTGCATTATAAAAAACGGTGAACGTTATATCTCCTCCCTAAATAACTCGGGCAAATTTATATGGAAAAAACAAAGTTTATAATGTGTCCTATAGAACCATATTAAATTTTCAGCTATATTTTAAAAACTCCTTTTGAAAACATTTGTTATATGGTAAAACAATCAATGATAGCTAATAGTTAAGTATAGTTAGGTTAGGATCAGAGTGAGATTAATATGTTAGGCAATTTAGGTAGGTTAATGTACATGAGACCCAAGTTATTTTTGATTAGTTGGTCAGTTAAACTATTCTATTGGTGTTAACGTTAAAACCATGCCATAGGCTGCGGCTATTTCAAAGTTGTGAAATAATATTCTTAAAATAATAATTACGACCAATATAAAAAATGAGAATATATGTTTTTTGATCGTTTACGATTTGTCTTTTTTTTCAAAAAATTTTAAAAATTTCTTATTTATTAAATTTTTTTACACTGGTTATTTTGAGAAAAATATCTGAGCGCAATTGATTAATATTACGGTGGGGTAAAAAATTTATATAATTTTTTGTAATTTGAATTTTTTAGCTGAAAAAATTAATATGACATTCGCTATCAAAATTTTCTAAATTAAATTTTGAAGCTTGTTTTAGGTGGCTATTGGGGAAAAAGTTTTAAGGTAAAAACATTGAGCGCTTGATTAACATTAAAGTATCTAGTGTAAAAAAATTTATAAAATTAACATTGTTAGGGCACATGCCAAGTGAGTTTTTATTTTCATAAAATTTTAAAATTTCTAAGAATTTATAAATTCATTTTTTTTTCAAATTTTTTTAAAAATTTTATGAGAAGCATTTAATGAGCATGTATTAGATTTAGCAACTATTTTAAAATTAGCATTAAAATTCAGAAAAATTTTGATGATTTTATTATCTAAAACAACCAATAACACTAATTTTAACTTTCAATATACGCTAAATTATTTATTTTATGGTTTTTTGTACATTAAAACTAGTTTTAGTCCTAACCTTAGCCAGCCTATTATTGGAAATAACAAAGCTTTAGGACAAAATCCAATAACTGCTGTATTATTTAACATTCATTTTAAGCATTTAAATTTCGGCATGAGAGTTAAAATTCTTCATAATGATAGAAGGTGTTGGTTAAAAATCAATGAGGAAGAAATCAAAACTATAAAGGACCTTATAAATTTGTTTAAATTACGGTTTAACATACAGGGCGAATTTTTTATAACTATTGACGATGCTGAGTTGCCTGAATGTGAACATATTGATATAATTAAGAATGAAGATATTTTGAAGTAGGATTACATCATGATTAATTTTAGAATAATCAATGTGGATGGAAAAGATGATTTGGAAAGTATGTTTTTATTTTTAAATTGCTTGTTATATACTTGCCAATTTATTATTATATTTAGGTAGGCTATATTGTAAATTACAAAGTGTTATAAAAGCTCAATTGGATAATCATCATGAATCAATCCTAATCCATGTTAAAAAATATTTTGATGATTGTCTGGCTAAATGTTTAAATAAAATTGTTTTTATGGAAGATGAGTTAAAAAACTTAACAATTACAAATAATAAAAAAGAGAAACAATTAATATCTCCTACCAAAAAGAGTAAAAAAATAAAAACACTACCAAATGACAGCTTAACTGTATTAAAGTGTCAGGCCCTAGACAAAATAAAAGCATTCAAAGCACTGGAAGACAAGTCTCATTTGAATAAAATAGAATTAAAGAAAGATTCTGAACTTCTTTTTGAGCCACCTCAAACAAAAAAACTCAGGTTAAATGAAAAGAAATGGAGAAATTTAAAAAAACGTGAGGGAACTGTGACCTTTAATGAAACTAATAGTTCGATTGTGCAACCTACTAAAAAACATATAGTATTTGATGACTCTGAAGATGATGACAAGGCAATGCTAAAAGAAAAAAATTTACATGTGTATTCTCTAAAAGCTGACAAACCCTCTATACCAAATGTCACCAGAAAGGTAAATAATGTGTGGGCTTTTGAAGGCCGACCAAAAATAATATGTCCTGAAATGGGAGTTGTACAAGAAATAAATGGAGATTCTATTGTAGATCTTAAACGTGGTACAAAAATATTTAGGCGTGATCAAAAGGCCTATAAAAATTCTCTTTATGCATCACAGGAAAATGAAATTTTTTCTTTTGATGAGGTTTATAACACAAAAATTACTAATTTGTGATATATTTTAATTTAATTTTTGATTTAAACCACTTTGGGATTGTTATAAAATCATGTCTTGTGAAGTAACGATTTAACGTAAATGTGCCTGTTTTACTATTTCTTTTTTAGCTCTAACTAAAAAAAATAAAACAACAAATAATCAAAAAATATAGTGATTTCACAGGTCAACAAATATCAATGTCAGAAACTTTATGAAAACATCAAAGAATGCACCCCCATAAAAGCCTCATCTCATATGTATTTTTTGGTTTTCTTAGTTTCTTCTGCCTTTGGCTCCTTAAATCCGTCTATAATAAAATATGGCTTTTTTTGACCAAATTGTCAGGTCTCAATATACACTAAAAAGAAAAAATTTAAAAAAATTTTTTTGCATAAAAAAAATCTCTTGTAACTTATATTTATAATCACAAATAATGAGAATTAAATTTATTCATATATCATGCTCTTAAATCTTAGATGATGCTAAATATTTTGGTCCAAACTTAAACACACATATATTATTGGTTTTTAATGAAAATATTATTTGAAGTTTGAAATTAACTGTTTAACTATTTTAAATATGCAAAAATAAAATTTCAGTTTGTTTTGTTTTTGAATCTTTTTTGTTTTTTGACCTCTAAAATTTTTAATGTTTAGACGGATCAACTAAGTTTGCTTGAGAAAAATGATAAAAGTTTATATTCCCCAAGGTGGCAGGTTTGATCTTTATATTAACTCATAACTCTCAAAAAATTGTTGACCTGTGTTATTAAATAGTTATATATATCTTTAAATAAACATTTTTAGACTTGTCTTTAATCTGAATATTCCCTAACATGGTAAAAAAGGCTTTAAGCACATGTATCAATGAACATTGGTCTAAATTTTTTTTATATGTTTGAATTGAAACCAGGGTTCTTTTTTTTAATAAAACATATTACTTTTTAAGATTTAAAGTTTAAAAATTGCTGTTTACAATTTTAGATAAATATTAAAAATGTTTACTAAAAAATTAGAAATAAAGTAATTAATTTTGAACTTTCATATTGAAATGAGCCAGAAAGATTTAACTGTTTATTTTGCAAATATGAATGCTTTTTATGAAAGGTTACATGATTTTGAAACATTTCAAAAAATAATATGAACTCGTAATTTTTAACTTCCTCTACATGTATCTTTTATTAATACATAAATCCTTCATATTTTTATAGAATATAGATATTAAAAAGTTACCAGACATTAGTGTAGCAGATCTTGATTGGGCTGAATACGAAATTATACTTGAAAATGCTAGAAACCCTGATAGACAAGATAAAAGCTTAATTAAAACGCCATCTAAATCTAATCATAAGGCTCAAGCAGATGAAGTAATTGAAAAATTGCCAAAATCTTTGGAATACACTGGCAATAACACTGATATACCAATTAAAACCACACAAATCAGTACGCCATCTATGATTACTAACGAGGTTAAAAAAGGAGGCAGTATAAGTAGTTACACCAAACGAAAAGGTAAAATAAGTCATAAATCTACGGCCCACTTTTTGGGCCAACTTTTTGCCACACCTACAAATGAAAATATTAGCAAACCTAGAGATCTAGAAAGTAATCATAGATATACCAATAACGTTTCTCAAACCTGTGAAACTTCAAATAATGAAAATAATGTCAATAATTCGTCCACCAAAAAGCAAATTAAACTTGTAGAGAAATCTCATCAAACTAGTCAACAATCTCACATAAGCCTTGGCATAAGCAGTAATAAAGGTAAGAAGGGAAAAGCAGACGGGCATGTTAATCAAATGGATCTTAGTTCGTTTAGTGATAATGATAAAGACGATTCTTTCAAGGAAAATCCTCAGAAATTTAGGAGAATGGGGAAAGGTGCACCCCAGATTGGCAAAAAAATTTGTTTTAGGGTATAAAAATATAAATTTTTTTTTCCCATATATTTTAATTTTAATATTGTTTTATTTAAGCACGTTTAAAATGTATTATTTCATATTTTGTAAACAAATATCTGAGTATAATTTCTAAACAATCTAAAAAATTTAAACATAACATATTATGAAGAAAGAAAATGTAGTTTTTAGGATATCAAATTTGAAAGCAAAACATTTTCCATTCATGCCTTTATATTTATTTTTAGCTTTTAGAAATGGATGATAATTACAACCCTGTGGTGTCGAAATTTAAAGTAACTTGTTGAAATATTTATATTATTTAAATAATTATTTACACATTTAAATGTTTATATCTTATTCAACTATTTTTAAATTGCCAATTATTACACTAAAAATTTGCTTATTATAATTATTTGAAAAAAATCTAAGCATCGATTACCTTATAAAAAAAATGTTTCTTATATAACCTATATATGTTAAATTATTCGTGTTGTAGGAAGCCTTAATTTTAGATTACGATCATACAGCAAAAATCATCGATTTGGAAATTTTAAACGGTAACAAAGAATTTTGTTTTTAGTTTTGTTGTCAAATACGTCTAAATAAAATAATATTAATACATTCTAATTGTAGCCGTCAACTTTTTTTATATGCATTAAATTGAATATTTGTTTAAGGATATTTAAAATTTTAAAAATGTTTTAAAGTTGCTTTATTTGACAAAATCTTGATTAAAATCTTTATTTCCTTTTTACAAATTTTTATGGCAACACTTGTGAGCTTATAACACACGTCTGGTTATGACTAAAGGTGTGAAAACGCAGCCGAAATCTTAATGGCCTATCCTTTAATATGTCATCCGTTTTTTCAAATTTCTTTCTGATTTAGCTAATTTTAAAGGTATGTGTTTAAGAGTCACTATTAACCAAATTAACTAATGCGACAACGAAATTTTATAAAAATTGAATTTTAGATAAAAAGGTTTATTCTAAAATGGCTGCAGGTCTGGTTTCTTTAACAGATGCCTTAAAAATAGGTTGACCTGTGTAACACAAAATATTAAAAGCTATTATTTAAGATTAATCCTCATCCTTTTGTTATTTTTTGATATATGATTTTGTAATTTCTATATTTGACTTGACCTTTGCTTAATTAATATTTTCTGTTATAAATGATAAAGGTTCACCTAAAAGAAGAAGAAGGACCTGCGGGAAATTTGATATAGAACCTTTGTCTGATCCAGATGAAGACAATGAAATTGAAACTGTTAAAAATGATTTTTTGGACTCTTACAACGTTAACGAGGGCAAAGTCATATCTATATATATATATATTTATTTTTTAAAGGCAGGTCCAAACACTTATTTTATTTACTTTTTTTTTGCAAAAAAAATTAAATCTGGTATGTTTTATTTGGGTTTTTTTTACAAAAAAATGCCATTGAATTTTAGGGTACAAGACAAAAATATTAAATATTAATCGTTTAGTTAAAAGCATAGAAATTGTGCCGCTTAATCTTATAAAACTAATTAATTTTTGTTGTACGTATCCTAATTGGGTAATAATTGCAAGAAATATCATCTATGCATTTTTATAACAAGTCAATTATATAATACATATTTTTTCAAATCTTTTTACTTTGTATCATACAAATTTAATCAAAAATGTATATTTCATTTTCAATGCCATAAAAATGGTGTGTTTCCTCATCTCATATTTTCCTCCTTTTACAAATTTATAATAATTGTGCAATAGAGGATGTTAGAAAAATTCTTTTTCATTATCACATATGTTTGACAAAAGGGAAGAAACTTAAATAAATAACGGACTGTCTAAAATATTAAAATTTTTTTTATACATTTTATATTTTAATAATCACAGATTAGAATTGAATGGGAAAGATTAATCGAACCTCAAATTCTTGTTCAGTGAAGGTAAAGAAAGCGTTGAAGAAAATGGATATTTGTTGAATATAAATATTTATTCCATAAACATTTAGTTGATCAATGCCAATAATAATATGACAATAAAATACATTTTGTATAATAAATTTTAAATAATTAAGGTGGTTAGTTCTATTTGTATATCTATTTAACTTTAAGCAAACGCCAAAGTTTACAAGAAACTGAAATTTGAATGCAAAACATATTGCAAAGCAACTTATTAAGACAGGCACGTGCAAAGTGAGTTTTAATTTAAAACTTTAAAAATTTTTGAATTTTTTTTAAAAAAATTTTGCAACTTTTTAAAATTTACGTTTTATTAACAAAATTTGTGAGAATTACACGAAGATAAAAACTCACATTGCACGTGCCCTAAGACAAATATGCCCCATAGAATTATTATTGCAACTGAGCGAGCTAATAAGATTTTTAAAACATTAATAATTGTACTCTGGTAAACTACATCTATGTTTGTAATATTTATATGAATGATGCTATGATTATTGAATATATATAGTATAAGTTGGAGATAAATTATTTTTGAGCAATCTTTGCTTAACATTATGTAAGGGCCTGTTTGCAGTTAATTTATTATTCTTTAATTTTTAAAATTTATTTAACAACCTTAATTTTAGCAAATATAATAATTAAATCAATTTTTTTAAAATAAAACAAAGTTCATTTTACACAAGCCCTTAAAATGAGATAAGGTAATAATCATAAGGCAGTCATACATTAATTAATATGATTTTGGGCGAATATTTGATATTTTAAATTAAGAAAAGGGGCTGATTTAAGCTGTAAAGAGCATTTAACATATGTGTTAACACAGGCAACCTCCTTGATTATTGTTGCCATCTTCTTCACTTATAACAAATGGTCTTTTTTGTTTTGTGTCATATAAAGATGGGGTTTGGAGAATCTATTAGCAATTATAAATATGGTAATTATAGTTATGATGGAAGCTGTAGGATACAAGTTTTTCCCTTAGGTGCTATGTAATCGAATGGG
Organism: Acutogordius australiensis; assembly: GCA_030555515.1. Classification (NCBI taxonomy): domain Eukaryota; kingdom Metazoa; phylum Nematomorpha; class Gordioida; order Gordea; family Gordiidae; genus Acutogordius; species Acutogordius australiensis. The sequence goes on along the minus strand of JAUIRJ010000024.1, from coordinate 2,331 downwards.
TGACCCTAAAGGATTAACTGACATTTAACATATGTAATAGGTTTTTAGGCCTCTAAGGATTAAAAGATATGGATAGCTATAGATTAATGACCCATTCAACTAATAAACGAGTTTGACTTGGTTTAAAAAAAATACACATGCTTGCATTAGCTCAAAATGGAGAATCCATAAACAATTATTCTATAAAAATTTATTTTTATTTCTCTATGATAGTAACAAATATAAAACTTAATCTCACCTCACCTCCCTCTCCCAATTTAGTCACAAATGGTAAAGATAAAAATATCTCAAAACTAGGCTCTGTATAATTTTGTAGTCAAACACTATAAGTTTACAAAAATGGTTGACAGTAACGTAACTTTTTTGCACATAAAATCTAATCTGTTAAACCTTTTCAACTAGTTCCTCAAATGCTGTATTAACTCCATCTTTTGTTTTTGCGCTGGCTTCTATAAATAGCATTGAGTTTTGTTGGGCAAAATCTTTGCCCTCTTTGGTGGTAACTACTCTATTTGGCTAATATAATAACGATATGTTGTTTAACAAATGAACAAAAAAATAAAGCTAGAATTAAAAGTTAATAAGCTTTAAAGATTAATATAAATTACTTGTAGATAAAAGATTTGATAAAATATTGAAATTAAGCTCAAATATTTAATTTTTTAACTAAATTTAAATTTAATAACTCTGGATTTTTAAAGCTTATTGTTTTTATATTTAATGCTATAATTTAAATAAATTAATATCATCAGTAACCATAAAAATTCTAAATAACAATCATTATGAAAGAACCAAAATTCTAAAAAAAAAAATTACAAATAAAATTTTAATATAAGTTCCCATTATAAAATGATAATCTTTCTAGCCTAATCAAAAAATCTACGGAAGTTTGAATTATGTCATTATTTTAATTATTAATATAACCTTGTCTATTTTATTTCCAACAAGCATTTTTACTATATTTTCATAAGTAGAATAAAGCTCAAGTTCATCCAGCCAAACTTTTAATTTATCAAATGAAGGTTTGCTGGTTACATCATAAACTAATATTGCTCCTTGGGCTCCCCTATAATAGCTAGGAGTAAGAGCTCTAAATCTTTCTTCACCTGCAGTGTCCTAATGTCAATATTAAAATGTATGCTATTATAAAATATATATATTTAAAGTTTTACCCATATTGCTAATTTAACTTTGTTATTGCTAATATCCATAGTTGTAACTTTAAAATCTACACCTATAGTCGCCCCTTGTTCAGGATCAAATTTATCATCGGTAAACCTCAAAAGAAGGCTAAAGGAAAATTGTAATTTATTTATAAACCTTGACTTGCCCACACCGCTCTCTCCAATAATTAGTATTTTTAACGTTGTCAACGATTGGCGATCTTCCATATCAAGCTTATTATGATAATGAATAACTTCTACCTTATGTTTTGTCATTTGGTCGAAAAATATGCGGGCATCTCGACTTGAAGTCAAAGAAAATATTAGACTTTTTTCTCTAACACAGATGGAGATCTAACATTAGCAATGTATTTTAGATGGAGGGTGAGCTGATTTTAAAATAAGTTTAAGCTAAGTTAATGTTTAGTTAGTAAATATTAAATTAGGGCTTAGTTACGATTAGAGAAGGGTGTATATATGATTAAGTTAGATTTCAGCAATAGCAAAAATTTTTTTTGATTTTATTATGATTTAGACTGCAACACAGGAAATTAAATTTGCCGCTGAAAAGTGCACATACCTCATATTTTTATTAAATTTAAGTCAATTTCAAAATAAAAATATTTGGTGTTTTGCGCATAGCTGAATATTGAACATCTATTCTCAAAAAATTCTAATGCTACATTAAAGGTTGACTAACTAATTTTCATGTTTTTAGTAATGCAATGTGAGTTTGCTATTAAAAGGCAGAAAGTTGACCATGATAACTCACTCGACTTGGGCATAATTCCCTCCATTAAGCATTTCCTAAAACGAGATACAAGTTAAGTTTCTAAAAAATTACAATTTTTGCAACTTTTCTATTCTAAAATAAGTCATGCATAAGGATTGATTTTGTTTTAAGTAATGCAATGTGACTCTTATGTGAGTTTTCTTCTTAAAGGCAGCAAGTTGACCATATTAAATTACCTGACTTGGGCATAATTCCCTTCACTAGAAGTTTCGAGCTTAAGCGAGTTAGAAGTTATTTTAGGATTAAAAAAGAATAATATATTGGTTGGGTTAGAGTAGATTAATTTTAATGACTTTATATACAGGATATTATTTATGAATATATAGTGATATAAAGGTTTGGTAAAAGCTTTATATTAAATAAGAATTATATTAT